>WNWK01000700.1:7500-200000 GCA_009830355.1 Cherax destructor
GGGACAAGTGAGAGGGAGGGACAAGTGAGAGGGAGGGGCAAGTGAGAGGGAGGGACAAGTGAGAGGGAAGGACAAGTGAGAGGGAGGGACAAGTGAGGAGGAGCAAGTGAGAGGGAGGGACAAGTGAGAGGGAGGGACAAGTGAGAGAGTGGGGACAAGTGAGAGGGAGGGGCAGGTGAGAGGGAGAGGCAAGTGAGAGGAAGGGGCAAGTGAGAAGGAGGGACAAGTGAGAGGGAGGTACAAGTGAGAGGGAGGGGCAAGTGAGAGGGAGGGGCAAGTGAGAGGGAGGGGCAAGTGAGAGGGAGGGGCAAGTGAAAGGGAGAGACAAGTGAGAGAGTGGGGACAAGTGAGAGGGAGGGACAAGTGAAAGGAAGGGACAAGTGAGAGAGTGGGGACAAGTGAGAGGGAGGGACAAGTGAGAGTGGGGACAAGTGAGAGGGAGGGACAAGTGAGAGGGAGAGGCAAGTGAGAGGGAGGGACAAGTGAGAGAGTGGGGACAAGTGAGAGGAAGGGACAAGTGAGAGGGAGGGGCAAGTGAGAGGGAGGGACAAGTGAGAGGGAGGGACAAGTGAGAGGGAGGGACAAGTGAGAGGAAGGGACAAGTGAGAGTGAGGAACAAGTGAGAGTGTGGGGACAAGTACGAGGGAGGGACAAGTGAGAGTGGGGACAAATGAGAGGGGAAAATAGGTTAGAGGACAGGAAAGGTTAGACTTTCAGGGGTCACGATCCTACGGCCAGAGGGCCGCATGCGGCCCCCCTGGATGGTTTAATGTGGTCTTCTGAACCTTTTAGAAAAATAAATAATATTACCATCAATAACTAAATAAGACAAGATAATATTTTCGAGAAAGAATCCCAACACTGAATAAGATATATGTTTTTAAAAAATCAGGGAATGGGTGGGGTTTGAACCCATGGCGAGGGCATTAACCACTGAGCCAGCTGGCTACAATAAGATTCATCCAACTAGGTATATTTCTATACACCAATCATGTCATTACAATTTCGTGGTACCAAATATAACAGTATTACAAACAATACACTGAGATCACAACATAATCAAGGTTCAGACATTTTTGTGCCTCACCAAATTCAACTTCAATAACAGAAACACACAGTGGGATCAAATTAACAATGTCCTAATCGGAACAAGCTGTGAAGATATCCTAAATAACACGGGTGCCAGAATTTGCATGACAGCGTCATCCATCGAGGACACTGCAAATCTCCAAGTGGATATTAACCAAGTCTTGAAATGGCCCTCAGAAAACAATATGAAGTTCAGTGAAGACAAATTTCGTTTACTCAGCCATGGAAAACTCGAGAGAATAAAAGTGGACCAGAGTGTAAAATAAATTCCAGCCACAAAATAGAGCAAAAAACTAATGCGAAAGACCTAGGAGTGATAATGTCAGAGAATCTCACTTTCAATTTCTCTGTCACATCTGCTAGGAAAACGACAGAATCGATGATGAGAACATTCAGAACTAGGGACGCCAAGGCAATGATGATTCTCTTCAAATCGCTTGATATCTGTAGGTTGGAGTGTTGCTGTACACCAGCGGCAGGGGAAATTGCAGACCTGGAGAATATACAGAGAACCTTCACTGCACGTATAAGTACAATAAAACACCTAAATTTCTGGGAACGATTGAAGTCCTATAATATGTACTCCTTGGAACGCAGGCGAGAAAGATACATGATAATATACATTTCGAAAATAGTAGAGGGACTAATCTCAAATTTGCGCACGGTGCAGGAGGTGCAACATCCCCCTCCCCCAATGAAAAGCTGGGGCGCCTTGAGAGACAACACAGTAAGTGTCAGGGGCCCAAGACTGTTCAACTGCCTCGCAGCATACGTATGGGGAATTACCAATAGAACCCTGGTTAACTTCAAGAGGAAGCTGGACAGGCCGGCCGGGCTGTGGTTCGTACGTCGGTTTGCGGGCACCCAGTAGTAACAGCCTGGTTGATCAGGCCCGGATCCTCCTCGATACCTGGTCATGGACCTGGCCAGAGGGGGCGTTGACCCTCTGTAAAAACCCTCCTAGCATACTCCAGGTATATATTTCTTGGCTGTAAAGTTGACGTGAAAGTATTCTATCACGATACTCTGAAATAATGGTGGATAAACCATATCACGGGTGGGGTTCGAACCCGCGGTTCGAACCCGCGGCTTCGAACCGAACCCGTGGTATGGTTTGTTTGCAATCGTGTCATTACGATTTCGTGATTAATGGTGGATAAATGTCTTAATTTAAGATGTGGAAACAAAATACAAAAAAAAAAAAAAATATTAAATAAAATCAATCTTGACTCAGTATCAACAATGGCTGCGCATCAGGTTACAAGTTAAAGACACAAAATACAGAGGCAAGTTGCCTCTGTATTTGTCTGAAGGAGATTGCTGAGCAAAAGTGAAACATTTCGGCAGGAAAAATACCCAAATGTTTTCCACCTGTGTTGGTCGTCAGAGCGGGTGATTAATTTTAAGAAGTGCAGTGTTAAAAGGCCCTACGAATCACGTCACAAGAATTGTTCACTGTCTCGGGGAAAAGTGTAAACAAAGGAGGTCACTCCACTCAAAACGTCTTCAGAAAGACGTAGCGGTGAAAACGTGTCTGCATTACATAACTAAATGCACTGCCGAGAACGTTAGATCATCCACTGAAGGGAAATGCTCAAGTGGGAGACAAGACGACGTTTCGGTCCGATATGGACCATAAACTAGTCACATCAAGACGGACCGAAACGTTGTCATAAGTGTGGGTTTCTCGTGAATTGTTCTCGTTCCGGTACAGCGGCTTTTTATTCCTGACTGGAGGGTAGCTTGTGGGAAACGCGTGAGGGGAAGAGAGAGAAGTAATGGGGGAAATGTGCCCTGACAAGGTTGCTTGTACCGGGAATGTTAGTTTATCTGCATGTACAATCACCAGGCGCGTTGATGACACGGGAGAAGACTTCTATAGCACGTTAATTGAGAAGGCAGCCCATTTTAAGCCTTACTTCTTGGCCCTAGCACAGAGCAACGACACCCTAGGCACTGCCCAACTTATATATTTTTTTAAGGGTACTGATTCTGGTTTTGTAATAGCGAATATAATACAACTACTGCATAAAATGTATTCGTAAGAGTGAGTGAATCTATGAGCAAAGTTAATAAAATACATCTATTGCATAAAATGTATATGTGAGTGAATCTAGGAACAAAGTTAATCGGAGTTGGGGCAACACATATATATGTGGGCACAAAACTTTTTTTTTTTAAGGAGAAAATTTTCTACGTCACAGTTTCTGTCAAGATTTAGTGACGAACACTTATACAAAATTTCTAAGACCGTATGTGACAAACGATGAACTTGAAGTTAATGTTCTCTCTACGAATCTACAGTCTCAAACGTCGTAGTTTAAGCGTGGGTCTCTCTACGAAACTACAGCCTCAAACGTCGTAGTTTAAGCGTGGTATCTGTTCACAATATTACAGCACATGTGATTGAACACAAATTGCTCATGTTCAAATGTATTTTGTTATATTTGTTCATGGAAAAAAAAACTCCTTCCAAATGCGATTTAGCTATTTTTTTTAATAACTGTCTCATTTTTTTTTGTTTTCAGTGTAATGAAAAATAATTGAAAAGGTAAATCAGTGAGTTACCTGGAGTCTACCTGGAGGGTATTCCGGGGATCACCGCCCCCGCGGCCCGGTCCACGACCAGGCCTCCTGGTGGATCAGGGCCTGATCAACCAGGCTGTTACTGCTGGCCGCATGTAATCCAACGTACGAACCACAGCCCGGCTGATCTGGCACCGACTTTAGGTATCTGGCCAGCTCCCTCTTGGTGTTGTTGATAATTATGATTATTTTGGTAATACAATGAGTAATATCTGGAAGACGGGCGCTGACCCTGACTCTTTCATTTTATTTGGGTAATATTGTAATATTATTGGGTAATATTACAATATTATTAATATGAGCTATGTGTTAGTTGCTACGTTAATCCACTTGGTGAAAACCACCACCACCAACAATAACCTCCCTCTCCACCACCACCACCACCAACAACAACAACAACCTCTCTCTCCACTAACACCAACAACGACTTTCCTCTCCACCAACAACAACAACCTCCCTCTCCACCACCACCAACAATCTCTCCAAAAATAACAACCTTCCTCTCCACCCCCACCAACAACAACCTCCCTCTCCACCACCAACAACAACCTCCCTCTCCACCACCAATAACATATAACTCCCTTATTTCACACGTTGCTGTATTCAAGGAACGTCAAGGAGACCACCTCATCTTTTCCTCCCAAAAGTCAATACACACTTCCCCTCCCTTCCCTCTCCCTTCCCCTCCCTTCCCTCTCCCTTCCCTCTCCCTCCCCTCACCTTCTATTCTTTCCATCCCATTCTCTCTCGCCCCCTCCCCCTCCTTCCCATTAAGAGAGCTCCCCCCCCTGCTCACCCCCACTACCACCAGGAGATCTCAACACACAGGTGACGTAGCATCCACTCCAAACCTTCAAGAAATTACTTTCTTACATTATAACTCCTAATTCTCTTAATAAATGTAATCTTACGTTTTCCTACACACACACACACACACACACACACACACACACACACACACACACACACACACAGTTGAATGACAGCTCCAGGCCTTTCGTATTGCAGTCAACACATTGTCAAGAGCTTGCGAGAGTGACATAGAAACGGATATCAGCCCAGGTGAGTGAGTCTGTGAAGACACCCAAGACAGGAAGACTCACCCAGGTACACCCAGTCTCACTAACCCTCAGATCACAGATGCCAAAGCAGCAGAAAAAAGACAACAAGCCCAAAGGCGTGGTAGGTGTGGCAATAAACGGGATAATATATTGTTAATGGTATGTCAAGACTCAACATAGGGCCATCGAACCTCCATACGTTTTCCTATAATGAAGAAATACTATATGTGCATGTGTGCGTGTAACACTAGTCCCAGCAGTTGCAACTCTTAGTAATACTAGTCCAGGAAATAACGTTGTGTGCAGAAAGGATATAAAGCCAACGCTGGTTCCAGATTTTGTTTACTTCTGTACGAATGATGGGGGATCTCGGCTGCCAAAATCCGGACGCAGGAAGCCTTCCGTAAATCCGGATTAGAAAAAAAAACGAGTGTAGGAGTGAAGGGGTTGGCGAAACAATGTAGAAGTGAAGTACGTTTGAAAGATGATGGAGGACTAGTCTAGGGGTGAATGTGCAATTTCAAAAGAATTGAAAGAATGGAATAGAGGGATGTAAAAAGGGAATGTTCCCTGCCTACTTGTATGGTGGTGTTTCCTGCCTGTCTGTATGGTGGTGTTTCCTGCCTGCCTGCCTGTATGGTGGTGTTACCTGCCTGTCTGCTTGTATAGTGGTGTTCCCTGCCTGCCTGTTTGTATGGTGGTGTTCCCTGTCTGCCTGTATTGTGGTGTTCCCTGCCTGCCTGTATGGTGTTGTTCCCTGCCTGCCTGTATGGTGGTGTTCCTTGCCTGCCTGTATTGTGGTGTTCCCTGCCTGCCTGTATGGTGGTGTTTCCTGCCTGTATGTATGGTGTTGTTCCCTGCCTGTATGTATGGTGTTGTTCCCTGCCTGCCTGTATGGTGGTGTTCCTTGCCTGCCTGTATTGTGGTGTTCCCTGCCTGCCTGTATGGTGGTGTTTCCTGCCTGTATGTATGGTGTTGTTCCATGCCTGTATGTATGGTGGTGTTCCCTGCCTGCCTGTATGGTGGTGTTTCCTGCAGCTGGTGCTCCTTGCAGGAGTCGGGCAATAAAAATGTAAAATCCAGACAGCCAATTTCCTCACGAAAAGTGAAAATATCCAAATAGACAACTCTTGAAGAATGTTAAGAAGAGTTTCGTGCTCTTATTGTAAGGGATGTGACTCTTATTGTGGAGGGTGTGAATCTTACTGTGTTTGGTGTCACTTACTGTGGTGGGTGTGACTCTTATTGCGGTGGATGTGACTCTTCTTGTGGTGGGTGACTCTTATTGTGGAGGGTGTGAATCTTACTATGGTGGGTGTGACTTACTGTGGTGGGTGTGACTTACTGTGGTGGGTGTGACTTACTGTGGTGGGTGTGACTTACTGTGGTGGGTGTGACTCTTATTGTGGGGTGTAACCCTTATTTTTGAGGGAAAAGGGGCATTAGAGCTGCCTTCGATCAGGGCTGGCTACAGACAGGTCAGGCTATCTACAGACAGGTCAGGACTGGCTACAGACAGGTTAGGGCTCGCTACAGACAGGTCAGGGCTGGCTTCAGACAGGCCAGGGCTGGCTACAGACAGGTCAGGGCTGGCTACAGACAGGTCAGGGCTAGATACAGACAGGTCAGGGCTGGCTACAGACAGGTCGGGGCAGCAGGAGGGTAAACATTAATATTCAACGCAAGTTTTACATAACAGCTCCGGCATCTGTAAAATGTGCATTAGTGGGGAATTTATATATAACGTTGAGGAAGAAGACAGACTGAAATATGTTGGAAGGTGATCTGCATTCTTAGTAGAGGACAAAATCATTTTTTGGCTTATTTTGGACCCAAGACTGGCAAGCTTGTATAAATGTTTATATATATATATATATATATATATATATATTATAGCGAGGGGTCAGTGTATATTCACTGTATATACACTGAGAAATAAACACCTCTTGTTATATATATTTCTTCCGCACTCATTATGTAAAGTTTATGTATGAGTATCTCTCTCTCTCTCTCTCTCTCTCTCTCTCTCTCTCTCTCTCTCTCTCTCTCTCTCTCTCTCTCTCTCTCTCTCTCTCTCTCTCTCTCTCTCTCTCTCTCTCTCTCTCTCTCTCTCTCAGTCATTTCCTCTCCTAGACATCACTAAAGCATTACCTAAGTTACAACGAGGGGATTTTTCCAAGCTTATCTGAACCTTCAGAAAAAAAAAACCCAGAAGAGTCTCTGGGAAAACTTACTCCAACACCTGATGATTGGTGCAAGAAAGTTGGGAAAGTAATAGAACTTAAAACTTTTTCGTATTTTTGTGTGCGTGTGGATGTGACGGGTCTTGTGTATAAAGCCGATGGTCACTAATGTTTTAGTTTCTTAATTGCGTTAATTAGTGACCACACGAGGGTCATTAAGGCTGCCTGTATCCTATTTACCACTAGTCGTAATTACTGTAATCCACTAGAAATAGATTGCAATAAACTCTCACTGTATATATTCACTAAGCGACATACATCATTCGCTGTATAATCTTGTAGTATTTTATGTATTAGTGTCACCAGCATGTATACCAGACATGCATAAATACATAATGTGTCTGTACGTTATGTATATCTATGAACAATGTGCTAATGTGGTTCAGAATTTTTAGTGGCATTTAAAAAAGCTATTCATTATTATTACATTATGTCAGATCAAGTTAAACTAGAATTGATAGTGTTTGTCTAGAATCTAGAAGGATGGATGCGTCAGCGTGGAGCCACTCACGTCAGGCGTGTGGAACAAGGCAGTTCGAGGGTGCCAAATTTGCTGACACGCACACTCTCATGCCCGCCTCTTAGTCTCCCTGTATTGATTAAAGAAGTGTGTTAGAGAGAGAGAGAGAGAAGAAGAAAAGAGAAGAAGAAGAGAGAAGAAGAGAAGAAGAGAGAAGAAAGAGATAGAGAGAGAGAGAGAGAGATTACACGAGAGCACACATGGAAGATAATAAGAGGACTTTTTAATCCACATTAAGGTTATCCGCTGATAAGAACTATCTACTTATATCTAAATTAAGGACTATCGTGCACTATCTAGATAGAAAAATTCTATCCTCAACCATAACACACCAGAAGATGCCAAAAAAAACAAGCAAGCAGAAATAAAACACTCCAGGACTCCTTGCTGGGTTATCCTAGATTAAATTGACATTATTTAATCCATGTGTTTGCCCATAACATCAGACATTGTGGAAATTTATAATGAATATTTAAAGCTACTTGTAGATTTTCATAAAACTGTTTTGCCTTATCTAGTAGCAACTACTCGACGTATGAGCAAGTCTCCGTACTCCTAGTCCCCCCTAGTACCTTTAGTACCCCTAGTACCCTTTGTACCCCTAATACCCCTAGTATTCCTAGTATTCCTAGTACCCCTAGTACCCCTATTACCCCTAGTACCCCTTTTCACTTAGCACCAAATATATTAATAGGTTAGTTTTGAGGGTCGCATCTGGTAAAGAACCTAAGGACCCCAGTGAAAAACTAAAGTCGGAAAGCTTAGCTGTGTTTGGTGACCCTGAGTCAGTTATTGACGTATTCTACAGTGCACAAATAACCCAAGAATAGCAGAAAGAAGCTTTATGACGACGTTTCGGTCTGACTTGGGGCATTAACTAGACATACTGGTTAATGCGCCAAGACGGACCGAAATGTCGTCATAAAACTTCTTTCTCCTATTCGCCGGTTGTTTGTGCATTGTTCCAGTCACGGTGTTGTGTCTTTGTGTTCCTTATTCTGCAGTGTAGAGTAGAATACAAGAATAGGTAGTGTTTGCTACGACTACTACTACTACTGCTACTACTACTATCGGAATCCTTTTAAATCACTGACACATTAAACATTGAAGATTGGATACCACCAACATAACTCTGCTCCTGTAAAGCTCTTGCTTCACGCACGGAGGGGCCGGGTTCAATTCCCGGTGGGGCAGAAACATTTCGAAGTGTTTCCTTACATACACATACACACACACATATATACAACAGGCCTAGTGTCTAATTGACATGTGCCTAGGACAAAATGGTAACTAACACACACACACACACACATACACACACACTTATTGGATGGGATTCCCCAGAGAGCGCGTGCCGTGACAGTGGCTATAAAGGTCGCCAGGGGGCTCAAGGTCCCT
This sequence comes from Cherax destructor, assembly GCA_009830355.1. Classification (NCBI taxonomy): domain Eukaryota; kingdom Metazoa; phylum Arthropoda; class Malacostraca; order Decapoda; family Parastacidae; genus Cherax; species Cherax destructor. The sequence goes on from WNWK01000700.1 coordinate 16,398, forward strand.
CGATCGAATCCCTATACAAAGGAGGGCGGAGACTGGGTCACTTCCTGTAATCGTCACCCTTATTTAGACTGCAGTGTGTTGGTTCCACAGAACAACATTTAAATCTCTTTTGCATAGCAATGACAGACAATTGCATTGCATTTATCCCCACGGTACGACCCACAGCAGAAGACTGGCACCAGGTACCTATTGACTAATAAGTAGGTAAAAGCATGTGTGAGGGTAACACTCAGGCACCTGTTTACACCTAGGTGAGCAGGGGAAGCAGATGTGTAAGAAATTTGGCCATATTTTTTTCCCCCGAGCCAGGAAATCGATCTTCGCACCTTCCTGTTGTGAGCCGAACTCTTTGACCGCTAAACTGCGGACCCAGCGTTCATGGGGTCGTGGTTGGTGTTGAGGGAAGGAAAGGAGTTTGCAACGTAAAACCTAATGAACCCTGATATAGAGGGCTCGTTCGGAAAAGTTAAAAAAAAAATGAAAGTTCACCGCACCTGAGGTTGCACCTGAGGTTGCACCTGAGGTTGCACCTGAGGCTGCACCTGAGGTTGCACCTGAGGTTGCACCTGAGGTCAGTTTCTGAGCCGCGTTCAACACTCAGGTAAACACGAGCCATTTTTCACACCGTCGGACTTGTTTCATTATTTTACGTATTACGTAGACCGTATCCCAGGGAAATAAAAAGGTAAGATGACCTAAAAAAAACGAGAAACACGTTCACCATCATTCCTTAAATAGCTGTTTTTCCCCGAAGGTGCGCTGACATTATTATTTAAATGACGTTCTGAACTGCAACAGCGTCACCCATCCTTCAAATTTCAGACACTGTGTTTTCCACCTCCAGGATTCAAGTCCAGCTAACCGGTTTCCCTCCAGCCACTTCACGAATATTTCCTAGAACACACTCCAACAGCACCTCATGTTCCAAAAAACCTATGAAAGGTATATTGTACCCCACAGGATGTCACAACAGTCGGTTAATACCTCTAAGTACTTATTTACTGCTAAGCGAACAGGGGCACTAACATTCAAATGCCTATTTACTACTAGGTAGAAAGGGAGAACAAGTGTATGGAGAATAACACCCAGGTACTTATTTAATGTAAGGTGAGCAAGAGCATGGGCCTTAGAAAGGCCAGTAGGCCTGCAGCAGTGCTCCTTCTTTCTTATGTTCTGGTTTAAGGAGATTAACATTCAGATACCTTTTCACCATTAGGTGAACAGGAGCAATAAATATAGGGAGACTAGCATACAGGTACCTATTTACTGTCAGGTGAACATAAGCCGCCAGGTGTAAAGAGATGAACATTCAGGTACATTTTTACTATATAAACAAAGGTAACAGCTGTAAGGAAATATATCCAACGTCTCCACTCTTCCCTGTTCATCAGTTTCCTAAATAATATCTCTCATTCCTTTTCATTCCCTCACCAAACATTCCCTCTGAACAGTCATTCCACGTTTCCCCTCTTATACAAGACTCAGCCTTCTCCTCTTCCCCTCTTTTTTTCAAACATCTGCTCGACATCCTCCTTCACTTTTCCCTTTATTCTCCCCTACGGTTCTATTGCTCCATTCGTCTTCTCAAGTGATTCGATCTATCCACCCACCTTATCTCCCCAATCTTCCCCATCTATAATATATTTCTTTATCAAAATTTAGTTATTATGAGTGTAATAAGAATGGAAGTGAAATGTGGAGAATGGATATGAGATATACATATATATTTTTTATACTTTATTGGATTATCCTTGATTGAATTTCCATAACTGAATGCATGTGTATGTCTGTGAGAGCTATGTGCTCTGTGAGAGCTATGTGCTCTGTGAGAGCTATGTGCTCTGTGAGAGCTATGTGCTCTGTGAGAGCTCTGTGCTCTGTGAGAGCTATGTGCTCTGTGAGAGCTATGTGCTCTCACAGACATTGTAGAAATTTATGCTATTGCTTGACAAACCTCTTTCGTTGGTTTTCAAATTGTGTATCGTGTCAGACGTAAAATACAGAGACCGCAAGTGGAGTATCTCTCAGTGTATATACCGTATTTTAGGGATTAGCGTATTCTTGACTGATTAGGTTAGGTTAGGTAAGATTCGTCAGGAAACAGGACAAGTATTTCCCACCGCGGGTCTTAGTCATGTGATGACCCCCGCTAATGGAGCTTTTGGTCATCTGACGAAGGCCTTCCGCTGGCTTACCATTCCACTCCTTTAAAAATTAAGGTTATCTTCTCTTGACTGGCGTTAAATAGGTTTCATGCAACATTGATGACCCTCGTGCAGTAGATACTTACAAACCCAGTTAACCAGCCTTATCATCCCACCATTACTCACGCTATGTTGGTGTTGTTGTTGCAATTTATTTATCAGGGACGGTTCTGTGACGTGAGTCCTGGTCATATAACTCATTCAAGGTCTCATAATAGCATCTTAAAATCTGTGCTCACTCACCAGTCAATTCTGAGGGACTGATCACCTCCCATCAATTCTGAGGGACTGATCACTTCATAATCCCCTCTCACCTATTATCTCAGGTGCTACATTCTCCTGTATTCGACTGTATGAAACCGGTCTTACAAGCGAAACGTTTCGACAGTGGAGTTACCTAAGTCTTTCACTTGTGTCTTATTCACTAACTTGTTGATGTTCATGATTAGAATGAGACATAATTTAACATTTAAACATTAACTCCAGTTCACTTATTTTTTTGCAGCGAGATCACGGTTGGTAATCAATATACTTTTTTTTTTGGGGGGGGGATGGGGATCAATATACTCAGATCTTTTTCCTTCCCCCTGTGGGTACAAGTTTTGGTAATAATTGTAGAATTACCAATGATATGTTAAGTAAAAGAACACATATGCCACAAATGAGACATTTTATTGTGGTAACGTTTCGCTCTTCAGGAGCTTCGTCAAAGCTCCTGGAGAGCGAAACGTTGCCACAATGTCACATTAGCTGCACATGTGTCCTCTGACCTACCATACTGCCAACGTTTTGGCTGGTTCCTGGTGTAATGGAGAGGATTGTGGTGAGTGACTTCTTAAAGAAAGTGTCGAGTTGAGCAGGTTGTTGTGGTTGTGTTGTGGTGGTTATTGGTGGTGGTGGAAGTGTTGGTACTTCCTGTTATTGGTGGTGGTGGAAGTGTTGGTACTTCCTGTTGTTGGTGGTGGTGGAAGTGTTGGTACTTCCTGTTGTTGTTGGTGGTGGAAGTGTTGGTACTTCCTGTTGTTGTTGGTGGTGGAAGTGCTGGTACTTCCTGTTGGTGGTTGTTGTGGAAGTGTTGGTACTTCCTGTTGTTGTTGGTGGTGGAAGTGTTGGTACTTCCTGTTGTTGGTGGTGGTGGAAGTGTTGGTACTTCCTGTTGTTGTTGGTGGTGGAAGTGTTGGTACTTCCTGTTATTGGTGGTGGTGGAAGTGTTGGTACTTCCTGTTGTTGTTGGTGGTGGAAGTGTTGGTACTTCCTGTTGTTGGTGGTGGTGGAAGTGTTGGTACTTCCTGTTGTTGTTGGTGGTGGAAGTGCTGGTACTTCCTGTTGGTGGTTGTTGTGGAAGTGTTGGTACTTCCTGTTGTTGTTGGTGGTGGAAGTGTTGGTACTTCCTGTTGTTGGTGGTGGTGGAAGTGTTGGTACTTCCTGTTGTTGTTGGTGGTGGAAGTGCTGGTACTTCCTGTTGGTGGTTGTGGTGGAAGTGTTGGTACTTCCTGTTGTTGTTGGTGGTGGAAGTGCTGGTACTTCCTGTTGTTGGTGGTGGTGGAAGTGCTGGTACTTCCTGTTGTTGGTTGTGGTGGAAGTGTTGGTACTTCCTGTTGTTGGTGGTGGTGGAAGTGTTGGTACTTCCTGTTGTTGGTGGTGGTGGAAGTGCTGGTACTTCCTGTTGTTGGTGGTGGTGGAAGTGTTGGTACTTCCTGTTGTTGGTGGGGGTGGAAGTGCTGGTACTTCCTGTTGTTGTTATCTGATAGAGTAGCTGAGGTTAAGTCAGTGCTCACGGGGTGAAGTCTGTTTTCCTTTTATTTAGCAAAAGTGGATGCATCAGTAATGTGCTGCTGCCTAGTCTACATGTCAAGTTTCCTGTTGGTGTTGGCAGGTGAGGAGTTAGTGGTGTAGATCAGGCAGGTTAGTGCTGTAGATCAGGCAGGTTAGTGCTGTAGATCAGGCAGGTTAGTGCTGTAGATCAGGCAGGTTAGTGCTGTAGATCAGGCAGGTTAGTGTTGTAGATCAGGCAGGTTAGTGGTGTAGATCAGGCAGGTTAGTGCTGTAGATCAGGCAGGTTAGTGGTGTAGATCAGGCAGGTTAGTGCTGTAGATCAGGCAGGTTAGTGCTGTAGATCAGGCAGGTTAGTGCTGTAGATCAGGCAGTTTAGTGGTGTAGATCAGGCAGGTTAGTGCTGTAGATCAGGCAGGTTAGTGCTGTAGATCAGGCAGGTTAGTGGTGTAGATCAGGCAGGTTAGTGCTGTAGATCAGGCAGGTTAGTGCTGTAGATCAGGCAGGTTAGTGCTGTAGATCAGGCAGGTTAGTGCTGTAGATCAGGCAGGTTAGTGCTGTAGATCAGGCAGGTTAGTGTTGTAGATCAGGCAGGTTAGTGGTGTAGATCAGGCAGGTTAGTGCTGTAGATCAGGCAGGTTAGTGGTGTAGATCAGGCAGGTTAGTGCTGTAGATCAGGCAGGTTAGTGCTGTAGATCAGGCAGGTTAGTGCTGTAGATCAGGCAGTTTAGTGGTGTAGATCAGGCAGGTTAGTGCTGTAGATCAGGCAGGTTAGTGCTGTAGATCAGGCAGGTTAGTGGTGTAGATCAGGCAGGTTAGTGCTGTAGATCAGGCAGGTTAGTGCTGTAGATCAGGCAGGTTAGTGGTGTAGATCAGGCAGGTTAGTGCTGTAGATCAGGCAGGTTAGTGTTGTAGATCAGGCAGGTTAGTGCTGTAGATCAGGCAGGTTAGTGCTGTAGATCAGGCAGTTTAGTGGTGTAGATCAGGCAGGTTAGTGGTGTAGATCAGGCAGGTTAGTGGTGTAGATCAGGCAGGTTAGTGCTGTAGATCAGGCAGTTTAGTGGTGTAGATCAGGCAGGTTAGTGGTGTAGATCAGGCAGTTTAGTGGTGTAGATCAGGCAGGTTAGTGGTGTATATCAGGCAGATTAGTGGTGTAGATCAGGCAGTTTAGTGGTGTAGATCAGGCAGGTTAGTGGTGTAGATCAGGCAGGTTAGCGGTGTAGATCAGGCAGGTTAGTGGTGTAGATCAGGCAGGTTAGTGCTGTAGATCAGGCAGGTTAGTGGTGTAGATCAGGCAGGTTAGTGGTGTAGATCAGGCAGGTTAGTGGTGTAGATCAGGCAGGTTAGTGGTGTAGATCAGGCAGATTAGTGGTGTAGATCAGGCAGTTTAGTGGTGTAGATCAGGCAGGTTAGTGGTGTAGATCAGGCAGGTTAGCGGTGTAGATCAGGCAGGTTAGTGGTGTAGATCAGGCAGGTTAGTGCTGTAGATCAGGCAGGTTAGTGGTGTAAATCAGGCAGGTTAGTGGTGTAAATCAGGCAGGTTAGTGGTGTAGATCAGGCAGGTTAGTGGTGTAAATCAGGCAGGTTAGTGGTGTAGATCAGGCAGGTTAGTGGTGTAGATCAGGCAGGTTAGTGGTGTAGATCAGGCAGGTTAGTGGTGTAGATCAGGCAGGTTAGTGGTGTAGATCAGGCAGGTTAGTGCTGTAGATCAGGCAAGTTAGTGCTGTAGATCAGGCAGGTTAGTGCTGCATATCAGGCACGTTAGTGCTGCATATCAGGCAGGTTGTACTATGAACCAGGTTCATACCATTAGCCTGGCTGATCAGGCCCTGATCCACCAGAAGGCCTGGACCGAAGGGGCGTTGCCCCCCGAAAAACTCTTCAGGTAGACTATCATAATACACATCAATATAATATACATCACACAGTATTTAGTGCCTCTAGTAAATTCTCACAGTGAAGATGCTCCACCTCCAACCTCGCTCTCCTGGCCACGCCCAGCTCAGCCTTTTCTCCCATGTGCGTCTGGCAACTCTAAAAGGCTCGTTTCGAAATCAATATATATATATATATATATATATATATATATATATATATATATATATATATATATATATATATATATATATTTATATATATATATATATATATATATATATATATATATATATATATATATATATATATATATATATATATATATATATATATATATATGCATGTTGTTTAGACCGCCAGTAAAGGGAGTGAGAGAGATAATGCTGTGAATTTTTTCTAATGAGCCGAGGTCGGTAAAAGCTCTTAGATGCTGCTTGGAGGTAAGGGCTCCTAGCCTTACCTGTAAAAACTCTTGAAGAGAGAGAGAGAAAGAGAGAGAGAGAGAGAGAGAGAGAGAGAGAGAGAGAGAGAGAGAGAGAGAGAGAGAGAGAGACAGAGACAGACAGACAGACAGACAGACAGACAGACAGAGACAGACAGACAGAGAAAGAGAGAGAATGAGGGGGGAGGAGGAGAGCAGGGCGTGAGTGTCTAATAGTCGGCGCCTCCAGTCGTGTGTGTGTGTGTACTCACCTAGTTGTGGTTGCAGGGGTCGATTCATAGCTCCTGGCCCTGTCTCTTGACTGGTCGCTACTAGATCACTCTCCCTGCTCCATGAGCTTTATCATACCTCTTCTTAAAGCTCTGTATGGATCATGCCTCCACTGTGTATGTGTGTGTACTCACCTGTTTGTGGTTGCAGAGGTCAAATCATAGCTCCTGGCCCCCTCCTCTTCGCTGATCGCTACTAGGTCCATTCTCTCCCCGCTCCAAGAGCTTTATCGTGTGTGTGTGTGTGTGTGTGTGTGTGTGAGCATGTACATGGTGTCGCCACAGTGTCTACTGCAGCTGGTCGCGTGTCTTCACATGCACATGTAGACGTAGCCCACGCACACACACACAAGTGCGCAGCAGCAGTATTCAGTGTGTCTATGTATTTACCCAGCTCCTGGCCCCAAAGTTTTCATTAAAACTGTACGGTTGATTCCACAACTTCCTCATCTAGCTAAATTCCACTGAATATAGACAAACCTCGAGTGTAAACACAGACCTTGATGGAGTAACGCATCGCTCTGTGTAGAGCTTCCACTCAATACACGAATAACCGCATCGCTCTGTGTTGAGCTACCACTCAATACACGAATAACTTGCACTTAGGAGAATGAAAATTATGACGACGTTTCGGTCCGGCTTGGACCATTATCTAATCACCGAAACGTTGTCATAAGTATGTCTTGTAAGTGCGGGTTATCTGTGTGTTGTTCCAGCCACGGTGCTGTGACTTTCTGTTCTTCATGAAGTCAATGTTGGCTTGACCCAGCCATCATTGACGTCGTCCCAATAACAACCTGTTGTGCATCTTTAGTCTCAACACTCATCTGCAATATGTCGTTTCATCTAATATCCTCTTATTCACAAACCCTGGCTCTGAGAAGTGCTTAGTAGCATCCATTGTGACTACTGTGAGTTCGACTTCCATCTGGGAGGATGTCCTGGTCCCTATCACGTCAGTCTGTCCAGCCGGTACACTACAGGGTCATAATTCTCCCCTCAGTGTGAGGGGTAATAAATAAATGAAATGCATTAGGATGGGATCTACTGGAGGCCAACTCAGTACACAGATTCAAAGCTAGATACGACAGTGCTTGAAAGAGGAGGGAGTAAGTCACGGCACTTAATCGATGTGCAAAGGCAGGCAGAGAAGGAAATGCCTTCACCCTCACTCGTTACTAAGCACACATCATTCCTAGTGGTCCCGGACTTACGGAACGCTCTGTACATTTTCTAAAATCTAATTCAGGGTAAATACCGCTTTAGGCTGGGAAAAGAGCAAGGAAGAAAAGAATAGCAGAAAACATATAAGCCAGCATTCACCGCTGTTACGAAGCAAAAGAAACGAGAAGTCGTTCATTGTTTACAAGGAAGAGCTATATTGTATTGTATGAAGCGCTGAACCCATTTTGGGGATATTCAGTGTAAGGAAAGGTGAAAGCTCTATCCTACGTCCCCTAACCACGGCCCTGAACACTTTCTCCAGCTGGATGCTGCTGGCTTCCTTGCCTTGTATTTTATATAGCAAGAAAGGAAGCGAAATGTACATATAAAAATATATTAAATGATTATTATTTCTTCTCTCATACACTGAACAGTACTGGAGTGGACACAACTGAAACGTCTAAACATTTACTTCCAGTGTCTGGGCGAGTTACGAATTGTTCTAGCCAGAGTATTTGTAAAGTTTATTCTAACATTATAAGATAACCTCTAGTGATAAGACTTATATGATAGTCCAGTGTCTACCACGGGTTGACAAAGCTCATGGAGAGCGAAACGTTGCCACAATAAAAATGTCGCATTACTTGCACGTGGGTCCTTTCACCTAAGAAATAGATACACAAGCAGGAGGAAGCCAGTGCCACAGAATAAACAATAAGACGTACATACGGAGCGAGCTTTCACTTTGACGACGTAATCAAGATTCGCCAATGATCTACATGGAACAAAATAGTTCCACAGCAATTGTTGTCGACATCTTTCCCCTCTTGTATCCAGACGCCACCAGCATCGTACCTCTGAAGGAATTCACTTCCCTCTGTTTACACCGGGAAATGGAACGTCGCCGTGTAAAAAAAAGAGAGAGAATCCAATTGCACTCTCAAAGTATCAGACGAATTTTAGGGAATTCGAGTTTATAAATGAATCTTCTCAATTCGCGTAAATTTGAACAGTACGGGAGGCTGAGTCAGAAATAATGGCTCACAATTTTACTTAAAAAAAAATGATTTAATACCATTTTATGAACGTGATTTAAAGTTTTCTCCGAAATTCCGTTTACAGACTTTAAAACTGCAGTTTACTTACATTAAAATTATATGTATAAGCGCATGAGAAGGATCCCTGAAGGATATTTGTGCGCTTATCCTGCTGGTGCGCTTATCCTGCTGGTGCGCTTATCCTCCTGCGCATAGCATAGCAGGATATACCATGAACAATTCATTATTTTTAAAGTAACTCCATCAGACATACTCTATTACGGTTACATTATTTTAAGAATTTAATCATTTACGGAAAATCGCCAAATCTCGTCAAGGGTCGTCCAGCGCCTCGGGGAAAGTCGCATAGCAGGGTCGTCCAGCGCCTCGGGGAAAGTCGCATAGCAGGGTCGTCCAGCGCCTCGGGGGAAGTCGCATAGCAGGGTCGTCCAGCGCCTCGGGGGAAGTCGCATAGCAGGACATTAATTTTATAGCAGAGTATAGCAGAGTCCTCAGAGGTATAGCAGTGTTACTTAGGGGATGGTTCCAGCGGTGGAGCAGGATGAACCAATATACTGAGCTCTACGCAGCGAAACAGCAAATGGGGTCAGAAACATGAGTCTACAATGCTCTATGCAGGGAAATATGACACTGCAAAAGCTCTACACACCGCGAGCCGTAACTTGATAAAGCTCTACATATAGCAAAATATGATTTTATAAAGCTCTACACAAAGGAGAACAGGACTTCAGGGATTAATAGATTAGTCAACAACGAAACGAAGGCAGTAAATAAATGACAGAGAGAGAGAGAGAGAGAGAGAGAGGATGGGATGGGGGGGGAAGGTGAAATATGTTTGGTGAATTGAAGAGTGATAAAGAAGGCAAAATAGCAAGGTAGAGAGGAAGTGAGAAAGAAGAGAAGACAAATGGGAGTAGTAAAGACACAAATAAAGAGAGAGGGGAAGGGAGAACAGGTACAATATGCAATAAACATAATAACATAATAATAATGATAATAATAATAATAATAATAATAATAATAATAATAATAATAATAATAATAAAGGGATCTCATTTTTCTCTTTATTTGTTCTCTTCTCATTTTTCTTATTTTTATTTTCCACAGACTTTGCCTTTTTCTCTTATTCTCTTATTTCTTCTGTGTATTTTACACTTCCTCTCTTTATTTTATCTTTATTTTCTTTATTTTTTCTATTTCTCTGTTTTATTTTGTCTTATTATCTCTTTCTCTTTCATCTATTTTCTTTATTTTCGCCTTATTCTCTATATATTCTCTTTCTTCTCTTTATTGCTCTTCACTTTCTCTCTATTTTCTCTTCTATTTATTTTTATTTTCACTTTATTTTTCTATCTTTATTTTCATTTTATTCTTTTTTTCATCTATCTCCGGTGTAAGTCAGTTTTCCAGTGGTGTAAGTCAGACTTCCCAGTGGTGTAAGTCAGACTTTCCAGTGGTTTAAGTCAGTTTTTCCAGGTATGTAAGTCAGACTTTCCAGTGGTGTAAGTCAGACTTTCCAGTGGTGTAAGTCAGACTTTCCAGTGGTGTAAGTTAGTTTTTCCAGTGGTGTAAGTCAGACTTTCCAGTGGTGTAAGTCAGTTTTTCAATTGGTGTAAATCAGACTTTCCAGTGGTGTAAATCAGACTTTCCAGTGGTGTAAGTCAGTTTTTCCAGTGGCGTAAATCAGACTTTTCAGTGGTGTAAGTCAGTTTTTCCAGTGGTGTAAGTCAGACTTTCCAGTGGTGTAAGTCAGTTTTTCCAGTGGTGTAAGTCAGTTTTTCCAGTGGCGTAAATCAGACTTTCCAGTGGTGTAAATCAGACTTTCCAGTGGTGTAAGTCAGACTTTCCAGTGGTGTAAGTCAGACTTTCCAGTGGTGTAAGTCAGTTTTTCCAGTGGCGTAAATCAGACTTTCCAGTGGTGTAAATCAGACTTTCCAGTGGTGTAAGTCAGACTTTCCAGTGGTGTAAGTCAGTTTTTCCAGTGGCGTAAATCAGACTTTCCAGTGGTGTAAATCAGACTTTCCAGTGGTGTAAGTCAGACTTTCCAGTGGTGTAAGTCAGTTTTTCCAGTGGCGTAAATCAGACTTTCCAGTGGTGTAAGTCAGTTTTTCCAGTGGTGTAAGTCAGACTTTCCAGTGGTGTAAGTCAATTTTTCCAGTGGTGTAAGTCAGTTTTTCCAGTGGTGTAAGTCAGACTTTCCAGTGGTGTAAGTCAGTTTTAACAGTGGTGTAAGCAAGACTTTCCAGTGATGTAAGTCAGACTTTCCAGTGGTGTAAGTCAGACTTTCCAGTGGTGTAAGTCAGACTTTCCAGTGGTGTAAGCCAATGTTTTTTCTCCGACAGCAGCAGGTACTAGCAGCCAACAGACAGACCAGGACCCTAACTTGGTATTTAATGCGAGAGAAAGAGAGATAGAGCAGCTGGCACTAGCAGTGACAGATAGTGTCAACAGCCTGGCACTAATGTCAAAGCTCTGGGTGTTCAGGCCGCGCTACAAGATTAAAACAGTGCCAACATGGCACACGGGAGACCCATGTAGGAATCCCTCGGGAAGGAACAGGTGCCTGCTGATGCTGCTTCTCCCCGAGGGATGACAATACCAGGTCTGCCGAAGGTCTGCTAAGGGTTCATTTGTGGATACAATTATGTGTGTGGTATTGTGTGTTTATGTGTGTGTGTGTGGTACTGTCGGTATTTTGTGCCTGTGGTATTGTCTGTGCTTTGTGTGTTAGTTAGTTAGTTACCATTTTGTCCTAGGCACATGTCGATTAGACACTAGGCCTGTTGTATGTGTGTGTGTAAAGAAACACTTCGAAATGTTTCCGCCCCGCCGGGAATTGAACCCGGGCCCTCCGTGCGTGAAGCAAGAGCTTCACGCACGTGTGTGTGTATGTGTGTGCCACCCTTGATGTTTTGTGTGTGTGGTTTACTGTCCCCCTTCCCTCCAGCGTGCACTGTCACCCTTCCCTCCAGCGTGCACTGTCCCCCTTCCCTCCAGCGTGCACTGTCCCCCTTCCCTCCAGCGTGCACTGTCACCCTTCCCTCCAGCGTGCACTGTCACCCTTCCCTCCAGCGTGCACTGTCCCCTTCCCTCCAGCGTGCACTGTCCCCTTCCCTCCAGCGTGCACTGTCCCCTTCCCTCCAGCGTGCACTGTCACCCTTCCCTCCAGCGTGCACTGTCACCCTTCCCTCCAGCGTGCACTGTCCCCTTCCCTCCAGCGTGCACTGTCCCCCTTCCCTCCAGCGTGCACTGTCACCCTTCCCTCCAGCGTGCACTGTCACCCTTCCCTCCAGCGTGCACTGTCCCCCTTCCCTCCAGCGTGCACTGTCACCCTTCCCTCCAGCGTGCACTGTCCCCCTTCCCTCCAGCGTGCACTGTCACCCTTCCCTCCAGCGTGCACTGTCACCCTTCCCTCCAGCGTGCACTGTCCCCCTTCCCTCCAGCGTGCACTGTCACCCTTCCCTCCAGCGTGCACTGTCCCCCTTCCCTCCAGCGTGCACTGTCACCCTTCCCTCCAGCGTGCACTGTCACCCTTCCCTCCAGCGTGCACTGTCACCCTTCCCTCCAGCGTGCACTGTCACCCTTCCCTCCAGCGTGCACTGTCACTCACATCTTCATATCCATTGTTATGCACGAATAGAGATGTGTCGCCTGCATAGGCCGTATAAGTCAGAGGAGGAGGAGGAGGAGGAAGAGGAGAAGGAAGAAGAAGAGGAGGATGAGGAGGAGGAGAAGAAGAAGGAGGAGGAGGAAGAGGAGGAGGCCACTAGGGAACCAAAGAGATGTGAAACAAGGTGGTAATCAAAGTAAGGGGGTGACACCATTAAGAGAAAGGGTTATATCAAAGGGGAGGTCCAGGAATGGAGACGAGGCTCCCGGCTAGACGCAGGAAAGAGGTCGATCCCAAAGGAACCTCAGAAAAAAAGGGGGAGTGAGAGAAACGGGTCTCCGGAGAAAAGGGTAATGAGACAAAAGGGGGTTACTCAAGAAAGGGGAGGGAGGACAAAGGGAGTTACTAAAGAAAGGGAGCGAGGACCAAAAGGGGTTACTCAAGAAAGGGAGTGAGGACAAAAGGGGGTGTGGTGGAAGAGAGGAGAGAGAGAGAGAGAGAGAGAGAGAGAGAGAGAGAGAGAGAGAGAGAGAGAGAGTGTCAGGTGGTGTGTTGTATCAGTCAGCCATAAGGCAGATCTTCCATTGTTGTCTTGACTCGTCTTGTGTGTTATACTGAAACCTGCAACGTTGCAGCAGGAGGAAGAGGAGGAGGAGGAAGAAGAGGAGAAAGAGGAGGAGGAGGAGGAGGAGGTAAGAAGGGACAAGAACAAACAAAATGGAAAATAGGAGAAATAAAGAGAGAGAAGATTGACGAAACAAGAGAGAGAACAAAATATAGAAGAATAGAAGGACAAAGTGGGATTAAATGAAGAAAGAAAAAAAAGAGTGAGAGCAAGGGAAGAATCGTAGCTAGAGAGAGAAAAAAGATAAGAGGCAGTTAATATTAAATTCCAGAGAGAGGTACAGAGAGAGATATACAGAGAGAGAGGTACAGAGAGAGAGGTACAGAGAGAGAGGTACAGAGAGAGAGGTACAGAGAGAGAGGTACAGAGAGAGAGGTACAAAGAGAGAGGTACAGACAGAGAGGTACAGACAGAGGTACAGGTACAGGTACAGAGGCCGTTGATGTAATAAGATTTTGGTTAACATGTGTCCCAGGTGAGAGATTTGGTCTGGTACAACACCCCCGGGACCTTTACTATGTTGGATATGTTGGCTGGCTTCTCTCAGAGCTGGTACTGTGTGACTCCTCTCAGAGCTGGTACTATGTTGCTCCTCTCAGAACTGGTACTATGTTGCTCCTCTCAGAGCTGGTACTGTGTGACTCCACTCAGAGCTGGTACTATGTCGCTCCTCTCAGAGCTGGTACTATGTCGCTCCTCTCAGAGCTAGCACTATGTTGCTCCTCTCAGAGCTGGTACTGTGTGACTCCACTCAGAGCTGGTACTATGTCGCTCCTCTCAGAGCTGGTACTATGTTGCTCCTCTCAGAGCTAGCACTATGTTGCTCCTCTCAGAGCTGGTACTGTGTGGCTCCTCTCAGAGCTGGTACTATGTGGCTCCTCTCAGAGCTGGTACTATGTTGCTCCTCTCAGAGCTGGTACTATGTTGCTCCTCTCAGAGCTGGCACTATGTTGCTCCTCTCAGAGCTGGTACTATGTTGCTTCTCTCAGAGCTGGTACTATGTTGTTCCTCTCAGAACTGGTACTATGATGCTCCTCTCAGAGCTGGTACTATGTTGTTCCTCTCAGAGCTGGTACTATGTTGTTCCTCTCAGAGCTGGTACTATGTTGGTCCTCTCAGAGCTGGTACTGTGTGGCTCCTCTCAGAACTGGTACTATGTTGCTCCTCTCATAGCTGGTACTATGTTGTTCCTCTCAGAGCTGGTACTATGTTGTTCCTCTAAGTTTTCTTGGAGAGGATACAGAGACGTCTGCCAACAGAAATGAAAAAAAAGGATGCATGACAAAAGCAAGGTTTTATGGTGAAAACGTTTCGCTCGTGGATGATTTTAATGATTTGACGAAGCTCTTCACTTGTGCAAGACGCAGCTTCCTTTGCGCCTGTGTCTTGCCTTCATTTTCTTGTAGTGTTTTGTCAATGTCTTCGACATACTATTCCCACATGTTTGTACCTTTGGAAAAGAGAGATGCGCAGGAGTCTGCTTCATGTGATGGGTCGTCTACGAGAATTAGAAAGAATAAAAAGACACAATACCGTGACTGGAACAACACACAGGAGAGAGAGGCTTTTGGCGACTTAGAAATGGTCCAAGTCGGACCGAAACGTCGTTATAAGCCTCTGTCTCCTATCTGCGGGTTATTTGTTTACAATTAGAAAGATTTTGGTGCCTGGGATTGATTCTCGAGGCAGTCGCTTCTTACTTTGTTATATGGTTAAACCTTCTGGCACTACTGTTCTCTCTTCTGGCTGTCAGGGCTCTCTGTTCCTCTTGTTCAAGGAGTATTTGTCAGGGCTCCCTGTTCCTCTTGTTCAAGGAGTGTTTGTCAGGGCTCCTTGATCCTTTTGTTCAAGGACTGTTTGTTAAACCTCCCTGTTCCTCTTGTTCAAGGAGTGTTTGTCAGGGCTCCCTGATCCTCTTGTTCAAGGAGTGTTTGTTAAACCTCCCTGTTCCTCTTGTTCAAGGAGTGTTTGTCAGGGTTCTCTGATTCTCCTCATCAAGGAATATTTGTCAGGACTCATTTGTCAGGACTCATTTGTCGTGACTCATCTCGATTAGGCAGTGTCTGCTGGGAACTCCCTGATCCACTTGATCAGGCAGTGTCTGCTGGTAACTCCCTGATCCACTTGATCAGGCAGTGTCTGCTGGGAACTCCCTCATCCACTTGATCAGGCAGTGTCTGCTAGGAACTCCCTGATCCACTTGATCAGGCAGTGTCTGCTGGGAACTCCCTCATCCACTTGATCAGGCAGTGTCTGCTGGGAACTCCCTCATCCACTTGATCAGGCAGTGTCTGCTGGAACTCCCTGGTCCACTAGATAAAATAAAAGTGTGTACTCACTAATAAAGGTAATTTAGACAGACTAAGGGAGCATAGAGTGCGTCAGGTGGCTGGAGAAGAGCTAACTAAACTTCACCGATAAATATTGACTAACCCGTGAGCAGGAAGAGTCTTCCTAAGTCCACTGCAGTACCTCCTTAATATCCTCGTTAATCCAGGATCCCTCGCCTTCATTGCCTCACTTTATTTCCGCATCGCAGCTTATCCTGGTCTTTTATCTAGTTTTTCTGAAATTTTAGGTTAAACTCGTCAGGACAAGTGTTTCCTGACGCGGGTCTTAAGTCATATGATGCCACTGGAGATTTTGGTCATCTGACCGAGGCCTTCCACTGGCTTATTTCTCCGCCTCCTTTAAAAAAATAAGATTATTAATAGCCTGGTGAATATTTTGTTTTAAAAGATATATTGTCTTTCCAAATATTTTTAAAAAATATATTACTTTCTGGCCTATATTTTTTTCCAAGAATGGTGTCGTCTATCTCGTGAATGTTTTATGGCTGATATAATGTTAATACAATATTATAATAGTATTAATATAATATTATTACCGATATAAATTATCTGCTATATTACTCTGTTATTTTTTATATTCTTAAGTGAGTGTTTGTGTAATTGCCTAGATGTTTATTGAGGGGGTCAGATCACAGCTCCTAGCAGGGTCTTACTAGCACCAGTGACTGATTCTAAAGATTTCTTAGCTTCTTGGGCCCTGTCATACCTATACTGGAAACTGTAACTTATTTCACATTACTGGTAAGTAGGTTGATAGCAGCCATCCAGGGAGGTACACACACACACACACACACACACACACACACACACACACACACACCTGGACAAGCTTGACACCTGGTCTAGCAACTGGCTTCTCGAATTTAACCCCACCAAATGCAAAGTCATGAAGATCGGAGAAGGGCAAAGAAGACCGCTGACAGAGTACAGGCTAGGTGGACAAAGACTACTAACCTCATGAAAGGAGAAAGACCTTGGGGTGAGTATAACACCAAGCACGTCTCCGGAAGCACACATCAACCAAATAACCGCGGCAGCATATGGGCGACTGGCAAACCTAAGATTAGCGTTCCGTTACCTTAACAAGGAATCGTTCAGGACACTGTATACCGTATACGTCAGGCCCATACTAGAGTATGCAGCACCAGTCTGGAACCCACACCTGGTCAAGCACGTCAAGAAATTAGAGAAAGTGCAAAGGTTTGCGACAAGGCTAGTTCCACAACTCAGGGGACTGCCTTATGAAGAAAGGTTGAGGGAAATAGGACTAACAACACTGGAGGACAGAAGGGTTAGAGGAGACATGATAACGACATACAAAATACTGCGGGGAATCGACAAGGTAGATAGTGACAGGATGTTCCAGAGAGGAAACACAGAAACAAGGGGACACAACTGGAAGCTGAAGACTCAGATGAGTCAGAGGGATGTTAGGAAGCAATTCTTCAGCCATAGAGTAGTTAGGAAGTGGAATAGTTTAGCGAACGATATAGTGGAGGCGGGAACCATACATAGTTTTAAGACAAGGTATGATAGAGCTCACGGAGCAGGGAGAGCAGAGACCCAGTAGCGGACAGTGCAGAGGCGGGGCCAGGAGCTGAGTCTCGACCCCTGCAACCACAATTAGGTGAGTACACACACCAATCCGGATAAGTGGCACTAACGGTAGTACAAACGGAAAATCCGGTTAACCGAATTCTACATCCGAACAGAATTTGGAGAATTTAATTAAAGAAGAAGAAGAAGAATAAGAAGAAGAAGAAGAGGAGGAGGAGGACGAGAATGAGGTTGAACTTCACAATTGGTGTGAGTGCAGTGAGAACAACTTACCACTTGTTCAAAACATGTTCAGTACTCCCCCAACATTTCTTGAAATGACTAAGGGTGTTCAAACCTTGTTCAGTGTACAGCTGGTACTTACTGTTCCAAGTGTTCAAAGTTTGTGTCAGACACAGCTGGTGCATACCACTGTCAGACACACCTGGTGCATACCACTGTCAAGCACAGCTGGTACATACCACTGTCAAACACAGCTGGTACATACTACTGTCAGGCACAGCTGGTACATACCACTGTCAAACACAGCTGGTACATGCCACTGTCAAACACAGCTGGTACATACCACTGTCAGGCACAGCTGGTTCAACCAGTGTGCTGGATCAGACAAAAGATTCAGATGGTAAGTGTTAAAGAGAGTGACCATAAGGTTGACCTCGTACTGTAAATTGAATCTGAGATGACCTTTATTAACCTATCTTTTTTTTACCAACTATTGTTTAATGTCTATTTTAAGTGCCGTATATGAGGCACTGAACCCGTATGGAACTTCTTTTTTTTTTAACACGCATGGTGGAGGCTCGATCCACCGTCCATTATGCGAGAGAAAATCTTGGTACTGTTCAACATATACTTATCGCTTCTTCTTACTTAGATAACTGCATTACAGACCGTTGCTGGCCTTGCAAAGGCGCTTATGTTAATGTTGACAGCCAAGAACACCAGCAGTCGCAGCCTGGGATCTCCTTCGTAGGGTCAGCTATGTACCACGGGGCTGTAATAGAGTCATGACCTATATTCTTCAATATTTCAGGTATATCACCTGGAAAGTGGTGGGCGAGTCTTACCTGGGTTCGGGCGGTCGCCCTCGTGTTAGGACGTCCATATGGTTAGTCTAATCGCCCCTACACTTAACCTTGTACACTGCAGTGATATTTGCTAGATGTGTAAGAGAGGTTTGATTTGCCTGGGTGTGTATCGTACCCATGTGACATTACTACGTCATGATACCTGTATTGATGGCTTGACTGAAGGTAGGATAATTCCACTCTTCCTTTATCACTCTGGTCACGTTGAATGATCGTCTAGTAACACAGGTATAGATCATCATATACACTAATGTTCTTCAATTAGTCTGTTCAACACGCCAAGTACCTTTGGAATATTTCAACGTCACTTGAACTGCTATCTCTTGTTTACGAGATTCACTCGTCAACGGTAATATGACCGTGTATAACTTTCACTGTGACGAGAACTACTAGCGATACCTCGCTTAGCGGAGATAACTATTGGACTTCAACACCGTATCTTTGCTTTAGTTTTCCTTAATGGTTGTTCGAACACGAATAAGCGATACTGAGATTACACGGTCGGCCACGAAGGCTGTGCGATGGTTGGTAATGTTCTGCCACTGTACTTGCTCACTTGCTCACTCAGATTGATCTTGCAAGAGTCTTGCATAATAGAGAGACAGAGAACCTTGGCGTCTTCTTCTTGATTCGCCGGTACTCTCCCGGCCCGGGTCTTTTCCAGATGGTAACCCGGCCTTGGTCTTGGGAGTGTCTGAGACCTATGTCTGCCATGGGAGGAGGTACAAGTACCTCCTCATCTTCTGGGACCAACTGTCCCCAAGCCTAGCCCCATTCCCCGCCCTCACGGGGCTCGTAGGAAGAAGCTAGGCCTCTGGTCTCTTCTGGGACCAACTGTTCCCAGGTCTAGCCCCATTCCCCGCCCTCACGGGGCTCGTAGGAAGAAGCTAGGCCTCTGGTCTGCCGTCCATGCCTCCTTACATTGCCGTAATAATGCTGACATAATGTCTGAAAAGCATGGATGCCAGCCATCACTTCGTGGTTAAGTCAAGAAACCGATTTCCCTGATTCTGACGCGTTTCACATTAAATGAGTCTTACTAGCTAAATAATTATACTAAGAGCTTATTTCTACTTAATATGAATAATGTTAAGGAATAGAGATTTCCCTCGAGCAAACACTTATTAAATATATTTTGCGGGTTCTGAGGAGGAGAGAAAGAGGTGTCGGTCACGCCCCTGTCTGGCGAGTGCCACTCGTCTTTGACCAGATGCAATATAACTTTGCATGGTAAGGATCAAGTGCAAGATCAGAGATGTTGATTCAGCGTACATATTCGATCTTCAAGACACCCTTGTTCCACTTCTGTTCTCCAGAGGTCGGGACGAGGGAGAGAGAGAGGAAGGGGTGGGGGGGATTGCAGCCTCCTTATGGAAAGGGTCAACTCCCCCCTTATTCTGCTCGCCCCCCTGTTGGAGATTAATTTCTCCACATTCAAATTGCTGCATTTGTTCACATTCACGAGTGTTCTGAGTGAATGTGAATGTATTTCATTGACTGATTCAGTAGTCTGTTGATGCCAGATACTCACATATATCACTGACCATCACAGCCTGATTGATCAGGCACTATTACTATACAGTCACGTAATATTTATGCTTGAATACGAAAGTGTTATAATGAGAATGGAAGAATAGTAACATGTAAATGAAAGAGAAGGGGAGGAAGGGGAAGAGAGTAAAGGGTGGGAAGTGAGGAATTGGGAAACATGGGTAAAGGAGAAGAGAATAGGAAAGAGAGACAGAGAAAAAGAGAGTGTATGGAAGAATAAAAGGTAAGAAGTGAAGGAGAGAAGTGGAGGAATGGTTGATGGAGAGGAATAAAGTGAAGACAGGAAAGTATGATAGAAGAGGAGAAGGTGGGGAAGAAGGAGGCAGCGTGGGGAAGAGGAGGGGGACGCGAAAGGGTAGGAAGAATGAGAGGGGAGGGATGTAAAAAGAGAAGGGAACAACGTGGATAAACACGTTGGACACTACAAGAAAGAAAATATGTGTAGAACAATGTAGGTGTGTGTGTGTGTTTATGTATGTGTGTGTTTATGTATGTATGTGTGTGTGTGTGTGTGTGTGTGTGTGTGTGTGTGTGTGTGTGTGTGTGTGTGTATTTGCACGCGCGCGCATGTGTTTACAAAAAACAATTTCACCAGAATCCTGCAGATCAAGGAGTGGGAAAAAAGCATTTGAGACCAACAATACCGAGAAGGAAGGGTTTTGTTGCTCTTGGAAAATATATATATTTTGAAGCTCCGAGACCGTCACTAGCCCAGATATTTTCTCAATAACAAAACAAGAAAGCTGGAGCATCGAATAGCGTATGAGGGTTTTAAGGGGAGAATTTGCTGCAACGGGAATGTGTTCTTGTATTTGAAACAAAATATGGTAGCAAATCCCACTTTGTGAGAGTGACTCAAGCGATCTAGATGTATCCGTATGTATCTGGAGACCTCTTGTATCCCCTGGAGACCTCTTGTATCCTTGGAGACCTCTTTTATCTCTGGAGACCTATTGAATCCCTGGAGACTTCTTGTGTCCTTGGAGATCTCTTGTATCCCTGGAGACCTTTTGTATCCTTGGAGACCTCTTGTATCCCTGGAGACCTCTTGTATGCTTGGAGACCTCTTGTATCCCTGGAGACCTCTTGTATCCCTGGAGACTCTTGTATATTTGGAGACCCCTTGTATGCTTGGAGACCTCTTGTATGCTTGGAGACCTCTTGTATCCCTGGAGACCTCTTGTATGCTTGGAGACCTCTTGTATGCTTGGAGACCTCTTGTATGCTTGGAGACCTCTTGTATGCTTGGAGACCTCTTGTATGCTTGGAGACCTCTTGTATGCTTGGAGACCTCTTGTATGCTTGGAGACCTCTTGTATGCTTGGAGACCTCTTGTATGCTTAGAGACCTCTTGTATGCTTGGAGACCTCTTGTATGCTTGGAGACCTCTTGTATGCCTGAAGACCTAATACATCCCAGATGACCTTTTGTATCCCTGAAGACCCCATGCATCCCTGAAGACCTATCCCTGGTGACCCCATGCATCCCTGAAGACCTCTGGTATCCCTGAAGTAATAAATTCAAAACACAGGGATCAACCAGGAGACGAAAAACAGTATTCACTCTTCGGAAAAATGGAATTAAAAACTCCTTAGAATGGTCTCGTCACGGGGACGAAATTGCCAATGAAGGCTGAGATGTTTTGAGTTTGATGGAGAAAAATTGACAAAATTCGAGTGAAATAGAGGGCGGAAAGTAATACAGATTAAGGGAAGAAATGATATAGATTGATGGAGAAACTGACATGGATTGCTAGAGGAACTGATAGATAGCGAGAGAGAAAATGACCCAGACTGTGAGAGGTTGAAATGTATATGTAGCCAGACACATACATGTCGACACAAGTACATAAACAGGCAGAAACAACGGGGAAAAGAGAAACACAATAATACACGAGTGAGTGAACAGACACCCAGAGTGACAGTCAGACAAACGGATACACTGACAAGCAGACAGACACACGGACAAGCAAGCAGACAGAGGGTCAAGCAGACAGACAGACAGACGGTCAAGCAGACAGACAGACGGACAAGCCAGCAGACAGACGGACAAGCAGACAGACCGACGGACAAGCCAGCAGACAGACGGACAAGCAGACAGACAGGCAGACAGACAGAAAGGAATACGGACAATCATAGCGACTCAGCGGATCCGTTTAAGGACTTTTAAACCAGATGACGACATAAGCCTCAGGAATAGACATTGTCAACATTAGCCTC
Organism: Cherax destructor; assembly: GCA_009830355.1. Lineage (NCBI taxonomy): Eukaryota > Metazoa > Arthropoda > Malacostraca > Decapoda > Parastacidae > Cherax > Cherax destructor. The sequence goes on from WNWK01000700.1 coordinate 38,187, forward strand.
ATAAACTGGACCTTTTCTTTTTTGCAAAAAGATCGTTAAGGCTGCAGTTCTCTTGCACATACTAAGGTAAGCCAGCGGAAGGCCTCGGTCAGATGACCAAAAGTTCAAGCGGTGGGTTAATAGTAAACTCATCACAGCCATATACTGCTCTTGCTACCATCAGCAACAACACCAGACAGCAACCAAAAGTTCAAAACTACAAGACAATGCTTGCAGTCTCAAAGTTTAGAAGTTCAAAGTCTTAAACATTAAAGTGGACTTTGAACGTTCAGACCGTGGTCTCAGGCCTCACGGTTCAAGATGGACTTCTGGCAACACTCACCTCACACACTGAGTGTCCGTGGTTCAATCTCCGGCATGGGTGGAAACAATGAGCGTATTTCCTAACACCTGCTGTCCCCATACACCTTAGCAAGCAAGTAGGTACCTGGTTGTTAGCTGACTGGTGTGAGTCGCATCCTGGGGGACAAGATTGAAGGACCCCAATGGAAATAAGACAGACAGTCCTCGACGACGGACTGACTTTCTTGGGTTATCCTGGGTGGCTAACCCTCCTGGGTTAAAACTCCGAACAAAATCTTATCTTATCTCTCACGGCAGCTGTAATTTAGCTCCTGGTTAAAAAGTTCGCTCTTCTGCGCCTCGCGTGACCCCGTCCGTCTCCCGGCGACTTTTATTGTACTGACCACTTGTTACACGCCAAGAATTGCTCCTTCCCGAGATACATTACTGAACCCTGGAAGCGGATTCATAAGACCCAGGAACCAACACAAAATCATATTCCTGTGTAATCTAAATGAACCTTAACAACGGGTTCATGTTGAGGAACTGACACCTGCACAGGGTGTGGCATTTTGTAATATATATATATATATATATATATATATATATATATATATATATATATATATATATATATATATATATATATATATATATATATATATATATATATATATATATATAATGATAAACTCTAAGAAAGAACTATAATAAAACTTTAGAAAGAACTGACAGCCAATAAACAAAAACAAGAAATAAATCGTGGAGGAATAAAATCCCAAGGTAGAGGAGGAGGAGGAGAAGAAGAAAGAGGAGGAGGAGGAGGAGGAGAAGGAGAAGGAGAAGGAGGAGGAGGACCTCCAAATATATTTGAACCTTGAGAACTTTATAAAGTTCAGACGCAGAGTGGAAGTAATAAAGAAGATAAGAGTTAGGAGGAGGGTAGTGACCTGGATGAAGAGAAGGAGGAGGAAGAAGAAGAGATGGAGGAGGAGCAGCAGGTGGTTCGAAAAGGAAAAGGAGGAAGAGGAGGAGAAAGAAGAGGAGTCAACTGACAAAGAGTCTGAGCAGTACACACTTTCCAGTTTCCTGACGAACAGGACACCGCCACCTGTGTCACTGTCTATAAAGTGCCTGGTGATGTGACCTGGTGTGATTTGGTGTGTTCTAGTGATGTGACGGGTGGTGTGGCCTTTTAGTGTGACCTGGTGGTGTGACATGGTGTGACCTAATTGTGACCTAGTGGAGTAACCTGGTGTTTTCTAGTTTGTGTGGCCTGGTAGTGTGATGTAGTGGTGTGACCTAGTGCTGTGTCCTGGTGGTGTGACCTAGTTGTGACCTGGTAGCAGCCCTGGGTTCAAGCCTTCAGAATAACACAAGTAGGCAAAGTTACATTTATTTCTTCTGTTTAATGACACTGATGATATTTCAGGATTATTCTGAGCTCTAAATTGTTCATGTACTCACCTATTTGTACTCACCTATTTGTGGTTGCAGGGGTCGAGTCATAGCTCCTGGCCCCGCCTCTTCCCTGATTGCTACTAGGTCCTCTCTCTCCCTGCTCCATGAGCTTTATCAAACCTAGTCTTAAAACTATGTATGGTTCCTGCCTCCACTATGTCGCTTTCTAAGCTATTCCACTTCCTGACAACTCTATGACTGAAGAAATACTTCCTAACATCCCTTTGACTCATAGGAGTCTTCAACTTCCAATTGTGACCCCTTGTTTCTGTGTCCCCTCTCTGGAACATCTTGTCTCTGTCCACCTTATCTATTCCTCGCAGTATTTTATATGTCGTTATCATGTCTCCCCTAACCCTCCTGTCCTCTAGTGTCGTCAGGCCGATTTCCCTTAACCTTTCTTCGTAGGACAATCCCCTTAGCTCTGGGACTAGTCTTGTTGCAAACCTTTGCACTTTCTCTAATTTCTTGACGTGCTTGACCAGGTGTGGGTTCCAAACTGGTGCTGCATACTGTGTGTGTGTGTGTGTGTGTGTGTGTGTGTGTGTGTGTGTGTGTGTGTGTGTGTGTACAATTGAGTGACCAGGAAAAACGGATGGAAGATGTTAAACTGAGTTACCACATGTTGACTCAGCATCTCTCAACACAAGAAGTAGAGAAGACCTGTGTTGACCTTACTTACCACGTGTACTGGGCTTGACACTGCACCTGTCAACACGGTCTGTAGTGTAAGTACAAGTGTGTGACCAGGAAACACAGGGTGACCTGTGTTGGCCTGACTTACCACGTGTTAGTCTGGTGTTGAGAGGGTGGTGGCGGACCCTTGCCTCCACGTGCCTGGTCCTCCTCTCTCTTACTTCTCTCTTCCTCGCCACGAATATCAACAACACTTTCACTTCCTCTTCCTTTTTTCCCCCCTTTCTTTCGTCACTTCATTCGCCAGTTATCATTTTCATTTATATGGGCACACTGTGAAGCCTTGCCACAAAATTGACACCGAGTGCTTCCTTCCCTCTAAAAAAATACAATCACAGTATGAGTGAGTTCACTCTCCGAACAGAGGTTTTCAAGAAAGGTGTACAGAGAGTGGCAATTTTACGGTTTAGGTGGGCTTAAGAGGAGAGAAAAAGAGAGAGAGAGAGAGATAGAAAGAGGTGGAGTGTCGCATCCAGTAGCACCGTCTGCCCCGCCCCCACAAGGTCTTGCTCACACAATCCCAGCTTCCAGCCACTCATTAGCTCAAAAATTGAATGAACGCTATGTCGTTCAGGTCATTTACTACCACCTGCTGTGTTTTTACTGCCACTCTCTTTATTATCCGAGACCAGTGCCCGCCTCAGTGCTCATTGACACCCCGAGGACATCAGCGGCCCTCTCACATAGGCTCGTTGACCCCAGGTGTAAGGTGATAGGTTAATGACTTGTGCAACTGACCAAAGACGGTAAGAACCCGTCAGGAGCGGGTGTCAGACTGGTAGGTCCACCCCCGCGCCCAGCAAAGTGTCCACTGAGGGTGGTGTTCACCGTCAGGAGCTGGGCCGCCACCATCACCGCCACCTCTGTCTCCCGCACTGCTGCTGCTGCTGCGTCGCCCTCCCACCGTATTTACCCGAACAGATATTGATCCCTCTGGCCTGTGAACGCTTCCTCTCGCCACCGAACACTCTCTCACGGAAAGCTACGTCTCTCCATTTTCAACAACGTCTACTTGTTGGATTTCGTTGCACTGCGAGCCGTGTCGGAATGTTTCGGCCGGGGCGCTCTTTGGGTCTCGTAGCGATAGTAATCGTTGGTAAAATACGCACGGAGCCTCATCAGTGAACCATTTAAGCAAGGCCTTTATCGTACTAGGGGAATACAGTGAAGGGGGCACTAATGTACCTTGTAATAAGAGGAGGGGCAGGTATTCGTAAATAAAAGACGGGTGGGTTATAAACCAGTGTGGACGGCGTTCTTCACTGCCCGTATTAAGGCAAGGAAATCCATTAGGCTCTTCTTGCATACTGAATAATGGAATACTTTGTGAAATGGAATTTTTCACTGTTGCCATTCTGCTTTATCAACGCGGGGTTTTCCGGAAGTTTTCAAATCATCCCCAAACGCTGGGATAAAGAATTGTATCTTCATTACAAAACTAATACTCTAATATTGCATATATTTAGCGGACCTAAGAGACGAGTGCAGCACCCTAGGAGGTGGGACCTAGGTGCTGTGTGGTATCAGGAAGCTACACTAGGTCTGAGAACATCAATGATATGTTCCCATCATCACATCTCATTGATGCCAATAAAGTTTTGGTCTCAGTTGTTTTCACTCTACGGTGGGCCTCCACCGACAGTCACTTCACTTAAAACTGCCTCCTCGTCGCGAAATATTTACAATGCACTAACACTAGAAAGATAAAACTTTCCTTGTGATGCTTTTAGTAAGAATTATATAATTCTTGATGTGTTCCCACGGCAGAAGCATTGTGTCTGCCACCAAGAGGCAAGAAAAAAAAGGGAGAAATTTCCCCCACTTCTTCACATTAAAATATTAAAAAATATATATATTATTGTAACCACGAATAAGTGGTATTAATCAATAACATTGCGACTAGCCGAGGATTCGAACCCATGTCGTTTTGGACCCCCTCATATTTAGTGAAAATCACACATGACGCTCTAACCCATGGGACCACGCAATCCTACAAGAACCACTAACTCAGCAGAGCTGTTACAATAATATATATATATATATATATATATATATATATATATATATATATATATATATATATATATATATATATATATATATATATATATGTGTGTGTGTACTCACCTAATTGTACTCACCTAATTGTGGTTGCAGGGGTCGAGTCTCAGCTCCTGGCCCCGCCTCTTCGCTGTCTGCTACTGGGTCTCTGCTCTCCCTGCTCCATGAGCTTTATCATACCTTGTCTTAAAACTATGTATGGTTCCTGCCTCCACTATATCTTTCTCTAGTCCATTCCACTTCCTGACTACTCTGTGGCTGAAGAAATGTTTCCTGACATCCCTTTGACTCATCTGAGTCTTCAGCTTTCAGTTGTGTCCCCTTGTTTCTGTGTTCCCTCTCTGAAACAACCTGTCACTATCTACCTTGTCAATTCCCCGCAGTATTTTGTATGTCGTTATCATGTCTCCTCTGACCCTTCTTTCCTCCAGTGTTGTTAGTCCTATTTCCCTCAACCTTTCTTCATAAGACAGACCCCTGAGTTGTGTGTGTGTGTGTGTTTGTTAGTTACCATTTTGTCCTAGGCACATGTCGATTAGACACTAGGCCTGTTGTATGTATGTGTGTGTGTGTGTGTGTGTGTGTGTGTGTGTGTGTACTGCTCGTGAGGCTAGTACACCAAACAGAGAGTAGAATGAAATTAGCTAAGAGTCACCCACACCACCGTATGTCCTCGGACCAAGGTAAAACACATAGCTCTGCTGTGTTTTTGGTTCTTGTAGGATTGCGTGGTTCTGTGGGTTAGAACGTCATGTGTGATTTTCGCTCACCATGAGGCGGGCCAAAACGACATGGGTTCGAATCCTTGGCTAGTCGCAGTGTTGTTATAAATAAATATTTTTTCTTAGATCAGAAACACTGCTTAACAGTCCATGTTCCACTTTAATCAAATTGCAGAATCTGGCATTCCCCCCTACAACCCCTTCCCCCTAGGTTCACTTACACACGTGAGGGCTGATTATCTGAGCTCATCCACAACTCAAGAGAGGCTTCTGGATGCTGGTAAGTGGCTCTTGGTCCAAGGAATTGGTCTTATCCTCCCCCTGCCTTGGATTGAACCTTATTGCTTCACATTCCCTCCCCAGGCGCTCTGTGACCTCCTACTCTTTAACATTCCCTTTTAAAATAATAATAATAATAATCAGTTTCTCAACAGGACTCGCCCATACTCACGTCTATTATAGTATTAAAATTACATTAGTTGAAGCACCCCAGTGATGGAGGACTCCTGTGATGGAACACCCCAGTAATGAAACCCCAGTGATAGAGCACTACAATAAGTCTCCATCATATCACTGTATTAGTCGAAAATACTAATATATGTCGACACGTTTAAAGCTACGCAGTTATTGAACTTGTGCCTTATTCATCAATTCGTTGGTATTATATATATTTAAATGATGTTGTGGGTACTTGAAAAAAACACAACCACTAATGAATGGTCTCTGGAGGTGCCGGGGATCGAACCCGGGGCCTCTTACATGCAAAGCAAGCGCTCTACCACTGAGCTACACCCCCTCTATCTTCCACTGTGTGTATTATCAATCAGTTAAATCAATTCACAAATACTCCTCGCTTTAGAAATCAAATTTCAGAGCAGAGAAATTTTATTGGACCATTGTCAAGTCACTTGTAGTGATCTAGGGTGGACCAATGCATCATCTAAACTCTAAAGTTTGCCCTCCAAATTATTGACTGCTGGCGGCCTCGGTCAGTATCCAGTTCACGACGGTCGGGTTCATACAGCTTTTCAAGCTGTTGCAAAGCTTAAATTCACCAATAGCAACAACATATCAGTTTAGGTGGCTTCTTCGCTGCCCTTGTACATGTACGAGGTATACAGACCATAGCTGACATCAATGACATACTAGTAAATAGAAAGCCCGGGATGCGACCCACACCAGTCGACTGTTACCCAGGTACCCATTACTACTGATGGGTGAACATAGACAACCGGTGTAAGGACACACGTCCAATGTTTTTACCCTTGCTGTTAATCGAACCCGGACCTCGTAGTGTGAAGCGAGAGCTTTTGCCACCAGGCCACGGGGCGCAGTGGAATTAGTAATCACCTGTATGTGGTTGCAGGGATCGAATCTCAGCTCCTGGGCCCGCCCCTAAGTAAGTAAGTTTATTTAGGTACAGGTACACGTAAGTACAATGAACATAGTAACAGACGTAGTCAATCAGACGAAGTTACTCATTTTCATTGGAGTCTTCTTGCTGTGTTTACTCTGTCTTGGCTGAAAATGAGTCACTTTCACCTTTTTTTATTATTATCTAAGGTAATCTGCACATATATATTACTATGTAAGGCAACTGTAATCGTCCAAAAATTGTAATTGCATCGAAATTTACTTTTTTAAAGTTCTTTATAGAACTTGACTCTGCTACTACACTGTCCAGATCGTTGCACTTCCTAACCACTCTCAGGCTGAAGAAATACTTCCTAACAGCCCCCTTACTCATCTGTCTTTTCAACTCCCAGCTCTTCCCGTTTCTGCTTCCTGAGGAAACTTTGTTTCTGTTATAATTCCCTCCCAGGATGGGGAAACTATTTTTTCCCCCCAATGACCACAATATAAATACATACGTCACTTCGTCTGACCTTTTTTCGGGGGGGGGGGTTATCCTAGGTAATTTACACACATGCATGACAATTGTGGTCACCTAGATTTGTGTACCGGCACTTATTTGTACCTGTACCTAAATTAACATTCTTATCTCATCGCTTCACTCCACTTTCTGTCTCTTGTGCCGCTACTACTACTACTACTACTACTACTACTACTACTACTACTACTACTACTACTACTACTACTACTACTACTCTACTACTACTACTACTACTCTACTACTACTCTACTACTACTCTACTACTACTACTATCTGCTGACTGCTGACTAGCTACTGCTCTGACTGACTCTCTCTCTCTAGCTGCTCTGCTACTGCTCTCTACTGCTACTCTGCTGCTACTGACTACTCTACTAGCTACTACTAGCTCTGACTGCTACTAGCTGACTACTCTGCTCTGCTCTGCTACTCTCTACTCTACTACTCTCTCTCTAGCTGCTCTCTCTCTACTCTCTCTACTGCTGCACTGCTACTCTCTACTACTGCTACTCTACTCTACTCTCTCTCTCTAGCTCTGACTACTGCTACTCTCTCTCTCTACTCTAGCTGCTCTCTGCTCTCTGCTCTGCTACTACTACTACTACTACTCTACTACACTACTACTCTACTACTACTACTACTACTACTACTACTACTACTACTACTACTACTACTACTACTACTACTACTACTACTACTACTAATTTCACTACCAGCATTACCTCTACCACTACTATCTCCACTTCTTCCTCTCTTTGTCCTGTCCCGGCCCTCCTCTCGTATATGTACTGGCTCTCTTACCTTCGTGTGTTAGTGTGTGACTAGTTAATGGTCCAAGTCAGACTGAAACGTCGTCATAAGTTTCTTTTTTTATATGTGCTGGTTATTTGTGTATTATTCTAGTCACTGTATTGTGCCATTTTGTTCTATCTTGACTTTACTTACTTACAATAGGCTATATAGTAGTATGTCATTGATGTCAGCTAGGCCTGTATACATTGTACATGTGCTTGTAGAAATTAAGATTATTTTTTTTTATTTATTAACACATCAGCCGTTTCCCACTAAAGCAGGGTGGCCCGAAAAAGAAAAACTTTCATCATCATTCACTCCATCACTGTCTTGCCAGAGGGGTGCTTTACACTACAGTTATCAAACTGCAACATTAACACCCCTCCTTCAGAGTGCAGACACTGTACTTCCCATCTCCAGGACTCAAGTCCAGCCTGCCGGTTTCCCTGAATCCCTTCATGAATGTTACCCTGCTCACACTCCATTTGTCTCAATCCACTCCTATCAAATACGCTCACACATGCTTGCTGGAAGTCCAAGCCCCTAACACACAAAACCTCCTTTACCCCCTCCCTCCAACTTTTCCTAGGCCGACCCCTACCCCGCCTTCCCTCCACTACAGATTTATACACTCTCGAAGTCATTCTATTTTGATCCATCCTCTATTCCATACATCTGCAACATCTACCACATTGTCCCCTATCCACCCTGTCATACGCCTTTTCCAAATCCATAAATGTCACAAAAACCCCTTTACCCTTATCTAAATACTGTTCATCTATTTGTTTCACTACAAGCAATTGGTCTACACACCCCTACCTTTCCTAAGATTATTTAATTTATTTTGTTTACTTACTTACTCATTTATTTATTTACTTACCTACTCACTTACTTGCCTACTTACTTACTTACTTACCTACTTACTTACCTACTTACCTACTTACTTTCTTACTTACTCATTCCAGCTTCCCGAAAAGAAGGGTTCAATAAGGCGAGAGTTTTGGTGATCCTTAACAACCCTAACATCAAAAACAAAACAGTTTTCCCTCGACCTTTCCCTTTATTTTCAAACAGTTAACAAGGACTTGATGTTAGTGACTAGTTGTAGCTGCTAGAGGTGAAAGCTAGCAAGCTAAGATAAGGTTGGGGGTATAGGAGGTGGTATTGTGGGGTGGTAGAGGCTTATTGATTTGTATGTGACTCATGTATGACTGGAAATGAAATCGATTATTGGTAGATTGCGAGGTGATAGTGGTGATTGTGGTAGTGTGAGGTGTGGTGGTAGTGTGAGGTGTGGTGGTAGTTGTGGTAGTGTGAGGTGTGGTGGTAGTTGTGGTAGTGAGGTGTGGTGGTAGTTGTGGTAGTGTGAGGTGTGGTGGTAGTTGTGGTAATGTGAGGTGGTGATAGTAGTTACTGTGTAACACCAATCCTTTTACAGCCTAATGTTTTTTTTCTCTACAGAGTACAAGGGTAACTTGCACTTCTGTATCGCTGTAATGCCCTTGTGGGTTTAGCACTTAAGGTTGTAATAATATTAATAATACACCTCTGTATGACTCCCATGGTGGCTGCTTTTTTTTGAAAATGAACACTTCTTTGTGTGACAAATATTTTTATACGATGTACATTCATCTTTTTGCATAATTCTTTTTTCTCTGATGTTCATTTATCTTAGTTATACAGAACTGTATTTCCCGAATGAATTTAGCCCATTTTCATGGATGAATAATAATTCAGTGATTGCATTTGCTTGCATTAAGACTTAATCAAGTGTAAATTGCTAATATAGTTTCTTTGTTTATACTTATCATTACCACACTCGGGTTTTTATAGTAAAGAATTTAAAACTTGTAGAGAACATTTTTCTCCAACCCGCAGGGGGATGGACATCCCCTGGGGCAGCGACCCCTTGAGGGTATTAAGATCCCTCTCACTACTTTCCCATACTCTAAGGATGAAAGAGGTCATGACCTGTATCCTTTGCACTAGCAGAGATCAAGAAGGTCTTATGCATTACTACACAACTTCAATTAGCACATTCCAGAATGCGCATTCATCTTAACACGTGTGTCTGATCCAGCAAAATAAGACACTCTCTAATGGGATTACAGATTCATAGCTGATAAAAGGCGACACATGAGAGAGACACGTGTACAGCAGAATTTACACTCTACGAGAGTGTAAATGAGCAAACGTTTGTCTGAGTAAATGGCGATTTCCCAAGACTGGGAAAAAATCCAAAAATATATGTATGGGAACTGATAATATACTTAGTGGCATTATTTTCATAAACCTACATCTCATACTGAAGGAATCAGTCTGAGCTGCAGGTGACCAAGAGCTGACACTCTTGGCCACCTGGAGTATACCTGGTGGGCGTTTCAGGTGGTCAATGTCCCCGCGGTCCTGTCCATGACTAGGTCTCACAATGGATCAGGACCTAAACCTGGTTGTTACTGCTGGCAGCCCTCAAATTGATGTACGAACCACAGCCCGGCTGGTCAGGTACTGACTTTAGGTTCCTGTTCAACTTCCTCTTGAAGACAGCCAGGGGTCTATCGGTAATCCCCCTTATATATACTGGGAGGCATTTGAGCAATCTTGAGCCTCTGACACTTATTGTGTTGTCTCTTAGTGTACTCATGGTGCCCCTCTTAGAATTAATGATACTGTTTTATGTGACATTGTATTGCTGTGATATTGTATTACTATGATATTGTATGTATTGTATTATGTGATATTTTATTTCTGTGATATTGTATTTCTGTGATATTGTATTTCTGTGATATTGTATTTCTGTGATATTGTATTTCTGTGATATTGTATTTCTGTGATATTGTATTACTGTGATATTTTATTAACAGTTTTGTACTCTTTTTGTTTCCAGAAATAATCAAATAACAGAGTTAACTGCAATGGCAAGTGATTACACAGACTTAAAGGCACTGTTACCAAATTCTAGGAAGATGTCATCAGATTGTACTGTAAGTTTAAAATCCATAGAAAATATTTTGGTTGTCACACTAGGTTTCTGCTTTACTACATTAAAAGCTCTCTTTTTTTTTTTTTTTCTTTCTTTCATTTTTTAAACTTATACATCAATTTGATTACATTAACTGTGGTGTTCTTTTCTTGCTTTGAGGAAATGTTCACTTTTTTGATGCAAGGAATTTCTTAATATGAATAAAATTGGATGACGTTCTGATTATTTTAATACGTATAATATTTTAATATGAAATCTTATAAATGTTTTGAAGTTTGTAATGCAGTAATTCTATAACCCAACAGAAGCGAGATCAAGACAGTGAGAGTATGTATTGCAGTGTATCAGAGTGCCGCAGTAGTGTATCAGAGTGCTGCAGCAGTGTATCAGAGTGCCGCAGTAGTGTATCAGAGTGTCATAGCAGTGCAGAAAATGAAGCTTCATCATCACTAAATTCGGCCTCTCTTGATATACCCACAGTTCGAACCAAGCCTGGTGAGATTCCCTCAACCCTTATATATTACGTAACAACTGAATGACATTATGGGTTGTGTTTTGTATTTAAATATTTTAATTACATAGCTTTTGTCTTTAGTATTGGGAGGTTACTCATCATAAGTTGCAGGATTCATTAAACCAACATCTTTTTATAAATTCAAATTTTCACAAAATACATTGGTTACAATATGTGTATAGAAAATTGGAAATTATCCAAATACGTACACTTATGACACTTACAAAAATATTGAAATAGAGATATATTAGTTGCATATTAAAAATAACTTCTCCGTATTTGACGCTTTTTCACTATGTGATCAGTATACCATGCCACCAGCCAGTCTTACATCGGTGATATTTTCTTGCCAGTGGATCCTCATACATTGCTTGTAAGTGATAATAGGTGATGTGAATATTTTAAAAATTCCTTCAATTTAGAGGTGCTTTTCAAAAATAACCTACATCTATAATTTTTGTGACAGTGGAAGAAATCTTTAGAATGAAACAAATCTTTAGAAAAATAATAAAATAACAAGACAACAAAAGATAATAAAATAATAAGACAACAAAAATAATAATATAACAAGATATGATTTGATCAAGAGCAGTAAGTATTCTTATACAGTATAATATAGAGTGGAATTGCCATTTATGGCATAGGTTATATTTCAGATAATGCTTTGTTATATAGTACTCACTGATATCTGTAAAATCTGAAGAAATTATACAAGGCTTGAAGGACAGGGAAGTAGGAGTAGAAGAAAGTGAGGTCATATGGGAAGAAATTAGGAACAAATATAGTTAGGTTATTTGGGGATGTAATGAACAGCTTAGGGTCAAGGTACACCCTCTGTGGCCTGGCTTGTTTCCCAGTAGTTCAATAACTGATGGTGCATCACTTAAAAAGAATAAAGGTGATATTTTCACTCTAAATTGTTGTCAGCTATCTGTGCATTTGTCTCTACCTACTTATTCTTTCTTATTCTTTCTCTACCTACCTATCCTTACAAGTTCTTTCATAATATATATTTTTGTTTTTTCAAAATACCCAGATGGAGGAGACAATGAAATTGAGAGACTAATAAGTGCTGCAGAAACCCTAGCTATAGAGAGAGCAAAACTCAATATAAGAAGCTTTATTCCAGCGACTGATACAATAAACCATCAACCAGCTCCTGTGGTGGGAGATAAATCTTTGAGCCCATCCAGTAGATTGTTTCAAAAACAGCCACAGAAGCTGCATAAATATTTAGAGAATAAAGACCTATGTGAAGTGGTGATACCAGTGCAAAATAATACTGGGATTACTAACTCGGTTCCTGTTAATAATGGTGATGATGTTTTGCATTATTCAAGAATGATCCCAAATAAAAATACTAATTCAAAAGAACTTTCTAAAGCTAATGTCTCAGAAGACAGACCAAAAAATTTAAATGACCTAGGTCTTTTGGAAGCTAAAGGTTATTCCATTCCTGAAGATAATGGAAAATTTGAAGGCAGCAGTTCTGGCAGTATTCCAAGACTACAGTTTGAACTTTCTGCTTCTCTAAATAATATCAGTGATATAAAAGATGAGAAAAATGCAGTGAGCAAAGATGTGAAGGATGTGTGCAACTCCACCATCCGAGAATCTTCTTCAGATGGTTACGAGACCCATACTGTGCCACGAATAAAGAATTATAGAGAGCTTGGTAACTCCAGGCAAAATTCCTTGCAGACTAGGTAATTATCATATTTTTTGTGCATGAATTTATTAGGTTAGGGATTTTTATTTTTTATAATTCTGTCGCAATAGCTATTGAGTGATGGTGAAAGTATTTCCATGTACTAAATGCAGTCTAAAAGTTCCAAGAATCAGACCTTGAGGAGTAGAATGCATAGGCATATCAGAAGTTATTCTAACTGTTAAGATTTATGTTTATACCTGATCCCTAACCTAAAGAGAGGAATGTATGAGAGTGTAGTTGTACCAACTCTCTTATATGGGTGTGAAACATGGGTGGTGAATGTTGCAACAAAGAGAAGCCTGGAGGCAGAGGAGATGTCGTGTCTGAGGGCAGTGTGCGATGTGAACATTATGCAGAGAATCCATAGCTTGGAAATTAGGAGGAGGTGTGGGGTTTCTAAAAGTATTATCCAGAGGGCTGAGGAGGGGTTGTTCAGGTGGTTCTGACATTTAGAGAGGATGTAACAAAATTGAATGACTTGGAGGGCATATAAATCTGTAGTGGAAGGAAGGCGGGGTAGGGGTCATCCTAGGAAATATTGGAGGGAGGGGTAAAGGAGATGTTGTGTGTTCGAGGGTCTTAGACTTCCAGGAAGCGTTCATGAGCATGTTGGATAGGAAAGAGTGGAGACAAATGGTTTTTATGATGACGTGCTGTTGGAGTGTGAGCAAAGTAACATTTATGAAGGGATTCGGGAAAAACTAGCTAGCCAGACTTGAGTCCTGGAGGTGGGAGGTACAGTGCCTGCACTCTGAAGGAGGGGTGGAGATATGTGCAGTTTTTTAACAGTATTGTAGGCATGCCTCTGGCAAGATAGTGATGGAGTGAGCTATGTTGAAAGTGTTTCTTCTTTTTCAGGCCACCCTGTCTCGGTGGGAAACGGACTATGTCTGATACATGAATTACATGTAGGCCTAGTTAATGAACAATTATCTTCAGTCACTTTCACATGATATTCACCAGATTTCTGAAGATGGATAATTTCTTAGTTCTTAGCTTTAGTCCAGTAATAGCATTCTCTGATTTACTCTCTGATACTGTATGTGAAAAGTAATTATTGAAAGCTTTAATCTAATCTCAAGGCATCACTGTTCATTGCTGGGAGGTTTTGGAAAGTGTCTGGTACTTATATATTTCTGTACCACAAGGGTCATAAGTTTATATTGTATGGTACCTGCAAGGGACAGTGCCTTGTAGGATATTGCAAGTTAGTACAGTATTTGCTGTGAAGTGCTGACTGATATATTGCTTTATAGTACATTATTGAAGTGTACCTAAAAGCAAAGTTGTATTATACTGCAAGCTAAATTATTTTTGCATTAAATATTAAAATTAATATTCTAAATGTTAGCCGGTTAGCCAGACTTGAGTCCTGGAAATGGGAAGTACAATGCCTGCACTTTAAAGGAGGGGTTTGGGATGTTGGCAGTTTGGAGGGACTTCTAAACTGTCGTATCTGAGAGCCACTGCAAAGACTGATTATGTATGAGTGAGGTGAAAGTGTTGAATGATGATGAAAATATTTTCTTTTCGGGGATTTTCTTTCTTTTTTGGTCACCCTGCTTAGGTGGGAGACGGCCAACTTGTTGAAAAAAAAAAAATTCTAAATCTTTCCATATTTTATATTTATTTACCGTATTTAGTAATGGAATAAATTTATAAGGAAATTACATGGAATATACTGTATGTCTGCATGTTACGTGTTATACTTAAAGTAAAATACAGTGTGTATATACGGTATTGTTCTCAGTTTCTTAATTACTGTTATTCTTGTAATACAGCCTCTCCTCACTTAGCGACGTACTCGTTTAACGATTGCTCGGACATACGACCAGCTCTCTGACCAGTATGCAAACCTAAATAATGTATATTAGAGCTGATTATTCTGTTTATTACAATATACAGTACACTACTGTATAAACATTTAAAAATATACTAAAAATATTATAAATGGTTCAAACGTGGCATTAAAACAATATCTAAAGATGGTTGACAAGCCCACTACCAGTATAGTATGATCCTTGCTTAACGACCAATTCATTTACCAACCTACTCTTAGGAATAGAACTCCGTCGTTATGTGAGGAGAGACTGTAATTATGTTAGTCACCGAGGTTTCATACTTTCTGTATTGTTATATATCTTTAATGAATCAAGATTTAATTTTCATTTTCTTCTCTACATGCCTCTGAAGCCGATGACAGGTAGTTTGGATGTGTATCCCAAAAATTTATATGTACTAGATAGAAAGAAATGCTTGAAAGGTGAAGCTATTATATTTTGTTCGTGGATGTTTTCATTGTTATTTTTTGCTTAGATAGTTGCTTAGTTGCCTAACCCCGGCCCTCATGGGTAAATAAACTGCTGAATGAAACTTTAAAAATTTATGCATTGTTGTACAGAGGATAGCTGATAAAATTTTGCATGTTTGGGGGATTTTTTTTTTTTTAAGATACGTATTGCCACTACTAAGAAACATTTATTGTGTATTAATCAAAATGTTTATCCAATTCACAAGCTAAATTTATCAGCAGAGCTTGAGTTCAAGGGATATTTATTTTTTACAATGATTTTTTTTAACAGGGGATATATAAAATGTTAGTGAAATATAAATTGCTAATGTATCACATAGTATGTTTGGGCATGCTGACAAAACTTAAGATTTATTGACAGAGTTTCGTCCATTGGTCACAAGAGACCATAGGAAACTCCCATATGGTTCCATAATAAAAAATCATTAAAATTACAGTTAACCCCTCCCCCTCCAAAAAAAAGTACAGTGGTACCCCAAGTTTTGTACTGCTCCCAACTCGAACAGTTATGTAAGTGTATTATTGTAAGTGCTTTTGTAAGTGTATTTTTGGGGGTCTGAAAAGGACTAATCTAATTTACATTATTCCTTATGGGAACAAATTCGTTCGGCAATGGCACTCGAACAGCCTTCTGGAACGAATAAAGTACGAAACTCGGGGTACCACTGTAGTTAACTCAACTGTATAGCTAAGATAATACTATACACACAGTTTATAGTAATATTACAATTTAACATTGAAAATAAAGAAGTTAGAAATACGTACAGCTTACCCAGTGGATTGTGCCCATTAAAGTAAGCTTTCTCAAAAAGCTCCTCTATGTAGTGTGATGGTTTTATGAATGTGATTAAAAAAGTCATCCAAAACTGAATGTGTACAAAAAAATTGCACTGTACTATAGAGGAACTTCATAAGAGAGTTGACTGTACTTTGAAAGAATGTTATATCGAGTTTTCCATACTGATTTTTTAAATAATAATTCATTATTGTTTCTCTTCATTTTTGTAGTATTCTTTGAATTTTTTTTTGACAAATCAGTTATCTCGGAAACAAGTTTAAATTTTGCATGCAGATCTTTAGATCGGTTTATTTTCATGCAAATATTTGTAATACAATGTGGTTCATGCAGGTTTTAATTTGAGCTAAAGGTGCCATTTTCATTTTGTATAGATGGGTGGATTACTATCGCCATTAAATGTGTATTATAATACGTACAGTAAGGCCCCACTTTATGGCATTTTGCCTAACGGTGTTCTGCTAATATGGACATTTCAAGTTATGACCAAAATTCGCTATGCGTATACAGTGGACCCCCGAGTTTCGTAAAAACTTCACTCCTGAAGTCTGCTCAAGTGCCATTACCGAACGAATTTACTCCCTTAAGGAAAAATTTCACGTAGGTTAGTCTATTTCAGACCCCCCAAAATACACTTCCACAAGAACTTACAAAATTATACTTACATAATTGCACGATTTCCGGGGTATTCGTTAACTGAGGGTCCACTGTACTGTTTCCCCCATGTGACTTTCTAATACAGTCACTGCACCCCACCCAGTTTGTTTACATTTTCTGTGAGCTCCGTGAGCACCGTGTCACTCCATTATGTCAGCACTGGTTCCAGGTCTTTTCTTTACAAGATCGGCATGCAGCTGCCTTGCCTTTTCACAAATGATCGACTCCGAAACACTATCACCCGCTATCTGTTTATTGTTGATCCACACCAATAACAACTTCTCAACCTCTTCGACTGTTTGTGATCAATTTTTGGTTAACTTGTCAACACCTTTCGCAACATCAGCTTCCTTGAGTTCTTTTATCTTCGCCAGGATAGAAATGATAGTTGATTTGTTTTTGCTGTACATCCTGGCAAGCTCCCCCACACGTACGCCACTCATATTTTTTTACTATCTCCATCTTCATTTCTATGGTGTTCCTCACTTTCTTTACCACAGGGCTGCCATTAGGAAGTTTCTTTGGGCCCATGGTGGCTTATTTAACAGTCACAATCAATGAAGAAGAACTAAACATAATGAATTTATTGTGAAATGTTTGGATGAGCACGCAGGGTAATGTTCACTCAAGGATAAACAATGCTAGACTGGCTCACGACTCCTTGGCGGGGAGGCGGACAGGTCTGGTACTCCGGCCGAAACACGGGGCAATGGCTGAAACTCGGGACACAATTTGGCCGAAAAAAGCGGTCGAAAGTCGAAGCGGCCGATACTTAGGGCGGCCGAAACTCGGGGTTCCACTGTATTTATAGATGGGGTTGTAAAAGAAGTAAATGCTAGGGTGTTGGGGAGAGGGGTGGGATTAATTTATGGGGAATCAAGTACAAAATGGGAGTTGACACAGTTACTTTTTGCTGATGATACTGTGCTTATGGGAGATTCTAAAGAAAAGCTGTAAAGGTTAGTGGACGAGTTTGGGAGAGTGTGTAAAGGTAGAAAGTTGAAAGTGAACATAGATAAGAGTAAGGTGATGAGGGTATCAAACGATTTAGATAAAGAAAAATTGGATATCACATTGGAGAGAGGGAGTGTGGATGAAGTGAATGTTTTCAGATATTTGGGAGTTGACTTGTCAGCAGATGGGTTTATGAAGAATGAGGTTAACCATAGAATTGATGAAGAAACAAAAGGTGAGTGGTGCATTGAGGTATCTGTTGTCAAAAAAAACGTGATATCTACATATTTAGAATAGACATCTCCAGTGAATACTAGAAAGGTCTGACCCTCTAGCATTCAGCCTGTTACTGGGTTTTTACAACAAGTAGTCAGTATTCTGGTCCAGTTATCTACTAACTAAAGAAATAAAATTTAGATGTTTATTAATCAAGTTAAAGATGTCTAGGTGGACAATATCAAAGTAAATCAGTTTAATACAAATTAGGATGTCAGGATATTAATTAGGAGGTTAGCTCCTACACTTCTCTCGTATATAGTATTATTGTGCTGAAGGCACATATCATATCTTTATGGCTCTTAAGTACCATCTGGTACAATGTCAGCAATTATAAACAATACGTACTAGTATATTCAATACACTAGTATATACAATGTGTGTGTATGTGTTCCAGGTAGCTCGTTATGTCTCAAGACTCGATTTAAACAGTAACTGACTAAACGTCCTCTCATAAACTAACTTCTTTACCAAACTGGCAATCAGAACAGCTTGCTTGAACAGTAAAACGACCGATATGCCAAACAGCAATATAACAAGCAGCAGCAGCACAGAGTCAGGGACAAGGAGATAGAATAACGATGATAACTGGGGACCATCAGCAGATCCTCCATAAAAGGCATAAAAATCCCTAAATACTGAATCTAAGTTCAGCATAACCAAATCCTTGACTGCGACAGTGCATAGATGCCAGAACGAATTAGGTCAGAAGCTACAGCTCAGGACCTGGGTTATCTCAGAGTGTCAATACGACACACAACCTCAGTAAAACGTCGAAAATCACAAAGTCTAGGCTATGCTCTGTGAACAGAGTTACATAGAGTCCAGAGAAGTATGTTTCGTCTCACCACAGAAAACATACTCTACCAGACAGAGTCTAAATGACGAGGAAACAGCCGGAGTCGAGAGAAGGAGAGAGAGGTGTTGGTGGAACCAGCACCAGCCAAGGAAAGAGGACGAGCCAGCGCAGGGGAGCTGCTCACTGGTGCAACATGCCACTGCTCACGTGACTCGCATGTGACTGCCTAGCTACTCCAACAAGGAGCCGGCAGGTAAACAAGTGAAGCGGCAGTTATCGAGGTTGTTAGCCAAGGCGGGCAGTCACTCAACTCTTGAACAATGAGCACAGAATAAGGTGTAAATGTTACATCCTACCTAATAATATAAGCTAAGTCAAATAATAATATAAATTTAGCTGTTATTGGAAATAGCAGCAATATAAATTTATATGAAAGGGAAATATATATCATAATTACACTAGATATATATATATACATTATGTATAAACATTGTGCCCCATTCAGGGGTTGCAATATCTGTGGAGACAAAAAATGTTATCCATGAAGGCAAAGAAGGGAATGTATGAAAGTATATTTGTACCGACAATCTTATATGGGTGTTAAGCTGGTTGTAAATGCTGTAGTGAGGAGGTGGCTGGAGGCAATGAAGATGTCCTGTCTAAGGGCAATGTGTGGTGTAAATATTATGCAGAAAATTCGGAGTGTGGAAATTAGGAGGAGATGTGGAGTTACTAAAAGTATTAGTCAGAAGGCTGAAGAGGGGTTGTTGAGGCACTTTGGTCATTTAGAGAGAATGGATCAAAGTTGAATGACTTGGAGAGCATATAAAACTGTAGGGGAAGGAAAGCGGGGAAGGGGTCATCCTCGAAAAGGTTGGAGGGAAGGGGTAAAAAAAGGTTTTGTGGGCGAGGAGCTTGGACTTCCAGCAAGCATGCGTGAGCGTGTTAGATAGGAGTGAATGGAGACGAATGGTTTCTGGGACCTGACGAGCTGTTGGAGTGTGAGCAGGGTAATATTTAGTGAAGGGATTCAGAGAAACCAGTTAGCCGGACTTGAGTCCTGGAAATGGGAAGTACGTACAATGCCTGCACTTTAAAGTAGGGGTTTTGGATATTGGCAATTTGGAGGGACTTCTAAACTGTCATATCTGAGCTCCTCTGCAAAGACAGTGATTATGTATGAGTGTGGTGAAAATGTTGAATAATGAAAGTATTTTCTTTTTGGGGATTTTCTTTCTTTTTGGGTCACCCTGCCTCGGTGGGAGACGGCCAACTTGTTGAAAAAAAAATAATAATAATCACTCTGAGGCGCATTAAATGTATATTACGTTAATATAAACATTTTCATTAATCCATCTATGATATGTTTTTCAAAATTATGTAATAAACACGCTACATTACATATAAACATGATAAATACACCCAGAGTAGAATAAATTAACATAAATAGTATGATATGTTACGTGTATGAACCCAAACCAAACGCGTTCATCTGCTTGTTTACGTAACCCCACGTCTCTTTCCTCTCTCATTTATTTGTTTTACCTCGTTTACTCACCTCTCACCCTACATTAAGACTACAAATATTTTAAGGTAAGTAATGAATGTACTGTACGTATATGCATTTTATCACTCTGGAGCGTTTAAATGTCGTAGTATATTATGTGTGGGTGGGGTGGCCTGGCCTGGCTGGCTACTATTCCTCCCACACCTGACTTTCTACAAATAAATACTACTCACCTCTCACCCTACATTAAGACTATAAATATTTTAAGGTCTACCTACCTGGAGGGTATTCCGAGGATCAACACCCCCGCTGCCCAGACCACGACCAGGCCATTCCGTATGTACTGTATGTGCATTTTATTGCTCTGGGGCGCTTTAAATGTAGTATATTACATGTGGGTGGGGTGGCCTGGCCGGCTACCAGATCTACACCTGACTTCCTAAAAATATATACTACTCACCTCTCACCCTACATTAAGACTACAGATATTTTAAGGTGAGTAGTGAGTGTATACTGTGTGTGTGTTTCACTTTTATTGTTTTTAATGCTAGTGTAAACTTGTTATCTAGCATTTACATGCATTTATAAGTGGAAAAAATGGTGTTCTGCTTTCCGGCGGTAGCCTGGAACCTAACCTGCTGTATAAGTGGGGCCCTAGTGTATGCATTAATATTATTGACAACACTGCATATTTATGTTTGGCTTCATTTACAGTATTACATATACATTTATTAACTTTTTTATTAGAACCATACTACAGTGGACCCCCGGTTAATGGCCTGCTCCAAACACTAACAATTATGTAAGTGTATTTTTGTAAGTGCTTTTGTAAGTGTATGTTTGGGGGTCCAAAAGGACTAATCAAATTTACATTATTCCTTATGTTAATAAATTTATTTGGTAACGGCACTTGAACAGCATTCTGGAATGAATTATGGCCGTTAACCGGGGGTCCACTGTATATTAAAATTACTCAAAGTAATTTTTGCCAAAATATTGTATGCTGGAACTTAAGATATAGTATCAGAATAAAGCTATGCTGTTTGCTGAATGGAAATTCTCATACAAATTTGATATTCTAAAACTGATTTTTTCCTCTTTCAGCAGCAAAGATTTGAGAGAAGTCTCACTGATGGTGCATGATGAGTGTAGTGGTCTACTGAGTCTGGCTCTTGCTGCTACCAGTAGCCTCAGCTGTCTTATTAGGTACGAGAAACACTTTTCAAGTCATTAACACCTCAAATAAAAGTGATGTTTGGTATTCTTTAGTACTCCTTGTCAACCTGTTTCGTCAAACTTAATTTTCAGAGAAAGTATTAGCAGGAAATCGTCTCTTTCAGTAGTAAGGATAAACATAATGAACTGCTGTTTTTATTTTTTTCACACTCTAACCATCTCCCACCAAAGTATGGTGACTCAAAAATAAGAAAGAAACACATTCACCATAATTCAATTGCTGTCTTAGTAATGAAGGTAGACTGTTAGGTAAAAGGACACGTGCAACTAATGTGATGTAACATTTCGCTTTCCAGGAGCTTTGTCAAGCTTTTACTGGCTTGACAAAGCTCCTGGAGAGCAAAACGTTGCCACAGTAAAATGTCACATTAGTTGCACTTGTTTCTTTTTACCTAATTGCTGTCTTGCCAGAAGAGTGCCTGACACCACAGTTCAGATGACCATTCAAACTGCAACATCCCCATCCCTCCTTCAGAGTGCAGGCACTGTACTTCCCACCTCCATCCCTCATTCAGAGTGAAGGCAGTGTACTGTTCCTTCATTTTCTTCTGTTGCAAATTGCTGAATCATAAACTTTGTTGTATGGCCTGTCTTGCATTTTCCAATGACATCTTTTCATAAGTGACTGTGAATGTGTTTCATCTTCTTCAGGTCACCCTACCTTGGTGGAAGATGACTGGTGTGTTGAAAAATATATCATTCCATCCCTAACACACAAGTGCAAAATCTATGCAGTTGTTTCAGGGCTTCCAAGTTTAAATCATACCTTAGTGGTTATCAGACTTACAAAATTTTCTCCATACATATGTATGGAGAAGTTACATGTTTTGCAATTTACTTTTAATACTGTTTATTATTGCTCTAATAATGCTATTCTCTCTACATTTATGTCAGCATTATTATCCACATCAATATTACAATACTGCATAACATTTTCAGATTGTTGCGGCAAGTCTCTACGCTGCAGTTGGGTGTGGACACACCTCGTGTTACAAAGAATGTGTTGGAAGAACTGAGCGAGTACGAGGATCAGCATAGCAGCTTAGAGACGCGGCTGAGTGCTGCAGCAGCACAGCTACAGATGGCTGTAGCCCAGGTGACAAGTGAATGACTGATTTATTCCAGAGATGCCTTGTTTTGTTAGGTAAAAGGACATGTGTGCAACTAATGCAGAATTTTTATTGTGGCAACGTTTCACTTTCCAGGAGCTTTAACGAGCCGTTACCGGGTTGACAAAGCTCCTGGAGAGTGAAACGTGCCACAATAAAAATGTTGCATTAGTTGCACCTGTGTCCATTTATGTACCTAAAATATTGTCGGTAATTCCTTGTTTTGTACAAGAGTTACAAGTCATTGTAACACTGGAGCTTCCCTTGTTGGCTTGCTACAATTTCCAGCCACTACAGTGGACCCCCGGTTAACAGCCATAATTCATTCCAGAATGCTGTTCGAGTGCCGTTACCTAATGAATTTATTCCCATAAGGAATAATGTAAAGTAGATTAGTCCTTTTAGACCCCCAAAAATACACTTACAAAAGCACTTACAAAAATACACTTACATCATTGTTGGAGTTGGGAGCAGTACGTAAACCGGGGGTCCACTGTATATTGTAACATCAGTAACCTTTTCATATTCTTATTTTCATATTTTGTGCCTTTTTCATCCCCTTCTACATTACCACATTCATATACTCAGACAATTTTTAAGAGATAGTATATTTACTAATGTCAATAAAGATATCAGCAAAATACTGAGGACACAGTGTTATTGTGTTCGGCATGTCATTACATGCACTAAATATTGATAACTTCCTTAAATTGTTCATGAATGTGACTCCAAACTCAGCCAATATTTTGACATAACCCTAAGCTCACTTGACTGTGAAGATGCCATTTACAGTGGACCCCCAGTTAACGGCCGGCTCCAAACACTAACATTTATGTAAGTGTATTTTTTTAAGTGCTTTTGTAAGTGTATGTTTGGGAGTCCAAAAAGACTACTCTAATTTACATTATTCTTTAAGTTAATAAATTCGTTCGGTAACAGCACTTGAACAGCATTCTGGAACGAATTATGGCCGTTAACCGGGGGTCCACTGTACAGTGGACCCCCGAGTTTCGTAAAAACTTCACTCCTGAAGTCTGCTCAAGTGCCATTACCGAACGAATTTACTCCCTTAAGGAAAAATGTCACGTAGGTTAGTCTATTTCAGACCCCCAAAAATACACTTCCACAAACACTTACAATATTATACTTACATAATTGTACGATTTCCGGGGTTTACGAAACTCGGGGGTCCACTGTATTACATTCCCATGGACTGTGGTTTATACCCAGATTCTTTGAAAACATTTTCACAGGCTTTCAATACCTTATAGCAACAGAGTCTAGATGCTTGTCTTTTCACAAGCTCTATAGATCACTAATATAAATTTCACTTTTCAAGGATGGCAGTAAAGCATTTGCAAAAAACTATAGCCTCCTATCACTGACATCACACATTATTAATTCTTTTAAAAAAGTTCCTTGAAATTAGGTTGCTAAATTTACGGGCAAAGTGGATTTAGTGCAGGTCGCACCTGCCTCTCATAACTATTAGACTATTACCACATGGAAGTTAAGCAAAATATAGACATAATACAGTGTGTACAAACTTTATGAAGGACTTTGATTGGCATGACCATAAAACATTTAACAAAATGTATGCAAATACACCAGCAATCCTACCATCATGTAAAACAATTACAAGCTTCTGTTTCACACTCACTTGGCAGGACGGTAGTACCTCCCTGGGCGGTTGCTGTCTACCAACCTACTACCTAGGAAATTTGATACTGTACTGAAAATAATTGACATTCCTAATGCAACAAATTAATTTTACAGGTGCAGGGAATAGAAATTATAATTGGAGAACAAGAGAGGGAAGCATCTCAGGTGGAAGAGTGTGCTTCACAGTTGCTTGCACAAGTTGAAGCTGGATTAGAATCTAATGGTCTCAAGCATATGGTGGCTGTTACATCACCAAGAAGGTAATCGTGATTTACCAACAAACAAACAAACTCTATTTCTTTCTGCAGTATTATAAAATATGGTTTACATGTAATAAAATATTGTTAGGCACAAGAGAAAGCCACTAGCATGCATGTGCATTTCGGGCAGACTAATATAATGCTTACAGGCTACTTAACCCTTTCAGGGTCCAAGGGGGGTCTCCGAAACTCGTTCTCAGGGTCCAAGAATTTAAAAAAAATAAAAAAAATATTTTTTCGTATGAAATGATAGAGAATCTTTTTCCGATCATAACGCCACAAAAATTATGAAATTTGATCGAAAACTAACGGAATTATGCTTTCGCGAAGTTAGCGGCAGCCATGACACTTACGCATCGGCGATTTCGCCCACTTTGAGCCCTATTTTCGGCAAATTCCAATGTTTCAGGCAACTAAAATTAGAGCTATTTCGCTAGAACTCCATTTCTTCTATCGATTGAATACAAGAAACCGCCTATTTACCTATTACAACTACCCAAAATAGTGGTCAGAAAATGGCAATTTGGCCAATTTCACACAAATTTCAAACGATGCCATTTTCAAAATAGGGTCCAGAATAAACAAGGCAGACATTCCTGGCAGTAAAATAACGTCTTCTCTGTTCATTAGTCACGTTTCCAGGCCCCTCTTACATTACTTTTGCTTTTCATTTTGAATTTTTATTCTTGCAAACAAATAGAAGATTTACTGTTATGTATACAACTGCATCATTGTAAAAATGGTATAAATAATATTATAGCACTTGTGCATGAATATTAGACTCGCCAGTTGATGTGTATTGGATGCATGGTGTGATTTGTTTACTCATGAACATCGTCAAAAATCGAACATTTTCACTACTTTGAGCTCAATTTCAAGGTACTTGTCGTTGTCAAACCAATCAAAATCATCTCTATTTCTGTAATATTTCTTCCAATCTATCAAATGAGACCAAGAAAACGAGAATACATCAATAAATACCATACGAAAATAGACTGCAAAGTTGCTGTTTTAAACCAAAAACACGGTCAGAGTTTTATTTTCCTCATTATGCACTGTGTGGTGCAGGAATTTTTTTATACTGCGCACACTGACCGCACAGACCCATTCTATCACATCTAGGCCTAACAGCCTGTTTCTGCTTGATTTGAGGGCGCTAGAATTTAGGCGTACTAGTACGTCAATAACCCCAGGGCGTAAGCCGTACTAGTACGTCAATAACCCTGAAAGGGTTAAGAACCAGACATAGTTTTTTTTTTTTAATGAACAAAAGTGAGGTAGCGAAGTGAACAATAGTACAATTTTAACGATGCATTAATACAAAAAAAGAGAGATAACTGGTAATCAGTATCGACGAATTGGTTTAAACAGACAAGTGAGTAAACACTAGGACATAATAATGTTTGCTCATGTATACTACTTTAAACCACTAAAGTAGAAGCTTTGATTTGTTCAGTGAGATTATGAATGTAACGAATGATTTAAGCTGTGTTATAAGCTTTCCCATTTTTGTATTAACTTTAATAAAAACATATTTATGTACTAAATATCATGCATATCGAAATTAGTGTCCTAAACTTAAATATTTTATACATGACTCACCTTTGAAACACACCTCTACTTTACATTATCTGGTCATTTAGCATTAAAAGATAATGTTTTAAAGTTCATGTTTCTGGTTATTCGGACTTGAGTCCTGGTGGTAGGAAGGGCAGTGCCTGCACTCTTAAGAAAGGATGAGAATATTGCAGTCAAAGTTTAATAAAAAATGCAATGTCAACACATTTCTGGAAAGAAGGTGGTAGAATGAATGATGGTGAATGTGCTCTCTTTGAATTACCCTACCTTAGGAGACAGCTTTTGAGGTAAAAAAAAGTTATTTTCTTTCATTCTCACATATTCCTCCTAAACCCAGAGCACTGTATGACCCTTGTGGGTATAGCACTTAGTTTTAATTGCAATAATAATAATAATCCTCCCAGAGCCCCACAGTGTTCACATAACTGTGACCTCTAATATAATTATTTCATTTTGTATTTCTGTCTTTATCTTTCATGCATAAACTCTGCACAGTTCCACAATCTTGGTTGTTTATTTCAGGCGTAGTACAGCTCGCATGATAGACGACATAGCATCAGCACTGACGTTGCTACTAGGGGAGCTAAATAGAAAATCCTTACGAAATTGTAACATGGAAGTTGAATTAGCACGGCATTATGAGGAAATCCAGTTACTCAGAGAGGCACTGCTAAAGGAAGACACAAGGTGATTGCTGTTATATTACATGTTTTAATATATGAAATATTTGTAAAATTTTCATAAGAGTAACATACATTTTTTTCGGGTCACACTGAGGCAGTGTGACCTTTGAAAATAATTGTACAGTGTGACCCGAAAAGGAAGAAAACTATGAAGTTTATCTTCTTTTTATATTTAATAATTTATACAGAAGAAGCTACTAACCCCTTGCTCCTGGCAAAATACTATTACATATACATATGTATATTATACAAAGTTGTGTATTAAATGTTTTTATTAGGAAAGCATTGTAAGACTAATTTAAATGACTATTTTTTTCTTTTAAGATTAAGGACAGTCGAGCTGGAATTGACAAGAGTGAAGGAGCAGAGCAAAGCAGAAGCTGCCTCTCTAAAGCAGTGTCTGGCTCAAGCAGAGGAAAATTTGCATGACACACAGTAATGTATCTTACTCTAGCAAGTGGTTCCTAGGCCCAGGGTCACAACCCAAGAAGAAATATGAAGATTGTCTGTGTAATTCTTTTCGTTTAACATTTCTCTAATGTCTTGCTATAAATCAAAGGAAATTTGCTGGGTCGTAAGTGCTGGTGCCATTTGGGTTGCAAAGTAAATGCGATTTCAAATTTTGGGTTGTGGCCCAAAAAAGTTTGAGAATCAGTGTTCTAAACACTAATGTTAGTTACAGAGAAAACTGTATCTGTAATTCTCTAAATGATGAAGATTTTTAAACTTTTAAAATTTCAGATAGTTTGTATTAAACAGTTAAGTTTAGTATTGTGTTCAGGATCAGATTAATGTTCAGATGTTTAGCTGTACATATTTCCTCAGTGTTTTAACTCATACTTCTTGCCACAAACTTAGTATCTCAACAAAGCTACTACCTGCAAACCTGACTATATTTTTGAAGCAAAACCCTGTAATTATATGATTTTGACCCAACTATGTGGAAAACTAAGTTGTTGAATGATGATGAAAGTATTTTCTTTTTGGGGATTTTTTCTTTCTTTTTGGGGTCACCCTGCCTTGGTGGGAGACGGCCGACTTGTTGAAAAAAAAAAAATGTGGAAAACACTTCTTTTTCAATTCACCTCACCTCAGTGGGAGATGGCCAGCGTGTTAAACAAAAAGGGGGGGGTTAACTGGCTAACTTAACTTTTTTTTTATTGCAACTTAGTTCCATGTGTACTCCTGCAAAAGTTGCAATTGTTAGCTGTTATCAGGCTGGGTTTTTACAGATGTGTCCGTCTTGTTTGCAACACAAATTGCAGGAGCTTTACATACTGAAATATGTATCTAAATCTTTTCTTCTTTCAACACGTCGGCCGTTTCCCACCGAAGCGGGGTTGCCCAAAAGGAACACGAAAGTTTCTCCTTTTACATTTAGTAATATAAACAGGAGAAGGGGTTACTAGCCCCTTGCTCCCTTCATTTTAGTCGCCTCTTACGACACGCATGGTTTACGGAGGAAGAATTCTGTTCCACTTTCCCATGTCAAGTGTATGTGTAATTATTATTCAGATTGCAGGTCAATGATACTTTCTTTATTACATCAAACAAGAGGAAAATGTAATTATTACAGGGAAATTGTTTTTATATCAGTCAATCTCAATTTTGTCATAATAATTTCATGGTGACAGTGTTTCTTTCTTTTTTGGGTAACCCTGCCTCAGTGGGAGACGGCCAGCGTGTTGAAAAATAATTCTTTTTTCTTTCAACAAATCGGCCGTTTCCCACCAAGGCGGGGTGGCCCAAAGAGAAAAACAAAAGTTTCTCTTTTTAACTTTAGTAATGTATTTGAAAAATAATTAAAAGATTAAATATTTCTTTATAGGATATTAATTTCCTTTATCTAATTTATTTAATAATTATTTTGATTGTTTCCAGGCTGGAGAAAATGAAGCTAAGTGAAACATCAAAGAAGCAAGCTGTAGAAAACAGTGTCATAATAATACAACTTCAGCACAAACTGACTGACCTTCAGTGTGAAACAGACTCTATGTATGTTGTTTTATGCTAACTTTGATTCCCTAAGTTATTTTTTAATCTTATGTTCATTATTTTGGCTGTTTAAGGTTAAAGAACCACATGATATTTTTTTTTTACCTAACAGTCTTAGTCATAATATTATTCATAGATCTTAAGTGTTATGCCTGCAATAACAAAAATAATTTTTAACAAATTCATTATAGTACATGCAATATATATGTATTTTTTTACACATCAGTTTTACAGGCTAAGATTATTATTATTATAATCAAATAGAAGTGCTAAACCAATTACAGGCTAAGAGCTGTTATCCTACATCAGCTCATTTAAAAACCCAGCCCTATGTTGGGTATACGTACACTACCATTCCCTGGGATGCGACCCGTAACAGTCAACTAACACCCAGGTACCTGCTTACTGCTAGGTGAACAGGGGCAGCAAGTGTAAGGAAACATGTGTTCAGTATAGCTCTCCCCCACCAGTGTCCAGCAGTGGTTAGCCATCAAATTGATCATCAGGTTTTCCCTGATAACTTCTCCATGATGGTTGTGTCTTAGTTGAAAACATTCACTCTGGAATTCTATCTCACAGAAACTGTACATGTTGGAGCAAAACTAAGTTAAGGTTTGAATTTAGCACTCCCAAATTTAGTTAGAAACACATGTTTTTAAACTTGAACTGAAACTTTCGGTGGCCAATGAAGTCATGTGTAAGAAATGCATATTCAGTGTTATTATCTGTTAGCTTACTGTTTTCTACTTTCAGAGTGAGTAATTTGGAACATAGATTACAAGCCACTACTAAGGAGAAACAAGCACTGGAATCAACCTCGGAAGAATTGAAAAATCAATTGAGTCTTCGAACAAAACAAAGTAATCTTGTTGAGGTGAGTTATTTTTGTTTGTGTTATATACCTCCTGTTTTCCATGGGAGGGAGGCTCAACTAAATTCACATTCTTCCAGTCAGCAACAATATTGTTGAACTAACATGAGATCAGTTGTTCTTGTATTTAGCAACGATGGGGCAGACTATGGTTTAACAATTCCTTGAGCATTGCTCGGTGAAATGTTGATAAATAAAAATTCCCGATTTTGGCTTTGTTTCTCCGAGAAGTTTGATAAACTACTGCATTTCTCAGGCATAATGAACTACAGTACATTGAATTAACATAAATGGCAATACAGGTGGCGTATTAATGGAATAGCTGCCCTCAAAGAAGGTTCCTTGATGGAAATAAATGGTATAAAATACCGACACAATGGAAAAATAAACACTTAAGCAGTATAATGTGATCTTTTATTGACAACGTTTCGCCCACGCAGTGGGCTTTATCAAGTCACAAACAGATCTACCTTGGTAAAAAGTATGTGAGTTTATATATGTGAGTTAGGTGGAGAATGCTGGGTCAGGTGGAGAATGTTGCATGTGACAATCTTCCGAGTAGGGTGATAGAGTCTAGAACCATGGGTAACTTTAAAAAGAGATTGGATAAGTTTTATGAGTAGACCTTCTGCAGTGTTCCTCCATTCTTATGTTCTTATGTGGGATAGCAATGAAGAAGTTTCTTGGCAAGGGGTTCATCTATGTTATAGAAGCTGTTGTTCTGGTTAAAGTTGTTGGATATACAGATAAGTGATGATTCCAGGATTCTTCGGTATTGAGTGTTGTCTTCTTTGGCGATGAGTCTTACGTTTCTGAAGTTGATTAAATGGTTGTGTGAATTTCGGTGTTGAACACAGGCATTCCTTGGATCGTCAAATCTGCCTGTGTACTGGTGTTCTGAAATACGTGTTTGGAGGTCTCTGGATGTTTCGCCGATGTATAATTTGCTGCAGTCATTACAAGGGATTGTATATACCCCTGCAGAGGATTGAAGCTTGACCTGTCTATTACTGGTAATGTCCTTGATGTTGGTGGATGTGGAGGTAGATACTTGGAATGAGGTATTGGAAAAGATGTTGGAAATGTGTTTGGCAATGGAGTTGGTGGGAAGGGCTTTGTACCTCTTCTCGGCAGTGTCTTCTCTGGGTGTGTTAAAGATGTTTAATGCCCATTGTCTGCAGTCTCTAATGAAGTGATGAGGATAGTGAAGTTTAGAAAATACCTTTTCAATAAGAGAGCATTCTTCCTCAAGGAACTCGTTGCTGCAGATTCTGGGTGCTCGCAGGAAATGGCCTATAATTACACTACGTTTAGTTTTGGTGTCGTGGTGAGAGTAGAAGTGGAGAAGATTGTGTTGGTTAGTAGGTTTTCGATAGACTTTAAAACAAAGTTCATGGTCAGCTTTACAGAGAAGAACATCAAGGAAAGGAAGAGTGTTGTCAACTTCTTCAAGTGTAAACTGGATTGAGGGCTCGACTTGGTTGAGCTTGTGTTGGAGAGCTTGAACGTTGAAGCATCTGGGAGTTATGATGAGAATGTCGTCATCATAATGGAGCCAGGTGACAGAAGAAGGAATAATGGAAAATCATTCGGCTTCCAGATGTTCCATGTATAGGTTCACCAGGACGGCACTAAGTGGCGAACCCATGGGTAGTCCAAAAGTCTGCTGAAAGAGGTGATTTTCGAAAGAGAAACACGTAAAGCCAACACAAAGTTCAACAAGGTCGATGAAATCGCTGGCTGGAATAGGAAGATCAAGTGAATCGTCAATTTTCCTGCGTAAGAGATCGATGGCTTGTGTAGTAGGTACTTTGGTGAATTGGGAAGTTACGTCAAGGCTAGCTGAACCCCTTGCCAAGAAACTTCTTCATCGCTATCCCACATAAGAACATAAGAATGGAGGAACACTGCAGAAGGTCTACTCATATACTTATCCAATTTCTTTTTAAAGCTACCCAAGGTTCTACACTCTATCACCCTACTCGGAAGATCGTCACATGCAGCATTCTCCACCTGACCCAGCATTCTCCACCTGACTCCATCCCATATATACTCACGTACCTTTTACCCAGGTAGATCTGTTTGTGACTTAATAAAGCCCACTGCGTGGGTGAAACTTTGTCAATAAAGATCACATTATACTGCTTAAGTGTTTATTTTTCCAAGGTTCCTTGATGTTAGTGAGGGGCTCTTGATCTAAGGAACTGGACCAATTCTCCAGTTCCTTGAATCAAGCCTGAATGCCTTCCATTCTCCTAGGCACTGTTTGACCCCTATAGGTTTAGTGTATTTTTTTTTATTAACACATCGGCCGATTCCCACCAAGGCAGGGTGGCCCGAAAAAGAAAAACTTTCATCATCATTCACTCCATCACTGTCTTGCCAGAAGGGTGCTCTACACTACAGTTACAAAACTGCAACATTAACACCCCTCCTTCAGAGTGCCGGCACTGTACTTCCCATCTCCAGAACTCAAGTCCGGCCTGCCGGTTTCCCTGAATCCCTTCATAAATGTTACTTTGCTCACACTCCAACAGCACGTCAAGTATTAAAAACCATATGCCTCCATTCACTCCTATCAAATACGCTCACACATGCTTGCTGGAAGTCCAAGCCCTCGCACACAAAACTTCCTTTACCCCTCCCTCCAACCTTTCCTAGGCCGACCCCTACCCCGCCTTCCCTCCACTACAGATTTATACACTCGAAGTCACTCTGTCTCGTTCCATTCTCTCTACATGTCCAAACCACCTCAACAACCCCTCCTCAGCTCTCTGGACAATCGTTTTGGTAATCCCGCACCTCCTCCTAATTTCCAAACTCCGAATTCTCTGCATTATATTCACACCACACATTGACCTCAGACATGACATCTCCACTGCCTCCAGCCTTCTCCTCGTTGCAACATTCATCACCCATGCTTCACACCCATATAAGAGCGTTGGTATAACTATACTCTCATACATTCCCTCTTTACTTCCATGGACAAGGTTCTTTGTCTCCACAGACTCCGAAGTGCTCCACTCACCCTTTTCCCTCATCAATTCTATGATTCACCTCATCCTTCATAGACCCATCCGCCGACATGTCCACTCCCAAATATCTGAATACATTCACCTCCTCCATACTCTCTCCCTCCAATCTGATATCCAATCTTTCGTCACCTATTCTTTTTGTTATCCTCATCACCTTACTCTTTCCTATATTCACTTTCAATTTTCTTCTTTTACACACCCTACCAAATTCATCCACCAACCTCTGCAGCTTCTCTTCAGAATCTCCCAAAGCACAGTGTCATCAGCAAAAAGCAACTGTGACAACTCCCACTTTGTATTTGCTTCTTTATCTTTTAGCCCAACACCTCTTGCCAAGACCTCGCATTCACTTCTCTTACAACCCCATCTATAAATATATTGAACAACCACGGTGACATCACACATCCTTGTCTAAGGCCCACTTTTACTGGGAAATAGTCCCCTTCCCTCCTACACACTCTAACCTGAGCCTCACTATCCTCATAAAAACTCTTCACTGCTTTCAGTAACCTTCCTCCTATTCCATACACCTGCAACATCTGCCACATTGCCCCCTATCTACCCTATCATACGCCTTTTCCAAATCCATAAATGCCACAAAAACATCTTTACCCTTATCCAAATACTGTTCACCTATATGTTTCACTGTAAACACTTGGTCTACACACCCCTACCTTTCCTAAAGCCCCTTGTTCATCTGCTATCCTGCTTTCTGTTTTACTCCTAATTCTTTCAATAATAACTCTACCATACACTTTACCAGGTACACTCAACAGACTTATTCCCCTATAATTTTGCACTCTCTTTTGTCCCCTTTGCCTTTATACAAAGGAACAATACACGCTCTCTGCCAATCCCTAGGTACCTTACCCTCTTCCATACATTTATTAAATAATAGCACCAACCACTCCAAAATTATATCCCCACCTGCTTTTAACATTTCTATCTTTATCCCATCAAGCCCAGCTTCCTTACCCCTTTCATTCTACCCACTGCCTCACGAACTTCCCTACACCCACAACTGGCTCTTCCACACTCCTACAAGATGTTATTCCTCCTTGCCCTACACACGAAATCACAGCTTCCCTGTCTTCATCAACATTTAACAAATCCTCAAAATATTCTCTCCATCTTCCCGATACCTCTAACTCTCCATTTAATAACTCTCCTCTCCTATTTTTAACTGTCAAATCCATTTGTTCTCTAGGCTTCCTCAACTTATTAATCTCATTCCAAAACTTTTTCTTATTTTCAACAAAATTTGCTGATAACATCTCGCCCACTCTCTCATCTGCTCTCTTTTTTCATTGCTTCACCACTCTTTTAACCTCTCTTTTCTCTCCATATACTCTTCCCTCCTTGCATCACTTCTACTTTGTAAAAACCTCTCATATGCTAACTTTTTCTCCTTACTACTCTCTTTACATCATCATTCCACCAATCGCTCCTCTTCCCTCCCGCACCCACTCGCCTGTAACCACAAACTTCTGCTGAACACTCTAACACTACATTTTTAAATCTACCCCATACATTTTCGACCCCATTGCCTACACTCTCACTAGCCCATCTATCCTCCAATAGTTGTTTATATCTTACCCTAACTGCCTCCTCTTTTAGTTTATAAACCTTCACCTCTCTTTTACTTACTGATTCTATTTTCCTTGTATCCCATCTACCTTTACTCCCACTGTAGCTATAACTAAAAAGTGATCTGATATATCTGTAGCCCCTCTATAAACATGTACATCCTGAAGTCTACTCAACAGTCTTTTATCTACCAATACATAGTCCAACAAACTACTGTCATTACGCCCTACATCATATCTTGTATACTTATTTATCCTCTTTTTCTTAAAATATGTATTACTTATAACTAAACCCCTTTCTATACAAAGTTCAATCAAAGGGCTCCCATTATCATTTACACCTGGCACCCCAAACTTACCTACTACACCCTCTCTGCATGTTTCTCCCACTTTAGCATTTAGGTCCCCTACCACAATTACTCTTTCATTTGGTTCAAAAGTTCCTATACATTCGCTTAACATCTCCCAAAATCTCTCTCTCTCCTCTACACTCCTCTCTTCTCCAGGTGCATACACGCTTATTATGACCCACTTTTCGCATCCAACCCTTATTTTAATCCACATAATCCTTGAATTTACACATTTATATTCCCTCTTTTCCTTCCATAACTGATCCTTCAACATTATTGCTACCCCTTCCTTAGCTCTAACTCTCTCAGATACTCCTGACTTAATCCCATTTATTTCTCCCCACTGAAACTCGCCTACCCCCTTCAGCTTTGTTTCGCTTAGGGCCAGGACATCCAACTTCTTTTCATTCATAACATCGGCAATCATCTCTTTCTTATCATCCGCACTACATCCACGCACATTCAGACAACCCAATTTTATAAAGTTTTTCTTCTTCTCGTTTTTAGTAGATTTGTACAGGAGAAGGGGTTACTAGCCCATTGCTCCCGGCATCTTAGTCGCCTCATACGACACGCATGGCTTACGGAGGAAAGATTCTTTTCCACTTCCCCATGGACAATAGAGAAAATAAAAAGAACAAGAGCTATTTAGAAAAAGAAGAAAAACCTAGATGTGTGTATGTATATATATGCATGTGTATGCCAGTGTAGTGTGACCTAAAGTGTAAGTAAAGTGTAATAATAATAATAATGGAATAGCTACTTCTAAAGCACATCTATATTGTATGTTATGGACTTACAAGACTCAGCGTATCTAGTGTTTCAACCCTTAACTGAAGCTTTATGCAAAATATTTCTCAAAGCTGTAAGAAATGCTTTGGATATTTTTTTTCATCAAACCGACCGACCTCCCACTGAGGTAGGGTGACCAATAAAGAAGAAACACTTTCTCTCTCATTCACTCCATTGCCCCTCTGGCAAGATAGTGATGGAGTAAATAATGGTGAAAGTGTTTCTTCTTTTTTATGGGTCACTCTGCCTCAGTGGGAGATGGCTGGTTATTTGAAAAAAATATGCAAATCATTCCTTACAGTTTTAAACAATAATTTTGTTATACATACTGTATGTTTTATTATGTATATTGTAGGTTTACTAATACTTTTATATTTATTTTTTTATTTTGTAATATGGAAAATATCATACATGCCAGAAATGAAGATAGTGTACACAGACTAATTGAAATAATGTAATGACAAAAACATCTCCTCAGGAAGAGAACAATTTGCTTATTGAAGGATTGAGAGTGACCATCAAGCGGCAGCAAGATGAAATGGACCAGTTACGTCGACAACTTGACTCAACCTCAAGTCAAAAGAACAATCTCTCACGCAGGGTGAATGAATTGTGAGTCCTATTTTGAGTGATATGTTATTTTTAACATGACTTTTCTTGTATATAAAATAATGCTTTGTGGTTTTTACCTTTTTGTTTGTGCTGTTTGTACATGTGTACTGTAGCACCTTTGGTCTGCAATCCTTGCATAATGCCACTGACTATATGAGCTGTTGCATGGCAAAAAAGAATAAGTATGAAATTCGAACAGTGGAGAAGGATGCAGGCATGGGGAGATCAGAGCTATGAAGCTCAGGTTGCTATACTTTGTTATGGGGCTCTGAGCCTAACTTACAGGTGCAGAAGACATTATCAGCACAGTCCCACAAGCAGATGAAACACTGAAGAATTGATTCGTTCACCAACTCAGTCTTATACAGTGGACCCCTGGATTTCGTACAGCTCCCAACTCAAACAATTATGTAAGTGTATTTTTGTAAGTGTATTTTTGTAAGTGCTTTTGTAAGTGTATTTTTGGGGGTCTGAAACGGACTAATCTAATTTACATTCGTCCTTATGGGAACAAATTTGTTCGGTAACGGCACTCGAACAGCATTCTGTAACGAATTATTGACGAAATCCGGAGGTCCACTGTATAATCAACAATGTTGTCTTATTTCATGGGTTATCTATATATTTCTCTTCTACTTGCACTTCAACAGTGTATTCAATGTATTGTCTTTAGCTATTTGGATTTGTTCCACCAACATATCCCTTGATCTTAAGAATGCAGCTACAGAATCAGTACATCTTTTATGCAATCCTCTTTCTTCATTTGTGAGTGATAAACATTTACTTAGTCTTTGAAGAATGAAAAGGCACAATACCATGACTGGAACAATACATAAATAACCCACACATAGGAGAATGAAACTTATGATGACATTTCGGTCCAACTGACCATTAACTAGTCCAAGTCATAAGTTTTATTTTCCTATGTGCACGTTAATCGTGTATTTTCTTAGTCTTTCATAGGATTTATAGTCTAGCAAATTTTTCCAGGTATAATATATGTGTTGCAGGTGGTTGGTAGGCTCCATTGAATTTATCAGGTTTTTCTTTGATAACTGAACCATAAGGGTGATTAGTTGGTTTGTTATATTTAAAGTCTATCAGCTTCATGAGGGTATTTAAAGCTGTAGGTATCCTTTACACTACCAGTCAAGAATACCTTAATCAAATGGGGGTTGAAATAAACTGTCATTGTATCTACACAAAGATTGAGATACATTTTGGTGTACTTCATATACGTACATTAAGGGATGAACACCTTTTGGTGTACATCACGGATATGCACACCTTTCCATGTACATTCACAAAGAGTCATGCCTTTCGGTGTATGTATGCTGAGATAAACATGTTTGTATATACAGTGGACCCCCGAGTTTCGTAAAAACTTCACTCCTGAAGTCTGCTCAAGTGCCATTACCGAACGAATTTACCCCTTAAGAAAAATGTCACGTAGGTTAGTCTATTTCAGACCCCCAAAAATACTTTTCCACAAGCACTTACAATATTATACTTACATAAATGTACGATTTCCGGGGTTTACGAAACTCGGGGGTCCACTGTACACTGTAGCCGGATTCAGATAATAAGGGTGACTTGATGCAGGGACTTCATCCTGCCAATCCCATGTTTTCATTTAAATTTATTTTGTGCAGATGCTGAAGATCAGCTGTCTTCATTTCATTTTTTGTTTTAACATTTTCTTTGCAGCATTGACACTGGACTAGCTTTTGTGTATCTCATTGGTGCTAATGGGGGGAAAGGAACTTTAAAAGTCTTTAAGTTCAGTAATATACCATACTTCTTGTTAATATTAAATGCTTGTATTTCTAGTGACTATCCCTAATTATGTCGTTTTATTTTAACAGGGAGAGTGAATTATCTACAGAACAAGAGCAATATCAAAATCTAATAAAAGATGCATCGGACTTGAAGACATCCATCAGTAATCTTAAACTAGAACACACTGGGGTAGAGAAAACTCTTCGAGACAAAGTTAGTTGATGACACTAGTAAAACGACCATTTTCCTTTAATTTGTAACAAAAAAAGGCACAATACTGTGACTGGAACAATACACAAATAACCCGCATATAGAAGAGAGGAACTTGCTACAACGTTTCAGTCCAACTTGGACCATTTACAAAGTCACACTAACAAAAAGAAGGGAGGGAGGGAGTTTATATAGACAGCCGACAGGGGCGGGAACAAGAGAAGTGGTGGAGGAGTAATAGCGGAAGTAGTAGTGGTAGTAGTAGTAGTAGTGAAGTCAGTCAAATACTAAGAAAGAGGAGCACTGCAAGGAAGCTAGTGGCCCACATAGGGTAGGGGCAAGAACACAGAGGGTAAAAAATAATAATGAACCACATAAACAAGGCAAAAGAAAGAAAACACAGAGGAGAAAGAAGAAAGAGGAAAGGGGAAGCATGAGAAGGGAAAAAAGAATCAGGTTAAGTCACGGGTGTTCTCCCTCTTTCCCTTTCCTCTTTCTCCTCTGTGTTTTCTTTCTTTTGCCTTGTTTATGTGGTTCATTATTATCTTTTACCCTCTGTGTTCTTGCCCCTACCCTATGTGGGCTGCTAGCTTCCTTGCAGTGCTCCTCTTTCTTAGTATTTGACTGACTCTACTACTACTACAGTGGAACCCCGAGTAACGAACACCCCGGAAATCGTACAATTATGTAAGTATAATATTGTAAGTGCTTGTGGAAGTGTATTTTTGGGGGTCTGAAATAGACTAACCCACGTGACATTATTCCTTAAGGGAGTAAATTCGTTTGGTAATGGCACTTGAGCAGGCTTCTGGAATGAAGTTTTTACGTTACTCGGGGATCCACTGTACTACGTACCATTATTACTCCTCCACCACTTTCTCTTGTTTCCGCCCCTGTCGGCTGCCTATAAACTCCCTCCCTCCCTTCTTTTTGTTAGTGTGACTTTGTAAATGGTCCAAGTCAGACTGAAACGTCGTCGTAAGCTCCTCTCTTCTATATGCGGGTTATTTGTGTATTATTCCTTTAATTTGTTTAATTTGTGGAAGGATTCGCATTTGACTCGCAAAATCGTAATAACACGATTGCAAACAAATCACGGCTGGGTGGGATTTGAACCCATGGCCAGCGAGTCATAAAACTCCAGGCACTGGCCTGTGGTTCAAACCTCACCTGTTCCGTGGTTTATTCATAAGTCTAAATGTGGCTAAAGAAAGTATTATGTTTCACTTCTTGTATAGTATTGCTTCCATAAGCCTATAAATTCATTGGATGAAGTATATACGTATAGCTCTTACATTTCCATTTAAATGTATTGCAGCTTAATGAGAGTTTGGCAGCTCAATGTGAACTGGAAGGTCGAATACGATCTTTAGACCTCATTGTACTGCAGTTACGGACTGAACTGCAGATGGAGAAACATCGGTCCACCGCATTATCTGATGAGACAAGTAGTTTGCATAAAAAGGTTTGTAATTAAATAAAAAATTCTATGATGATTATTATTTTTAATGTATAAGTCAATACTGTCTTCGATTCTGAGAATTATATGCAACAAGGAATTACATGAATTATTACAAGAATTAAGCTGTTGTTGCTGATATCATAGATACCACTGGTACTGATGTCATCTTCGAATGGAACATTGGATTGCCATATGTCCAGAATGAAACTAAATAAAAAGTGAAAGCATAAATAAAGATTGAAAACTTGATGAAAAACACTTACCGAGTTGGATGGAAATATTGTACTGCCAACAATTGTTAAGAAGACACACTGGTGCAGAACAAGCTTTTATTGTGACACTGTTACACTCTTTGTTGAGCTTTATCAAGTTGTGACTTGATAAAGCTCTACACCGAGCAAAATGTTCTCTCAAAGCTTCTCCTGTAATGTGTGTTTTTCTTCACAAGATTGATGGTTCCAGTGACCTGATACAGAATACTGAAATACAGTGGACCCTTGATTTTCGTCCATAATTCTTTCCAGAATGCTGTTCGAGTGCCATTACCAAACGAATTTGTTCCCATAAGGACAAATGTAAATTAGATTAGTCTGTTTCAGACCCCCAAAAATACACTTACAAAAGCACTTACAAAAATACACTTACATAATTGTTCAAGTTGGGAGGTGGACGAAATTCAAGGGTCCACTGTAATACGAAATAATACTAGATTCCTGTAACTTTTTTTTCTCATTGATGACACAAGAATTTTGTAAGATTCAAAACTAGTTTGCCTATAAGGCTTTACAAAATAAGTGGTTTTCTTTTGAGCATATACGATCATGGATAACTAAAGTGTACGTAATGAACATTTGTCAATGCTCAAAAATAACCCACATGGAGTCAAACTCAGAAGATTAATTAATCTGTATATTTCTGGCAAGACAGTGATGGACTGAGTGATGGTGAAAGTGTTTCTTCTTTTTTGGGTCACCCTGCCTTGGTGGGAGACAACTGGTTTGTTTGGGGAAGGGGGAGGGGAATGTAGGTTTCTGTGAATATTGTAAATTGTCGGAAGCAATTTAAATGTCTTTGGAACATTCTTCATGTGGCAATATGCTAAAGAAAAATGAGTTAACGTGAAGAACTAGGCATTAGAGTAAAAGACAGTAAATTTTTTTTTTTTTTTTCCATAGGTCAAAGATCTTCAAGAACGTATATGGAGTCAGACTCGTAGGCAGAGAAACAATAGCAGCGACAGCATTAGGAGTGGCGACAGCATGAAGAGCAGCGGTGGTCATCGCAGCACAGGAGACTCAGCATGGGAGAAACATGCTAGCCCAGAGTTTGCCAGTTATTTCAGCTTGCTTCCATCAGGAGCAAGCAATGATAAAGTTGATCAGCAGGTGCAGGTCAGTTGGACATCGGCTATACGGGGTACAGCACCTTCAACTATTAGGAATCTTAATAACAATTTACTACAAATCCAATTTAAATGGGCCTTTGGCTTACAAAGAGTTTTTCTTTGTTTTTCTTATTAGTAAATAGGTACAGGAGGGCCCCGTTTGTACAGCTGTTATGTTCACAACTCTGTACGGTAAGTGAAAATTGCTGGTTGGTGGAAAGGAGTGGTTTTTCATTATCGAATGTGTCTGAAATCCCCGATAACATGTTTATTCTATCATATATTAAGTGCTCAATACAGCTAGGCATAAAAAACAGATATAAAGTAAGATAAATACACAATACATACAATACTTACCTTAAAATATGGCGCCTATCGCCCTTCCCTTATGCAGCTGTTTTGCGAAAATGATGGGAAAGTGGTAAAAACACGAAACATATTTAACAATGACTCGGTTGAAAGCCACCAAAAACATGGAACACCAAAAAGAGGGTTCTGTATATATGGGGGCCTCCTATACCTAGGTATTAGTCAACTCTTGTGAGTGGCATCTTGGATGGGAGTAGTATTTCTTAGGTAGGGTTGAACTTTGAAATAAACTGTTGTAGAGTAGTATCTCTTAACCAGTAAATTTGACAGTGTTAAAAATACACAAATAACCCGCACATAGACTGAAATTTATAATGACATGTCGGTCCTACTTGGACCTAAATCATCATAAGGTTCTTCTTCCTATGTGTGGGTTAATTGTGTACATACAGTAGGACCCCCGTATCCACAGGTCCGGTATCCACGGTTTCAGTTATCCACCACCCTGCTTCGGTGGGATACAGCCAATTTGTTGAAAGAAAAATAATTATACAGTAATGATAACTTTAATGAGCAAAGTTAATATACACAATTCTGTTTTCATATTTGTATTGGAACAGATTTTTTTCACTTTTATTCACTTTAAAAATAATCTTTTTAATAGTGCATGATGAAAGAAGTGGGAGATGGCCAAGCCAGAGAGGAACATCTTCACACACTGCTGCAGGAGAAGGACGCAGCACTTCACAGCCTTCAGTATTCACTCTCTACCCAGATCACAGCGAAAAACCATGGTAAAAAATGAAAACTTTAAATTAACTCCATTGTATATTAAATTTAGTAAAAGTTTATATTTGGTTTCCCAGTCTCCAGCCTTTCAAGGAATGTACCTTGGAACCAGTGACATATATATTTTTTACAGAGCTTGAGGAGCTTACTGGTAAAGTAACCTTTTTAGAGGATCAGCTAGGATCACTACTCTCTGGTCTGGAAGTGAGTGCAGCTATTGGCAACATAACAACAGAAGTTGGCCGCCTGCTGCAGGACCGCACAAGCCATCTTGACTCTCTAGATGATTCCTCACATTGGCTTCAAGAGGAAATGTCATCATTAGCTTTGGTTAGTTATATATGAATAACAGATTCTCACTTTTTTATGCATAACAATATTGATTACTTGTAATATAGTATTATAAATTTTTACCTGTAATATAGAGCATTATTAATTTTCAAATTACTGAAATGTCATGGCATACTGGAGGCCCTAAAAATTGTATTCGGAGATTTGAAATGGCATATTTTAGGTTTCTCGACTTGGTGTTAAAAATTCAGCTTACCTGTTTTATGGAGCTTTTAGAGGTGTCCAGATTCTTGCTACTTTTTCTTACACTTAAGTTACACTTCACTTGCATGTACAAGTATATATATACACACCCCTTTGGGTGTGTATATATATATGTGTATACATGTGTGAAAATTTTTCTTTTTCGGGCTACCCTGCCTTGGTGGAAGACGGCCGATGTGTTAATAAAAAAAATATATATATATAATATTCTTGTTCTTGTTTATTTCCTCTTATCTCCAAGGGAAAGTGGAACAGAATTCTTCCTCCATAAGCCATGCATGTTGTAAGAGGTGACTAACATGCCGGGAGCAAGGGGCTAGTAACCCCTTTTCCTGTATACATTACTAAAGTTAAAAAAGAGAGACTTTCGTTTTTCTTTTTAGGCCACCCTGCCTAGGTGGGATATGGCCAGTTTGTTGAAAGAAGAGAATGTTGTGGTTTTGAAGGTGATTTGAATGATGTTTTTTTGGACTGATTATTAGACACTGCATTTTACACTACAGGAGAACCAGACGCTTAATAATCAACTTTTTGCGGTCAAGAGAAATGAAGAAGATGCAAGACAAGAAGCACAAGAGTCTGCTCGGAAAGCAAGACATGAGGCACGAGAGGAGCGGTTGGCTGCTGTGCGACTAAGAGAGAAGTGCTTGCAATTACAGGTGCATACCTTGTGGGTTTAGCACTTTAGTTTTGATTGTAATAATATTACAAGTGCTAAATGTTATATACAAGTTATTAAAACATTTGTAATTTGCTTAAATTCTTTAGAATGGAATTTGCTTTGATTCATTCATAATATTACTGAAGGGGTTTGGAGAAACCGATTTGCTGAACTTTGAGTTCTAGAGGTGGGAAGTTGAGTACCTGCACTCTGAAGGATGGTGGGGGGGTTGGAGGGTGGCGTTCTGCATTTAAGATGACCATTTGAACTGTAATGTCTGTGTAATAGAAATAACTGGATAAACAGTTTTATGTCAATATTTTCTCTATATATTAAAGAGTGGGTGTAATTTTATCTAAAATAAACCTGCTTGTATGTACAGTGGTACCTCGAGTTACGATGGTCCCCAAAATCGCCCTTTTATGTAAGTTTATTTTTTTAAATGCTTTTGTAGGTATATTTTTGGGGGTGTAAAAGGACTAGTCTATTTTACATTATTCCTTATGGGGATAAATTCGTTTGGTAATGGCACTTGAACAGCATTCTCGAACGAAAAAATATCGTAACTCGAGGTACCACTGTATAAGCTCCTCAAGGAAGGAGTCTTGATGCAAGTAAGTGGCTCTTGATCCAAGAAACAGGACCTATCTTACCCTTCCTTGGATCATGTTTGATCATTTATTATCAAGGTGTTACATTATTCCTACAAAGAATAGTTGCTTCATAAATACAGTAAGGGAATAAATAAAAAAGTTATAGGGAAGCAATAACGATCAGACATTAAGGTAAATGATTGACTATTGATTCCATGGGGAAAGTGGCAAAGAACCCTTC
The DNA here is from genome assembly GCA_009830355.1 of Cherax destructor. Taxonomy (NCBI): domain Eukaryota; kingdom Metazoa; phylum Arthropoda; class Malacostraca; order Decapoda; family Parastacidae; genus Cherax; species Cherax destructor. Next base: position 82,352 of record WNWK01000700.1, read on the forward strand.
CTCTGTAAGAAATGTGTGTCATAAGAGGCAACTAAAATGCCGGGAGCAAGGGGCTAGTAACCCCTTCTGTATAAATTACTAAATTTAAAAAAGAAAAACTTTTGTTTCTTCTTTTTTTGGGTCACCCAGCCTTGGTGGGAGACAGCTAATGAGTAAAAAAAAAAAATATATTGCATTTAGTTATGGCTTCTAAAGCGAGGTGATTCAGTGTACAGTGGACCCCAGGTTTACGTACTGCTCCAAACTCGAACAATTATGTAAGTGTGTTTTTGTAAGTGTATTTTTTGGGGTCTAAAAGGACTAATCTAATTTACATTATTCCTTATGGGAACAAATTCGTTTGGTAACGGCACTTGAACAGCATTCTGGAACGAATTAATTACGTAAACCGGGGTACCACTGTATAATATCAATATTAATCATTCTTAATCTCTCGAGCATCTTATTACCATGTACAGTCTGACAATTTTTTTTTTAACACATTGACCATTACCCACCTAATTAAATATCACATTAAAGAGTTGAAAAAAATGGTTTCTTTTTACAGACAAAACTGGATTCGTTACAATTCACCCTCGACCAGGAGCGCGATGAGAGACGGCTGAGTGAAACAGTGCATGGAATTAAGGTTCGGCTTCAAACTTTTAACACTAAAAAAACAGGGTATGGGTGGGGTTAGAACTCATGGCAAGTGAGTTGTAAAACATGATCAGTGCGTAAGCCAATAGGCCAGCTGGCTACAATGAGAGACATCCAGTAAGAGTCATCCAGCTGGCCCAGTGGTTTATGCACTGGCCTGAAGTTTTATAATTCACTTGCCATGAATTCTAAGCCCCACCAGTACTGTTGTTTGTTTGCAATCAGGTTATTACGTTTTTGTGAGTTACTTTTAGCACAAGTGTGTTTTCATCAAAGGAAGCTTTAAGCTGTGTTAAGTTTTAATTTGCAATAACTGGAGAATGCTCTTCCACTTGGTCTCAACCCTTAAATGCTGGTGTATCTTATTTAAAAAAAGGTTTTGATTGGTTTTGTACTGTGTTGGTGCAAATTTATTTGCATTAAAAACTTATGCCGCACTCTGTACTATTTCTTTTGTGAAAATTGAGGTAGAGAGGGCTGGGCTAATTGTATACTAGGATACATCTGATTGCAAAGCAACCAAAAAACATCTGATTTAGAATGTACTAAAAGTTCAGTATTAATTTTGACAATTTTTTCAGCTATAAACCATGTCTTGTTAATGATTATTAAAAAAGGAGTTTAATGTTTCATTATTTAATATATCTAAAACATGTGCCATCAAAATTTTTGATAAAAACTGTCTTGAAATGTTCTGAGAATCACCAGATATTGGCATAAAAGCAGATTAATATAATATTTTTTATTGAATTTCAGCACCAGGAATTTGGCTCACTGCTGGAGAGCACCGCTGCATTGCAACAAACACTGGAGAATCAAGAATGTAAGGCAAACATTCTTGGAAGTTTGCACTCCAGTATAAACCCATGAAGCAAGGCAACATAAGGATGCTTCACTAGATGGAGGGAAAAAAAACAAAGAGATACAATAATGTGAGCTACACTAACGAGAGAGTGCTGAGATACAATTATGTGAGCAACATCAATGAGAAAATGTCGAGATACAGTGCTCTGAATTTTTATTAACACTAGTGCATATTTTACCAAGAAAAAATGGTAATGAATTGGAAAACTAACGTGAAATTATTTGATTTACAGTTACAGGGGAAAATATAAGCTGACTTAATGGAAAATAATTATTCAAGAAAGCCAGAGTGGCAGTAATTACACCATGTCACATGGCTTATTGAGCTGCAATGTGTAAGACATTATGTGAATATGATAATGGCATACAACTGACAAGTTGATAAATATAACACGTGCATCAGTTAGATATCTTTATTCAGAAATATTTTGCCTACACAGGAGGTTTCTTCAGTTGAATACAGAGGAAGGTGCAAAAGCAGTAGAGATGTAACCAATCCATCACCCTAGAAGACTGCATCTTCTAGGGTGATTACATCATCTTTACATCTCTACAGCTTCTGCTGCCGCCTGTGTGTTCAACTGAAGAAGCCTAGTGTGTAGGCAAAATATTTTGGAATAAAGGTACTGTTAACTGTCATCATGGAGACTGACCTCTATTGAGTTTTGTCTTGATATCCATCATTTTCACTACCTCTGATAATGTTATTGCCAAGTGTTTTGTAGAGATTTACTAGTGTGTGCATTATTTTGTGATAATTACATTGTCTTTCAGACAGATTATAGTTTGAAACCACTGCACTTAGATGTGATTCAGAAGTATACCTTCTTGTACAATTTTTTTTTTTCAATGAACCAGCCATATCCCATTGAGGCAGGGTGACCTTGGAAGAAAAATGAAAGTTATTCTTTTTAAATTTAGTAATTTATACAAGAGGAGGGGTTACTTTCCCCTTGCTCCCAGCATTTTAGTCGCCTCTTACGATATGCATAGCTTACGGAGGAAGAATTCATTTCCACTTCCCCATGGAGATTCTTGTACAATTATTAGATTTAACTTTTTTCAGCACCAACTATGGACAAACTACATTAGGAAGAAACCGATATACAATACTGACCAGTAGACGAGTAAGACGTATGGGCATCAGTCGAATATCTTCATTGCTGCAACATCTAGCCTGCTCTTCAGGCTTTTTCAGTTGACTGCAGAGGCGACTTAAATATGAGACACCAGAACCAGTGGAGAGGGAGTGAGGGGCTGCTGAGGGACTGATTGCCCTGCATGTGCCTCTCCACTGTTTCTGCCTCCAATATTTACGTAAACTCTGTGTTCAACTGAAGAAGTCTCCTGAGAAGGTGAAACATTTCAACAATAAAGACACCCAGCTATTGCACACTTGCTTTACTCAGCTGTTTCTTTACAAGTTTATAAGCATTCTCATGTTTATGACGAAATGTCAGATTCTGTTCCAGGTATGGTGTTTTTCCAGTTTTGTTACCCGACTCAATATTGAACCTCATTCACTGCCATAAAGTGACCTGTAAGTTACTTTCATCTCAAAATATCCACACATATGGAAGGAAAGGTATGATGATATTTCGGTCCATCATGGATCATTGTCAATTCACAACTGAGCGAATAACAGAGATCAGAAAGCAGGTTGAGAAGAGAGAGAGGAAAGAAAGAAGTGGTGGTGGTGATGGTAGTACGTAGTAATAATAATAGTACTAGTGGTAGGAGTAATATAGTAGTAGTACATAAGAGCAGAGCACTGCAGCAGGCCTACTGGCCCATGCTAGGCAGTACTAGTAGAAGAGCAATGAGGGTAAATTATATCTTAGTGATGGAGATCAAAGTAACTCAACACTAACATCTGTTATCAAGGGACAGAAGAGCACTGCTGTATGCCTACTGAACCATACTCTGCTAGTATCATTGCTCTGCCACTAGTCCTGCTGTAGAGCTCTGGTCTTAGATACTACCACTACTACCATTATTACTAATTGTTTTACTACTACAGTGGAACCCCGGTTTTCGTACTTAATCCATTCCAGAAGGTCGTTCTAAATCCGAAACGTACGAAAACCGGAGCAATATTTCCCTTAAGAAATAACGTAAATCCAATTAATCCGTTCCAGACACCCAAAAATATTAACAAAAAATATTTTTTTTAAAGATTAACTATAGTGTTGCAGCTTTTCAGTGGTTAGCTCTTCCCTGTGATCATCCACCAACTCTTCCACATTCATTACTTACCTTAAAATATTTGTAGTCTTAATGTAGGGCGAGAGGTAAGTAGTACTTTTTTGTAGGAGGTCACTGACGTTTTTGTTGCCAATTTTAGCCCAAAAAGTAATTTTCTTAAAATTTCATCGAGGTGTTGACAGCCAAACATTATCTAATACCACAATGTATTTTTCTTTTTTAAAGAAAACTTTTTTTATATGGTAATTATATATTTGTATTTTATTCTTGTGTAAGTTTGTATTTTTGATAAAATAGAAGTGTTAAATGTTTATTTTTTTAAATATTTCCACTAGTTAAATTGACTTTCAATGTATTAGTTGATATGTTGCAATAATGTTAGTAGAATTACCGACTGTTAGGTAAAGGGACACGCATGCAACTAATATGACGTTTTGTTGTGGCATTAGTTGCATGTTTCCTTTTCCTAACATATTAGTTTTAAAAATAAAGCCACAAATCGCAGGAATTAAATCTACGTTACGTTGGATCAGATCTGGCAACCTCACATTTACCAGGCATCATATTTTCCGGCACATAAGGCACACGAGAATGTGAGACGTAAGACGATGTTTCCAAGCAGCTGTAATGTAATAGTATTAGTAAACAACTGCTAAAGCATAACCCAACGCTGACTCTTGACTGACCTTGAGCATGCAAAACATGGAGCAATTTTCCAAGACAAGAAAAAAAGCACGCCTTATACAGTGGACCCCCGAGTATCGTAATTAATCCGTTCCAGGAGCTAGTACTTGACACGAAGTTTTCGAAATTCGAACCATTATTTCCCATAAGAAATAATGTAAATACAATTAATCCGTTCCACAAAAAAATATTCACATACTAAATTAAAAATAATATATATATATATATATATATATACATTTACTTACCTTTATTGAAGAGTTGCAGGCATCTGGAAGGTAGAGTTGCTGAAAGGGGCAGGGAGTTAGTGGTTGGAAGGGGGAATCCCCCTCCAAAAGGACTTCAGGTGTCAAAGCCCTCTCTGGGGTTACTTCCCTTTTTGGTCTTTTAATGCCACTAGGACCAGCTTGAGAGTCACCAGACCCCTGCCTGGTGAAGTAACTGTCCAGAGTCCTCTGTTTCTGGCGACCCTTCAACACTTTCCTGAAGTGCGACATGGCTCTGTCACTGAAGTGGCTGCACAGAAGGCTCATTTCAGCTTGCTCAGGGTGGTGTCTTTCAACAAATGTCTGCAACTCATTCCACTTTGTACACATCTCCTTAAGCACTGAAGAGGGCACCTCCTTCTGTCTCTCACCCTCCTCCTTTGAAGCAATAACCTCAGCTGTGGTCTGTTGCTGTTCCAGATGAAGCTCTTGCAGCTCTTCAGTTGTTAGCTCTACCCTGTGGGCCTCCAACTCTTCCACATCCTCACCACTCACCTCCAACCCCAGGTTGTTCCCCAATGCCACAATAGAGTCCACAACAGGCACAGGGTCGTCAGGGTCAAGGTCAGGGTCAGCCTCAAATCCTTCAAAATCCCTCTGTTGGACACAACCTGGCCACAATGGTCTCCAAGCAGAGTTCAAAGTCCTGGAAGTCACTCCCTCCCAAGCCTTACCTATAAGGCGTATGCATTGCACAATGTTGAAGTGATCTTTCCAGAACTCTCTTAGGGTCAACTCAGTGTCCGAGGTCACTTCAAAGCACTTTTCAAACAATGCTTTGGTGTACAGTTTCTTGAAGTTGGAAATGACCTGCTGGTCCATGGGCTGGAGGAGAGGAGTGGTGTTAGGAGGCAAGAACTTCACTCTGATGAAATTAAACTTGTCAGACAAACACTCTTGCAAGTTGTGAGGGGGAGCAGGAGCATTGTCCAGTATCAGGAGGCACTTGAGTGGCAATTTCTTTTCCAAGAGGTATTTCTTCACAGTAGGGCCAAACACTCCAGTCGCCCATTCCTTGAAAATCTCCGTAGTGACCCATGCCTTGGTGTTAGCCTTCCAATGCACACACAAATTATTCTTGTCAACACTGTGATTCTTGAAGGGTCTGGGATTTTCATAGTGATACACCAGTAAAGGCTTCACTTTAAAATCACCACTAGCATTAGAACAAAAAATGAGAGTTAGCCTGTCTTTCATAGGCTTGTGTCCTGGCTGTGCCTTTTCCTCCTGAGTAATGTAGGTCCTGTTGGGCATTTTCTTCCAAAACAGGCCTGTTTCATCACAGTTAAACACTTGTTGGGGGAGGAATTGTTCAGCCTCTACGAACCCCTGGAATTCATGCACAAATTTTTCAGCTGCACGTTTGTCTGAGCTGGCTGCCTCACCATGCCTCACAACACTGTGTATGCCACTACGTTTCTTAAACCTGTCAAACCAGCCTTTGCTGGCTTTAAAATCACTTGCCTCACCACTGGTTGCAGGCATTGTCTTGACAAGATCTGCGTGCAACTTCCTTGCCTGGAAACACTATCACCCGCTCTCTGGTTTTTCATGGATCCACACCAACAACAACTTCTCAACCTCATCCACTGTTTTCGATCTATTTTTCGTTAACATATCAACCCCTTTTGCAACATTAGCTTCCTTGATCTCATTTCTCTTTGCCAGGATAGAGCCGATAGTAGAAGGGGTTTTGTTGTACATCCTGGCAAGATCACTCAGACGTACGCCACTCATATTTTTCTATAATCTCTTTCTTCAGTTCGATGGTGTTCCTCACTTTCTTTACCACAGGGGTGCCACTAGGAAGCTTCTTTGGACCCATGGTGACTTATTTCACAGTGACAATCACTAAAGCACCAAAAAAAACACCAAATGTAGTGTGAATGTTTGAAAGAGCGCGCTAGGTAATGTTCTCTCAATGGTAAACAACACTTCACTGGCGGCGTCCCGCGCAGGCGCGGAGCAGGCGGACAGGTCTAATACATTACGAAACACGAGCGGTTTTACGATTCTCGAAGTCGTAAAAAGCTTACGAAACACGATGTTTACGAAGTAAGAACCTTTCGAAACTCGGGGGTCCACTGTATGGCAGAAAATACGTTTCTTTATGAGCCCTACAGTTTTAGTGCTTTCAGTGAATGGAAAATTGTACTACCATAAGTAATAAGATATACACTGAAGATAATTCTTTAAATTCTGCCAATCATAATTATATTGATGGAGTGTTGAACCCATACAGGTCATACAGTGCTTGGGAAATGGAAGGCAATTGGGTTTTATCCAAGCAATAGGCAGTGCAATCCAATTATCTAGATCAAGAGCCCCTCACCAGCATCAAGGACCCACCCCTGAAGGGGTGTATTAAGCTGCCCATCAACTTAATGACTGAAGTGATTTGGTTTCTGTTTCCTCTTATTCTTTGAAAGGTTAGATCTTTGTTTATTTATTCTATTGTGTATTTACCACTAGTTTTAAAGAGTAACTTCAACAGCAAAATTTGGAACAGGTAATACAGCCTCTCACTTTACGAGAGAGTTCCGTTCCTAAGACCACGTTGGTAAACAAATTCGTCTCTAAGCAAGGAGCATACTATAATGGTAGTGGGTGTGTCAACCATCTTTGATATTGTTTCAATGTCACCTTTGCACAACTATTCCCCTCAAGGGAGGTTCCTTGATGCTGGTGAGGGGCTCTTGATCTAGGGAATTGGATCTGTACTCCAGTTCCCTGAATTAAGCCTGAATACCTTCCATCCTCCCCCACATGCGCTGTATAATCCTACGGGTTTAGCGCTCCCCCATGATTATAATAATGCACAACTATTGTTTATTACTGTATATTGTAATAAGAGGAAATCAGCTCTAATATACATTTAGGTATGCATACTAGTCAGAGCCCATCGCAAGTCCGAGTCGTCAGTAAATGAGTACGTCACCAAGTGAGGAGAGAGTGTATTACATGCAAAGAAATAGGAATAACTTTATAACCTTCCATGAAAGCAATACATACAGAATTTTTTCATGTTTGTGGGGAGTTACTGATCCAACAGTGTGATCATGACCATTTTTGGAGTTTTTTCTCCCATTTTTGGGTGGATTTTCAAAATTGCTTAAAATCACACCAGGGGTACTATTTTTTGGTCTGAGGAAGTGCACCCTTTGGTCTTCTTCCTCCAATTGAACCTAATTACCCCCCAATCCTTCCCTATCCCACTACCTCTTTCCCTTTCTGCCTCTTCCCATCCCTCCCCCAAATTCTGATTTTTTTTTTTTTTTTTTTTGAGTATATATTTTTTTTTTTTTTTAAAGAATATACTCTGAAAAAGTAAAATCAGAATTTGGGAGAGGGATGGGAATAGGCAGAAAGGGAAAGGGGTAAATGGGATAGGGAAGAATTGGGGGGTAATTAGGTTCAATCGGAGGAAGAAGACCGAAGGGTGCACTTCCTCAGACCAAGCTTCTTTACCACTGCAAGGAGGCCCCCTTTAAAGTGGATAATTATTATTAAATACGTATAATTAATCAAATACATTGGAACCTCTGTTTTCGTTTGGCCTGGTTTTCGTCAAGCACACATTCTGAGTCAGTCTGGCTTTGTTTCTCGAGTGAACATTACCCTGCGCGTTCGTACGAAACATTTCGTAATAATCCATTGATTTTTGTGCTTGTTTATTGAGTGCGACTGCTAAATAAGCCACCATGGGGCCAAAGAAAGTTCTGAGTGCCATCCCTTTGATAAAGACGTCGAGAAACACGATAGAATTCAAGAAAGAACTCGTAGCAAAGTACGAAAGTGGTGTAAAAGTGGCCAGGATGTGGAAGAGTTGGTGGATGACCACAGGGAAGAGCTAACTACTGAAGAGCTGCAGCACCTTCAACTGGAACAGCAACAGATCGCAGCTGAGGAAATTGCTTCAGAGGAGGAGGAAGAGAGAGGGAAGAATGTGCCTTCTTCACTGATTAGGGACATGTGTGCAAAGTGGAGTGTTACAAAGTTTTGTGGAAAAATATCACCCTAACAAAGCTGTTGCAAGCCGTGTCTGCAACAGGTTCAGTGACGATGCCTTGTCCCATTTTAGGCAAATCTTAGAGAGATGCCAGAAACAGACCTCTCTAGACAGATTTTTTTTTGTGCGACAGGGGTACAGTGACTCAAGCTGGTCCTAGTGCCAGTAAAAGACAAACAAGGGAAGTAACCCCGTATAGGGACTTGATACCTGAAGTCCTTATGGAAGGGGATTCCTCTTCTAAACAAACTTTTGGCTTTACATCTCATTAAGAAATATATCTTGTCTACCATGTATCATTGTACCATGTCACAATAAAGTATTCTCCCTCTCCCCTCCTCGCCGTCTTCCATACGCCAACAAGAGTTTTCAATAAAGGTAAAAGGGATTTAAATGTTCATTTATCCATTTCATTAGTGCTTTATATTTATTTCTCATTGTTTTCTGTATTTAAAACTATAGTTATTCTCTATAAAGTCTATTTTTTGTTAATACTTTTGGGTGTCTGGAATGGATTAGTAATTGGATTTACATTATTTCTCATGGGAAATATTGCTTCAGTTTTCGTCAAATTTGGTTTTCGTCAGACTTTCTGGAACGAATTAAAGACTAAAACCGAGGTTCCACTGTTTTTTTATTTTAATTTATTTTATCTAAAATATTAATATCAATAATAGCACCAATATCAAAAATAGTAATAAATAATAATAATAGTAGTAGTAGTAATAGTAGTAGTAGTAATAGTGGTGGTGGTGCTGCTGCCAACGCTATTGGATCTGTAAAATAAACAATATTCAGATACTAATTACCTTAAAATCCTATTCTAGATTAGGGGCACCTCACCAATTAAAATTGCATCCCCAATGTTGAGCCCCAACATGACCCCCATTGACCAGACTGGATACAATCACCAGTGGGCCTATTACCTACTAATAAGACAATCAAACATTAACATATGGTTAATTAGCTAAATAATTTTAAATACAAATTACTTCCCCCCCCCCCAAAAAAAAAAAAAAAAAAAAAAAAAAATCATCAGTCAGCTTATATGAGTGAGCCGAGCTCATGGTGTTATACTAAGGACCATTACTGGCTTCGAGGCCCTGATACTATGGGACTGACCCTGAGGGCTAAAAATGCTTTACATTTTTAAATAGATTGTCAAATACAAATAGTCTGGAATGGACAGTGTTGCATTCTGACTATACATTCTACATTCACAACTCGGTCAACTAACCGTCGGTCACTTTAGATTTCTTGGCAACACCACACTTGCCACTGACACGAGGTTTCTCCTGAGAGCTGATGTTATAGAACATTGTCTGGAGAAGACACTTCATCCGGGGGTAGCAGTTGTGGTAGCTCCAGAACCGACAAGGTTTACACCGATGTTGGGAATATATCCAAAGAAACATTGGTCCAAACCTGTCTAGAAAAAAAATAATTTTGGCACTTTTATGCTAAAGGCATATTCCTTTAAGGAAAAGTTAGAGATGTAAACTAGAGAGAGGTGCTTCTTATACTAGCGAAGACTAAGAACCACAGAGCGGCCAATATATTTAATATAAAGGGAGGCACTGGTTGGAGAAATAAATCTTAATTAATCTAAAGGAATCTTACAGGAGACAGGAAACGCAGTTAGAACTAAAGCTATAAATGAAATTTAAACCAAAAATATTTTTTCTTATGCCAAATCTAAATCGAGAAGAACATCCAGTATACAAGGCGATAATTGACATGCCCATGAACCTTGCCCCATGCCCAGACTTCTGGAACTTTTTCATCAAGAACTGAAAGAAATCTATAACGTGCTTTTAGCATTCTGTGGAGAGGAAGCACAATAGCCCCACTTCACAAAGTGGGCAGTAAAGCAATACCCAAGAACTACAGACCGATAGCACTAACATCCCATATCATAAAGACTTTTGAAATGGTTCTAAGAAGCAAGATTATCACTCATCTAGATACCTATCAATAACACAACCCAGGGTAACATGGGTTTAGAGCAGGTCGCTCCTGCCTGTTCCAATTACTGGACCACTATGACAAGGTACTGTATGCTCTAGAAGTAAAAATAACCCCGCAGATGTTGTATACACAGACTTTGCAAAAGCCTTCGACAAGTGTGACCATGGTGTAATAGCGCAGAATATGAGTGATAAAGGAACAACAGGAAAAGTTGGTAGATGGAGCTATAACAAATTTAATAAAAAATAGAAGTAAACAGTAAAGTACGAGGCAGCTATTGTGAAAAGTTCTTTTCCACAAGGCACATTAGTCTTCCCCATCTTGTTCATCCTATAAGAGAGGGATGGAAGCCACAGAAGTGTCTTCCTTTGCAGATGACACCTGAATTTGCACGACTGTCCTCCATCGAACACAGTGCAAGACTCCAGGCAGACATGAATGAAACCTAAATGGCCTTAGAAGACAATATGAAGTGAAATTTCAATTACTCTGACATAGTAAACGTAAGGAAATTAATACTATATCGGAGTAGTAGGCTGCCAGACAGCAACTGCCCAAGGAGGTACTACTGTCCTGCCAAGTGAGTGAAATAATCACTCAAGTGTTATACGATGGTAGGATTGCTGGTGTCTTTTTTTCTGTTTCAAACACCCCCCCTTAACCCCAGGGTTTGGGGGTTCACCCTCCATGGGTCACACCACGTGTTTTCACACCAAAGGTAGATTTCACCGGAGTTTCGAACCACTCTACTGTAGCCGTCAAGAACAAAAGACCTGAGATAGAGACAGCGTCAGGAGTCTTCAACAGTATCACACTTCCCTGTCAAGGGAGAGTGTGACAGTTTACACTGGTTGGTTAGGTCAGTCTTTTGACCTCAAGCACAGTTGACCTACATCACAAGAATAGGGAAATGTTAAAAGAAACTTATTAATGGCCAGCAGTAACAGCCTGGTTGATCAGGCCTTGATCCACCATGAGGCCTAGTCATGGACTGGGCTGTGGGGCGTTGACCCCCGGAACACCCTCCAGGTGTTTATTAATTTCACGAAAAACCAAGACTGGTTAAAAACAGACAGAGGGAAGCAGAAATCAACAAAGAATCCCCGATAAAGGATCAGGAAGAGGCAAAGATCCTAAAAACAAATGAAGATACAAGATTTTGTTTCATATATAGATCAATGTTTCAGGCAATCCAAACATTACTTTTGTCTTTTTTCTCCATTCTCTCTCTTTTTGTTTTCTTAATTTTAAGTCTCATGGATAATTCGCAGTTTTAGCTCGCCTGAAACACCGCCTAATTATCAGCAGTTCGTATAATTTGTCCTTTATCTAATTATTTATTCTATAAACTATAAAAAAATATTTGTTATTAATTGTCCTTGTAACTTTCGTAGGCTCTTTTTGAAAAATAAAATTCATATTCATTTCATTTTGAATATAAATGAACCCAGGCACGACGAGGGTTTTATTACACCGAGAAAGTGACTGACCATACAAGACAAAAATTTTACTGAAAAACAAGAAAAATATTTATCAACAAGACTATAAACAAGGTATATACATACACAGGAGGCAGTTATACATTATACAGTGCTAGTCACGACATTGTGCCGGGTGAGCGCCCCCCCCCCGGCATAATGCCGTGACTAACACTGTATATTCACACATATACATATTACATATATTATTGTAACCATGAACGAGTGGTATTGATCAATAACAACACTGCACTAGCCAGGGTTCGAACCCTTGTTGTACTGGCCCGTCACTGTGAGCGTCATGTGGTTCTCGCTCACAATGACGGGCCAGTACAACATGGGTTCGAACCCAGGCTAGTGCAGTGTTGATGATATATATATATATATATATATATATATATATATATATATATATATATATATATATATATATATATATGCGCGGTTGTTCTGGATATTGTGATATCACAATATGCAGTGATGTCGGACACACGGACACACACGCCCCGATGGCATGGTGGCTAGCGCTCTTGCTTCACGCACAGAGGGCCCGGGTTCAATTCCCGGCGGGGCCGAAACATTTCGAAGTGTTTCGTCACACACACACACATATATACAACAGGCCTAGTGTCTAATCGACATGTGCCTAGGACAAAATGGTAACTAAAACACGGACACACAGTGTTAACAATAAGGATCCTAATACGGTGATTCCCAGGTTTCCGGTCTTACGTCATCTGGGGAAGTTGACGGTAGCGGAAACACTGACATTGAAGTGTGAGTGAGTGTGTATGTATTCACCTAATCGTAATCACTTAATTGTGGTTGCAGGGGTCGATTCATAGCTCCTGGTCGCCCCTAGATCCACTCTCTCCCTGCTCCACAGCTTTATCATACCTCTTCTCCTCTTAAAGCTTTTCGGACATGGAAATAAGTCACTATTACTTTTTCTGGTTATCCTGGGTTCTCTACACACATGCTGCTATGTATGATAATCTATGTAACAGTATTTGTGTTAACCTGAATAAACTTACACAGATAACAGATGACGATTCTTCCTGTGATTAACCACGATGCTCCTTCCTCTGTTTATAGCCTGACTTCCCGTGTTGTGATACACAGGTCGACGCTGCCGCCACAAGCTGCTCCTCCCGGATTTTGGAAACATAAAGATGTTATAAAGATTTTAAACCGATAAACCTGTTTATTAGTTGATTCAGGAAATCGTGACGACACGAGTGCAAACCATACCACGGGTGGGGATAGAACCCGTGGTCAGAGTCAGTGACTAGCGCGTCGGTCTGGAGTTTTATGACTCTGGTCGCGGGTTCTATCCCCATCTCGTTATTTCATTTCCTAATCAGTTTAAGAAATGCTTTCTGGTTAGTAAGACATGTGCAACAGTTGGGTATCTGTTGTTGAAACGTTTCGCCACAGCGGTAGGCCTCTTCAGTCAGTGAGACTCTCTGACCGCGGGTTCGAACACCACCCGTGGTATGGTTTGTGAGAATATACTTTATATTATGTATATATTTTTAACCTATCTGTATAAGTTGTACATGTACTTGTAGAAATTATTATTATTTTTTTTTATCCTTGATTAGCCTGTTTTTGCCAGGAGTATTTTGTATGTCTTGAATAGGTGATGCCTTGTTCTGGTGGGTAAAGCTCTCGCTTCATACGGTGAGCGTCCGGGTTCGATTCCCGGCGAGGGTAGAAACATTGGGCGTGTTTCTTTACACCGGTTGTCTATGTTCACCCATCAGTGAAATGGGTACCTGGGTGTTAGTGGACTGGTGTGGGTCGCATCGCGGGACAAAACTGACCTAATTTGCCCTAAATGCTCAGCATAAAAAGCGACTTTCTATCCAGTAGTACGTCATTGATGTCAGCTATGACCGTATACCTTGTACATGTACTTGTAGAAATAGAGTTATTATTAGTTTTCCCCAGACACATAGGGCCTAACCCTCGCATTCTTCAACTTATTCCTCCCCATTTAGACACTGTGTAATTGCCTAGTAGAATGAAATTACGCATAATTATATACTTATGTGGGGATTATGGGACCTTCATCCCTCTCTCAGTCCCACCCTTCATATTCTTCCCTCACTCCTCCCTTCCTTCCTTTCCATGCAGTCACGTATGCACACACACACACACATACACACACAGAAGGGTTAGAGGAGACATGATAACGACATACAAAATACTGCGGGGAATCGACAAGGTAGATAGTGACAGAATGTTCCAGAGAGGGAACACAGAAACAAGGGGACACAACTGGAAGCTGAAGACTCAGATGAGTCGAAGGGATGTTAGGAAGCACTTCTTCAGCCATAGAGTAGTTAGGAAGTGGAATAGTCTAGCGAACGATATAGTGGAGGCTGGAACCATACATAGTTTTAAGACAAGGTATGATAAAGTTCATGGAGCAGGGAGAGCAGAGACCCAGTAGCGGACAGCGAAGAGGCGGGGCCAGGAGCTGAGTCTCGACCCCTGCAACCACAATTAGGTGAGTACAATTAGGTGAGTACACAATACGAGCAGAGAAGCACCGTATTAGGCTTACTGGCCCATGCTAGGCAGATCCTGCTCATCGGGGGGACTCCCTTGAAAGGGGTGTTAAGAGAAAGGTAATGGGAACTCGCATATATGGAAATAAGACATGAATGAGACACGTCCCAGCCAGGGAAGAGAACACGGAAGAGGAGGCCCACCCATCAAGAGGTTTTCAAACATTTTCAGAAAATTCCTTCCCCTCCCTCCCTCTGTGTCGCTATTTGTATTTCAGATTTCTCTAGCATTTTGCATTGCTTTCTGTCTGCTCTCCTATACATATTCTTAATGATATATTACCAAAAACATAGAGTGAGCAACAAATAATTATGTCAAAGGAAATACAACTAGTACACAAATAACTAGAGATACTGCGCCGGTGTATTCTCCTTGACAACTAGGAAAAGTTCTCTGGTAAGGTGATACGGATTTAATAGTATGGAACCATTATGGACAACGTTTCGCTCACGTAGTTATCTAAGTACAGCCCACTGTGTGAGCGAAACTCTCCTTCTAACTACATTTGTGTCTATCATCGTCTGGATGTCTTGTACCACTGGAAAGATCCAGTTACAATGATGTCATGTATCCATGGGATGTGGAGCATGTATCTAGGGCAGAGACGGCAGCTTACGGAGGGAACCTGGCAGAGCGTTTGTCTCACAACCGAAAGGCAATGGAATCTATTTCCGGTCGGGTCGAGACTTTTTTGCAATTCTATACCTGCTGCTCCTACTTGGCAAATGGGGGTTTAAAACCCCATCAACTACATTGAGGTCCGTGGTTCGATTCCCGGTACGGGTGGAAACATTAGGACGTGTTTCCTTAAGACACCTACTGTATATGTTCACCTAGCAGTAAAATAGGTACCTGGGTGTTAGTCGTCAAGTGTTGGTCGCATCCTGAGGACTAAATTGACCTAATTTGCGAGAAATGCTCTGCATATCAAGGGGCTTTCTGTATAGTATGTCATTGATGTCAGCTAGACCTGTATACCTTGTACATGTACTTGTAGAAATAAAGATTATTATTAAGGCTGCACATAACCTTTTCACCACCAAATGGAAATGCGTTAATCTCTATTTTAGAAATTAAAGTAGATTTTTAAAATATATATGCTGAGATACAACTGCGTCTGCTCACCTGGAAGCAGATACCTGGGAAGTAGTCTGCTACTGTATACCTGGAGTATACCTGGCGAGGATTTCGGAGGTCAACGCCCCCGCGGCCCGGGCTGTGATCAGGCCTCCTGGTGGATCAGGGTCTGATCAACCAGGTTGTTACTGGGTTAGACACATGGACTGATTACATCGACTCAAGGCTGAGGGACTGATTACCTCAAACTACTCCTGTTCTTCACCATTCTCCTTTGTATTGACTGATGAAGCCAGTGTGTGGCGAAACGGTTCCTCAATAAAGATACCCAAGTGTTGCACACATGTCTAATTTATCAACTTGTCGGTTCTCCGAATCATTTATCTATAAGTTGTTACTTTTGGGACGCACGCAAACCGACGTGCGAACCACAGCCCGGCTGGTCGGGTACTGACTTTAGAGGGCAGACCAGCGCCTTCTTGGTAATAGGGTACATACTAGGAAACGTTTGGAAGACCACGAAATAATTGCGTCATACATCGTGGGTTAACCCACGTTAATAGCTCTCCTGGGTTAATAACCCATGGGGAAATCCACCACGGTTATTATCCTGGTTTTTGTTGGGTAGTGTTGCTTATCCTACAACAAAATGGACACGATATATCGTGAAAACAAAGAATAAAAGTCAATACCGTGGCTACAACATTTCAGAAACTATTAGCTTTTATAATATATTTGTAATTGTGACGTGATAATGGTTCAGGGCGGACCGAAACGTCGTCTAAAATTTATTCTACTTCGAGTTAGTTGTATATTGGAATTTTTTTTTTAAATATTCTGAAGGTAATTCTGTGTTTCAGAAATATTTCTTGAGGTCACAAAGATCCTTGAAGTAAATTTCTTTCAAAGGAGAGAATGAAGGATCAGATGAAGGAATCATAGAAATGAAGGAAAATTAGGAGGAAACTAATGATGTGCTAATAGGAGAGAGGAGCTTACAACGTGTTTCCATAGAGGTCTGATCTTACTTTTATCTGGGGGTTGTGTCCATCAGGTGTCGGGAGGTCCTCGGTGAGCAGGAAGACACCGACACACACACACACATCCGGTCACCAGCAGACTGTGTGGCGTCGTTACTTTCACGGTCGGGAACATAGGTGGTTTCAATGACCGTGGCTGCCAAGTACCTCGGTGGTTGGCGAGTAAAAAAAAAATATTAGTTGGAAATCACACGTCTCGTTCAGCACTTTGCCATTTCGCGCAATTACTCGCTGATTTCCGCGGTCTCCAGAAGATCGTGGCTGCGCGAAGAACATATCGCCGAACCGATGACTCGGCGCATGACATTGATACAGGTCCTTGAGTTGGGTGGTACCGTATTTTCCAGCATATAAGGCGCACGGACATATGAGACGTACAAGACTGTTTCCAAACTGTTGTAACGTAACGTAAGTAAACAACTGATGAAGCGTAACACAAAGCTGACCCTTGACCTTGAGCATATAAGGCGCAGGCTGATTTTCCAAGACTTGTGGGGGAAGAAAAAAAGGGCGCGTCTTATATGCCGGAAAATACGGTAAGACTCGACCCCTGCAACAACACTGATCACATGCACAACTTTAAAGCAGACGAGGAAACTCATTTTAAAACCAGGAAACCAATTCAAGGACTAGTTGATATACCACTAATGCTAAGTGTGCCTTGAGGGACTGTCTAGAGTGCCTCACTGTGCCACATCACTTAAATGGACCCGATATATTCTTCTCTCTTATTATGGCTCTTCCACGTTCTCTTCTATAGTAACCCAGTCTCGTCTGTTAGTTATTAGAAGTTAAATGAAAAGCTGTCGTTTCTTCTTTTTCGGGTCATATATATATATATATATATATATATATATATATATATATATATATATACGCGCGCGCGCGCACACACACACACACAAACACACACACACACACACAAACACACACATACAAACACACACACACACATACAAACACACAAACACACACACACAATAGCCGTTGCATCACCGTGCAATAACGAACAAAAAAAATACCCAAGTGGTTTACCTGGAAAAGAAACAAAAGTCTCAAGAGGAAATCACCTGAGACACTCTTGACAAGACGTCAGTCCTGCCCAGTCACTCTGATCCTCTATTTTATCTTTATCCATTAAGAAAAAATTGGTGGAGCAGTTTGATACAATATTCTTTATGATATTTACATAGTGTGAATACCCGTAGAGAGTATAGATGTATGAACCCGCTGTGGTTCATACATCTATAACCAAAACAAAAGCTTAGCGTTTACCTAAACCCTTCTTTTAGGGATTAAAATACCTCTGGTGGTGAATAGGGTAAAAAACCCTATACAAGGGGTCTGAATGACCCCTTGTATAGGGGTCATTCAGACTTTTTTAATCTATAAATAATTTCTGCAAGTACAAATGTGCAACTTATATAGACCATAGCTGACATCAATGGCATACTATATAGAAAGCCCCTGGTCATGCAAAGCATTTCAGGAAATTTGGGTAAATCTTGTCCCCCCCAGGATGCGACCCACACCAGCCGGGTGACATGCATGAAATCTCTCAGCATAAGTTGGAAGACTTGTGAAATGCCGCTGGTATGTGTCAGCCTTGAGGAAACTGAAAGGGAGGGGAAATTGCAGATCTGGAGAATGTACAGAGAACTTTCACTGCACGTATAGGTACAATAAAGTACCTAAATTACTGGGAACAGTTGAAGTCCTTTGACCTGTACCCCTTGGAACACAGGCGAGAAAGATACGTGAAAATATACACTTGGAAAATCCTAGAGAGACTAGTCCCAAATTTTCACACGGAAATCACTTCCTACGGAAAAGCACGTACGACACGAGTACACAAAGAGACAACACAGTAAGTGTCAGGCGCCCA
Organism: Cherax destructor; assembly: GCA_009830355.1. Lineage (NCBI taxonomy): Eukaryota > Metazoa > Arthropoda > Malacostraca > Decapoda > Parastacidae > Cherax > Cherax destructor. Next base: position 101,044 of record WNWK01000700.1, read on the forward strand.
AGATTGTTCATCTGCTTCCCAGCACACATAAGGGGGATTACCAATAGATCCCTGGCTGTCTTCAAGAGGGAGCTGGACAGGCACCTAAAGTCAGTACCTGACTAGTTGGGCTGTGGTTTGTACGGTAGTTTGCGTGCGGCCAGCAGTAACAACCTGGTTGATCAGGCCCTGATCCACCGCGAGGCCTGGTCATGGACTTGGCCGCGGGGGAAAACTGATAGGATGGATAATGAGAACATTCAAGACAAGAGATGCCAAGCCAATGATGATCCTTTTTAAATCTCTTCTCTCTAGGCTGGAATACTACGGTACATTAACATCCCCATTCAAGGCAGGTGAAATTGCAGATCTAGACAATGTACAGAGAACCTTTACTGCACGTATAAGTTCCATCAAACACCTTAACTACTGGGAACGCCTGGAAGCACTTGACTTGTATTTCTCTCGCTTGAGCTCCAGTGAGTACATCATAATTTACACCTGGAAGATTCTGGAGGGGCCTGTCCCTAATCTGCACACACACAAATCACTTCCTACGAAAGCAAGACTTGGCAGGCTATGCAACATACCCCCAGTGAAACGTAGGGGCGCCACTGGTACACTAAGAGACAACACAATAAGTGTCCGGGACCCAAGACTGTTCAACAGCCTCCCACCAGCCATAAGGGAAATTACCAATAGACCCCTGGTTGTCAAGAGGGAGCTGGACAGATACCTAAAGTCAGTGCCAGACCAGCCGGGCTGTGGTTCGTACGTTGGACTGCGTGCGGCAAGCAGTAACGGTCTCGTTGATCATGCCCTGATCCACCAGGAGGCCTGGTTATGGACCGCGCCGCGGGGGTGTTGATCCCCGGAATGCCCTCCAGGTAGACTTCAGGTAGGTAGGCCTCCCAAAGTCATTGAATCAAAAGCCCTCCACCCCCATCAAGGCAATGCTCTTGAAGGGTGACCTTGAAGTAAATGTGCGAGCATTGCCCAGAGTTAAAGCAGGTGGTGGCCACCAGCACGTAGCTGGTTTAGTTGTGAATTGTGGCATTGTATCTGTCCATTTAACAGCACTAACAGCCTGGCCGTTCAAAGCCAAAGCATAATATAAGGGCACTGTGATGCTCCTCAGAAACGCATACTGACGCTGTATACAGAGCATGTCACCGTCCTGACGGCCTTCCAAGATGTAGCTCAACGCTGGGCGAAACGTCGAGGGAACAATAACTTGTCGACGCCATATGTTACCCAACCAACCACCGTCGCTGTTAATGGTGGTGTGGTGCGTCATGGCGCCCGGGGGTCGTCGGTCTTAGAGCAGACCAACCGATGCCCTGACCAGTGGCCCTGGTAACAGTCTCCTGTCTGGGAAGAAAATCTTTCCGATTTCACTTCCCCAACAACCTCCGTTACTAAATTAGACAATGCAACACTTTGGTATCTTTATTGAGGAAAACGTTTCGCCACACAGTGGCTTCATCAGTCCAATACAAAGTAGAAAGTTGAAAGGAGAGGAGGAGTTTGAGGTAATCAGTCCCTCGGCCTGGAGTCGATGTGTTCAACTTCTATTTGCCCTATGCTGTACTTGCTTCAAGATTGATGGACTGAACACATCGACTCCAGGCCGAGGGACTGATTACCTCAAACTACTCCTCTCCTTTCAACTTTCTACTTTGTATTGGACTGATGAAGCCACTGTGTGGCGAAACGTTTTCCTCAATAAAGATACTCAAGTGTTGCATATGTGTCTAATTTAGTAACGGAGGTTGTTGGGGAAGTGAAATCGGAAAGATTTTCTTCCCAGACAGGAGACTGTTACCAGGGCCACTGGTCAGGGCATCGGTTGGTCTGCTCTAAGACCGACGACCCCCGGGCGCCATGACGCACCACACCACCATTAACAGCGACGGTGGTTGGTTGGGTAACATATATGTCTAATTTAACAACTTGTCGGTTCTTTGAACCATTCATCTACAACCTCCGTTACGCTGGTGTCTAGCGTTACCGCCACTCACACACACTAAACACCTGTGACATCACGATGGTGAAGGGATCTTGATAATTACCAACGCATATTATTGGAATCATTAACCTCCCATTCCCGAGGCTGTGTGAGACTCGCTGCGAGATCAACAAGGCCCCCCAAAAGTAGCACTAGTAGTAATAATGGTAGAATTACCGACAAAATGTTGGGTAAAACAGATGCGATTAATGTGGAAAGGGACATATGTACAGTTCAGGACATTTATTATAGGAAATTTTTCACTACGAGTGGCTTCTTCAGTCCTAATATAGAGAACTAAGAAACGAGTTTATATAGCGGGAGGAGTCAGGTGGTCAACGCCCCTGCGGCCCGGTCTGTGACCAGGCCTCGTAGTAGTATAATGACCATAATTTTTTAAGGGGTGGAGGGGTAAGCCAGCTGAAGGCCTCGGTCAGATGACCAAAAGTTCCAACGGCGGGTCATCATCTAAGACCCTCGTAAGGAACTGCGTCCTCTGACACGGATCTTAATCCTAAGATGACCCTTCTGAGGATCTCGAAGATGTCGATCTAATTCAGCTGTTCTGTGGCTGCAATCAGAGTCTTGTTGTAGTCCTTGTGCGTTCCACTGCAGAACATTTTATGCCCTAAAATGAGCTGAGGCACTGAAATGGCGATTAAAGATAACTCAAGGAATATACGCCTGCGGAAGCCTGCTTCTTTAGTCACTAGGCGGAGTCACTGAATCTCACAAGATGACCGGAAGAGTTTGTGTGCTGTACACATTCGTTGTTCAAGCTGTCGTTTCTGCACGCATTGATATGTTCAATGAAACGTGTTAGTAGGGTACGTGCTGCTTCACCTTGTCACGACCTCCGCAAGGGAGTGTGTAAATTCCTTCACTGATGATTCAAAGTTCTTCACTTTGGTCCAGGTCAGGTACTTGATGGATGTACGTCCATGAAAGACCTAAATCCATATATGAAGGTAGAGTCCATACATAGCTTTAAGAAGAGGGAGTGGACCTAATAGCGACTAGCGAAAAGGAGGGGTCAGGAACTGTGATTCGACCTCTGCAACTACATAGAAGAGTACATGTAGGCGAGTACGTACACATACACACACACACGTGTACACGTACACACACACACACACACACACACCTTCAAGTCGCTCTATATGTCTGCCTTCAGTCCCACTTTGCAAAACACTAAAGAAAGATCAACAAGTTTTGCAATGTCATATGCGTATAAAATCCTTCAACAAAATATCAGTGATATAACTCATGCAATATTACACGCCCTTTACAAAGAATCAAGGATAAAATGTTTGTGTTGTATTGATCAAAAAAGGATACACGAACACAAAGGCAAATATTCACTAACGTGACGAATATTGCAAGAGCTGAGTGAAGCTAAATTGATATTCATTACCAAACAGAATTCAGTGAGGCGGTCAAGTGTGACAATTATCAGACGCTACAACTGATGTGAGATCATGGCGCCACCATTTACTCTGTGCAGTCCCGTAGAAAGGAACGGTTCTTGAAGCTGCAAGAACCCTTCCGACTTTCTTGAAGCTGCAAGAACCCTTCCGACTTTCTTGAAGCTGCAAGAACCCTTCCGACTTTCTTGAAGCTGCAAGAACCCTTCCGACTTTCTTGAAGCTGCAAGAACCCTTCCGACTTTCTTGAAAGAACCCTTCCGACTTTCTTGAAAGAACCCTTCCGACTTTCTTGAAAGAACCCTTCCGACTTTCTTGAAAGAACCCTTCCGACTTTCTTGAAAGAACCCTTCCGACTTTCTTGAAAGAACCCTTCCGACTTTCTTGAAAGAACCCTTCCGACTTTCTTGAAAGAACCCTTCCGACTTTCTTGAAAGAACCCTTCCGACTTTCTTGAAAGAACCCTTCCGACTTTCTTGAAAGAACCCTTCCGACTTTCTTGAAAGAACCCTTCCGACTTTCTTGAAGCTGCAAGAACCCTTCCGACTTTCTTGAAAGAACCCTTCCGACTTTCTTGAAGCTAATAATATAGGTAGAATTACCGACAATATGTTAAGTAAAAGGACACAAATGCAACTAATGTGACAATAAAATGTCACATTAGTTGCATTTGTGTCCTTTTACTATTTCTTGAAGCTGCAAGAACCCTTCCGACTTTCTTGAAGCTGCAAGAACCCTTCCGACTTTCTACGACATAGCATCAAGGAAAATGGTCTCGTCTGTAACTGATTTGTTGAGAGTTAAGGTGAGATTATCTATTAAATTAATAGTAACAGTACTAGAACTAAGTGTGACTTACACATGAATTAAGAGGATTGTCGAAGCTCATTCCTTGGGTAGCATATATAATGGGTTGAGCAATATTTTTGTTAGTGGGGTTTGGGTTTGTGAAAGACCTGCCTAGTATGAGCCAGTAGGCCTGCTGCAACACTCCTCTATGTTCTTATCTGGCAGAACTTGAGTTATAAGGACCTAACAGTTCTGGTTGTCAAATTATTTTTTATTTATGTCTTGAATTTGAGAGATTCAGCCATCCAGAATGTCCGCAATACACAGATATGCAGCACTTAAGAGTATCGTCGAGTGTTCAAACTATTTCTATTAGCCCACAGCATATCTTCGTCTACTTTCGAATTCCCAAATAAAAGACTTTGAAGTTTCCTGTATGCCCTTCTAAGAACTTAGTCTTCTTCAGCAACATTTACACACCACGGAACGGGTGGGTTTTTTTTTTTTTAACCCATGGTGAGTCGTAAAACTCCAGGCGAGTGCGTTAAACACTGGGCTGACGCACACAGACACCACAGAATAAGATCACAGGAAACAGATGATATTTTAATTAGGATTGAAGAAGTCACTCGTGGCGATACGTTTCGTCTAATGTCGCGAACTGTACACAGATGGTCGGAGGAACTGATAGCGCTCAAACTTACCGTCACGTTTTTCCCAGTATGACTCAAGACCGAAATTTTTCCGGCACTTAAGTGATATATTAAGATGTTAAGTAGAAGGACACAAGTGCAAGTAATGCGACATTTTATTGTGGCAACGTTTCGCTCTCCATATATCAAAATCTCATTAATGAAAGCAAGATACCAGACATATTAAGCAAATTTCCTAAATTTCATTGTAAACCCCGTTTTGAGGCCTAGTTCCTAGGCCTCCGATGCATCCATATGCTCTTGCACTACCCTCCACAGGACAGATATGGAGTGCACAGTAAACTAGCCGCTTCGGTGGCAAAGTCCAATCCTGACGGACCAGAAACAGAGCCACGATTAGCGAAAGGAGGATCGAAACATCCACCGATAGTTGCGCTGGAGAACCCACACAGCTTAGCGCTTCCTGGAACACTTCACGATAATCTTTCACAACAGCAGATGAAGGATAATTCGTTTAATATATATTCAGGGAGATTGACAATGGGAAAATGCATTATCATATTTATAGTGAAGAGTTAAAACTCGTGGAAGGTATACAGTGCCTGGGCATCAAGAGCCCCCATCGTGGACATCAAGAGCCCCCCTTTCATGGGCATCAAGATCCACCTTCGTGAATATCAAGAGCCCCCTTCGTAGACATCAAGATCCACCTTCGTGGATATCAAGAGCCCCCTTCGTAGACATCAAGAGCCCCCTTCGTGGACATCAATATCCCCCTTCTTGGTCATCAAGAACCTCCCTTGAAAGAAGATAGACAGATATCCCAGCCGTAATCACAATCACCTTGATGCAGTCTTCTAAGTGTTGCATCAGAGTGCGTTGAGAGGGTCACCTGTGTGCGTATCAAGACTCTCAAGGTGATAAGAGTCTTCTCCTCTTGTGCGTAATATTTGCTTGCAACATACCTGTGAGAAAAAGCTACTGAGATATTTCTACTATTGAGACATTTCTTAAATATATACTTTTAAAAAATTACGTGGGATATTTAGGGGAATTCATTCTTCAGTTAACAACGACCTCGGAAAACAATTAACAGACTTTTTAAGAGAACATTGTCCTCTTACTACTAACATTGTTCTCTTACAGTAAACAGTCGTAATTAGACAATAATCCTCCGGTAATAAACACTTAACAAAGGTGCTGTGGAAACTTACCGTGTTAAGTTGAGAAATACCCAGCTGACACAAGAGTATTCGTGTGACGTCCGAAGGTCAATTTCTGGAATCATGGGCAACCCCCGCCAGGCCATCATTGGCTGAGTCAAGTCAGCCAATCAAGAGGACCGTCCTCCCACCGGGCCAGACGTCAGTGGAACCCACGTATATAAGATGCGTGCGGTCTATCTTTCAGTGCACTCCCGTCCCAAGCGGTAAACGGTACGGATCTCCCGTACGAGTGCGCGTTTGTGTGCGTCGCGCATGTGTGCTACACTCTTATTAACTCTCCTACTGTCGCAGTGACTCTTCCAGGACGCTGTATAGTCTTATACAAGAACTACTTGAAATCACCGACATCATTTCAGCGTTTGGTGAGTATTGATAGTTTTGTTCCTCAGTGAATGACTTGTGAGGAAACGATCTTCTTAGGATTTCCACCTGTACCCACTGCTTTTCTTCTGTATATGTAACTACATTAACTCTTTACAAGTCCACAATTAAAAAAAAATGCTTCTCATAACGTAACTCTTGGGGTTATGACTAAAGCGACATGCCATAATAACTGAATTCTATCTCATTTCTGCTTTCCTCACGCGCTGAAAAAATTCTCAAAGAATTCTCTACGCAAAGACCAGTCATTTATTTTGATCAACTATCAATGCTCCTCTAACACATCCTAAATGCTGAAAAATGTTGACTTTCTGTAACATTTAACTTTTGGTTAATCTGTCCAAAAATATGAATTATTAGATAAATATACGAGTGAAAGGGGTTGGATTTGATTGTGCCTTAATAGGGATATCAAAGCTTATTTCTTGGGTAACATTGATAATGGCTTGGGCGAATATTTTTGTTAGTGGATTTAGGTTTGAGAAGGACCTGCCAAGTATGGGCCAGTAGGCCTGCTGCAGTCTTCCACGATGTTTTTATGTTATCAATTTTTTATTCTAGTCTGAACGAGTACAAATCTGAATTTGAATACTGGCGAGGTAGTATAGGAGATGAGAGGGGCTAGTGCTGTTTCAGTGAGGGGAGGGGGGGGGCGTTGTAGAGGTTCCAATGAGGGGGTTGTAGAGGTTCAAGCGAGGGGTTCTGGAAGTTCTAGTGAGGGGATGGGGGTTGTAGAGGCTGCAGTGAGGGGGTTGTATTAAAAGTGCCAGTGATGACTCGCCACTGTAGATTTTGGTCATCTGACCGAGACCTTCCACTGGCTTACCTCTCCACCCCTTCAAAAATTAATATTTTTCAGTGACGGATACAAACACTGCTGTGCATATACACTGCTGGTATATAATGTACAATATACTTAGAATTTATTCTGATGATCCAATACTATTATAATCATCGGGAAGCGGTAAATCTGCAAGGATCATTCAACAAATGGGAGGTAACCAGATTTGATCCAAGAGGACAATAACTCCAATCTCTCGGAACTAAAGCTCTTCCCAAGCAGTAGGGCAACCCTATTCACTCACCTTGGGTGTGAACAGCACCTTCCTAGCAAGGACCACTAGGACCCGCCTAGCATGGGCCACTAAGACCCGCCTAGCATGGGCCACTAAGACCCGCCTAGCATGGGTCACTAAGACCCGCCTAGCATGGGCCACTAAGACCCGCCTAGCATGGGCCACTAAGACCCGCCTAGCATGGGCCACTAAGACCCGCCTAGCATGGGCCACTAAGACCCGACTAGCATGGGCCACTAAGACCCGACTAGCATGGGCCACTAAGACCCGACTAGCATGGGCCACTAAGACCCGACTAGCATGGGCCACTAAGACCCGACTAGCATGGGCCACTAAGACCCGACTAGCATGGGCCACTAAGATCCGACTAGCATGGGCCACTAGGGTCTTACATTAATGGCATTCATTACCGTCAAGATGAGGAATTAGACATTTATTGGGTATATGTGGAAAAACAAATATGTACAGTGGTTTCTACAGTTTTAATGGGTATGGAAAACCCCCACAATAAAACGCTTGATTACAAATATAAAAAAACCCACAGCGAAAATAGGAAATAAAACCCGAGCTCTCGTGTGCTTACACATCTTGGAAAGGGGAACTTTTCCCCGATCCATTATAGGGATGAGAATTAACTTATTCTCATCTCTGTACAGATGAGTCATGTTACTCACTAGCCGGTGTTCAATAACATCCCTTACCCGTCTCCCAAAAGGTCGGCCCAGAATAGCACAGGGAGGCAAAGGAATACGTGATCAGGTATTGAAAATAAGGTCACCTAACCTCCTATTAACCGACTGATCTTATTTGTGTTAATTTTCCTAAATACTTTCAGGTGACCGCTATGTGGCTTTCTATTAGTATCTCAAAGTTGATAAATGATTTTACAGAGTTGTGATGGATCTTGTTTTGAGTAATAGTTAAGACGGGGTAGTTTAGGTTGAACTAGTTGAGGCTTGTAGTTATAAGGGTCTAATTTAGGCTAATATTTCAGATAGGCCTAATTTAATGTTTAAAATAATAGAGCGCCGCAATAGGCCTACTGGCCCTTGGTGAAAATTAGACACTTGTGCAACGTCTGGGTATCTTTATTGTAGACGTTTCGCCCTCCAGTGGCTTTATCAATACAAATTCTAGGATATAACTGGAAGACAGTAGAACTATATACAAAAGATAAGGTAATCAGTCCCTCAGCTGAGGGACTGATTACCTTATACCATTGATGTACTACTGAGCCTTGCTAGACAGGTTCTAACTCAACCTAGTCATTCCCAATTGTACATTTGTACCATATTTTTAAAGCTACACAAGGAGTGAGCATCGATCATTACCAGGCAATTTTTTTCCACTCGTCTTCGACTATATTGTCGTAGCTTCTAATCCGCCGTCGGGGAAAGAAAAATGTGTTGCAGTAATGATTCAAGTTCAACTTGCAATGTGTTGCAAAATTGGTGTGGTAATACCGACATGAAGAAGAATAAGACTTGTGCAACATCTGAAAATCTTTACTGAGGAAACGTTTCGTTAGCCAGAGGCTTCTTCAGTCCAAAACAGAGATGACCTGTGTAAGATGAGGAGTACTAGGTAATCAGTCCCAAATGTTGCAAGTGTCAAAAAAAAAAAAAACTTTAGAATGGAGGAACACTTCAGTAGGCCTACTGACCCATACTGGGCAGGTCCTTCTCAAAACCGATGACAAAAATATCTACCCGACCCATTATCAATACTACACAAGAAAAGTCTATGTTCTCACGAAACTCTGGGAGGTAATCAACAAGTAATTACTTAACATGCAAATTTTGATCCTCATCCTGGCGCTTCCAACGTGTCAAGGACTTGTAACTCACTTGTTCAAAACACGTTTATACAGGGAAACATGTTAGTTTTAGCCGAGAATGGTTCCGGACATTGCACCGTGTCACTTGTCCTTTGTTTTACAAATTCTTTGTCTCGTTTCCCGGATGTTTCTTTCCGTGTTTGGTTTTGTACACGTCATCTATCGTGATTCATTACCGGTTCAAAAAGGACCGAAATGTTGTGTAAAGTTACCTCGCTAAAGTGGAAATGTGTTGTGAATTGTTCCAGACGCGGTGTTGTGAATTGTTCCAGACGCGGTGTTGTGAATTGTTCCAGACGCGGTGTTGTGAATTGTTCCAGACGCGGTGTTGTGAATTGTTCCAGACGCGGTGTTGTGAATTGTTCCAGACGCGGTGTTGTGAATTGTTCCAGACGCGGTGTTGTGAATTGTTCCAGACGCGGTGTTGTGAATTGTTCCAGACGCGGTGTTGTGAATTGTTCCAGACGCGGTGTTGTGAATTGTTCCAGACGCGGTGTTGTGAATTGTTCCAGACGCGGTGTTGTGAATTGTTCCAGACGCGGTGTTGTGAATTGTTCCAGACGCAGTGTTGACATTAATATTCTTTATGCATTGTAAACATCATCTCCTCCACCTTCCCGTTAACCATTCACTTCTTCCCTCCCTTTCTCCCTTCTTCCTTCCTTCCTTCCTTCCCTTTCTTCCTTCCTTCCCCCCTTCTTCCTTCTTCCTCCCTTCCCCCTTCTTCCTTCTTCCTCCTTTCCCTCCTCCTCTCTTCCCTTTCTTCCTTCCCTTTCTTCCTTCCCTTTCTCCCTTCCCTTTCTCCCTTCCCTTTCTCCCTTCCCTCCTCCTCCCTTCCCTCCTCCTCCCTTCCCTCCCTTTCTGCCTTCTTCCTTCCTTCCCCTTCTCCCTTCTTCCTCCCCTTCCTTCTCCCTTGTTGAGGCGGCTGAATTGTTTAATAAAATAAAAGTATTGACTGAGGTAGACATCGATTGGGACGCCAGTATCATGAATTATGGTTCCACAAGTAACTTTTCCTAGATTCAGTCCTTGTGTGTACACTTCCCACCGACACACTTCCTCAACAGACGTAAACGGAAAAATATGTACAGTAATTGCGTGGAAAAAATCGGGTATTACCCTCTTACGGTACGGAAAGTGACGGTGGGATCTCCCCGTCCATCACCTGATATAGGAAGAGAGAGAGAGAAAGCGAGAGAGAGAGAGAGAGAGAGAGAGAGAGAGAGAGAGAGAGAGAGAGAGAGAGAGAGAGAGAGAGAGAGAAAGCGAGAGAGAGAGAAAGCGAGTGAAGGTGAACATCCCCTCCCCAAGCACAGAGACAACGTCTTGTTGCTAACACTTATAACAATCCCGTAATCTCTCAATTTCTGCTAGACTTCCATTTCGTCGTCTACTTTCCATTTTCTATACAACAGCTCCTTCTACAACAACTGACATCATCTCTTCCTTCTTCCTAAGTTTCTTTTTTTCTTTACGCCTCCTCCCTCGTCTGCTCCTGGAGGCTGTGCCCGGCCGTCGCCACCAACAGCGTTACTCTTCCTGGGTGTGGTGGGTGGTGCTAGTAGGTAGATGGGTGGTGCTAGTGGGTAGATGGGTGGTGGTACTGAAGGTCGTCAGGAAACGCCAGCAATTCCTCAGCCTGTGTGCTATATTCCATCAGTGTTGAGCACCATCCTTTCCTCCCCAAACTAACCTTATTCCAGCACAAGAGTCTTGAGTATTATCCCTACCACCTTGCCTTACTTCCATGCCTCCTTGACTCTCCCTGCCTCCCTCCCTCCCTGCCTGCCTGCCTCCCTGCCTGCCTCCCTCCCTGCCTGCCTCAAGTACAGGTTGGGCACAAAAGCAGGCCGCCCCGGGCTCCTCCTGCCAGATAAGATTCACAGTTGGTGGCCGGAAGGAAAAAGTTTATCCGTGCGAAAGTGAGGGAACGCGAGACGTCTCTCTCTCCGTCTGCCCAGCTGCCTGTGGGCGGGAGGGCGGGCGGGGTGGGGTGGGTGTGGGCGGGTGCACGTGTGGGGAAAGCCACACTGTATTTACCGAAATGTGGTTGAACAGGTCGATTCATAGTTTCTGGCCTCCCCTCTCACTTTCAACCTTCGACACATTCCTTGCACTCTTTGACACTATCGTACCTGCACTTGAAGCTGCTTACAGTGTCTCCCCGCGTCCTCCAAGAGATTCCACTGCCTTGACGTCTCCAGGACGTATTTTCGTCTGCACTTCTACTCGTGTCTCCCCGTGAATTAAAATATCGAACACGTTCCAGAATAAACATTTTACTGGCCAAGCTTTTCGCTCTCATGGCTGAATAAAACCATCAATAAAGCGTAACGTTTCCCTGTGAAATCTTGTTTTTACAGAGAAAATTGATCTTCAGTACGTCACTGTCTACTCTGTGAGTGCCTGAGTACTTTTCAGTCGTTATTATTGAGGTACTTTGGAAAAATGGGATGACGGGAAGGGGGAAGGTAGGGGAGAGGCAGGGAGGGAAAGGGGCAGGGGGGGTGGTGGTCTGGCACTGACAAACTCATTAAAGAGGGGACACACGGACCTGGCCGCGGAGATCACAATGAGACACACACCTAGTAGCTTCCAGTGAAGAGGCGGGGCCAGGAGCTGTGATTCTACCCCTGCAACCACAACTAGGCGAGTACAACTGAGTACACACACACACCTAGCAACTACCATTTACCATTACCCTTTACTCTTCTTACCACACGTCTGTTAGATCCATTTCTAAGCACTAAGTTTATTCAGGTACACAAATACAGTTATCAATAAGCTACTATTTATTGTTTATAATTATGACCATAATTTTTTAAAGGGGGTGGACCGGTAAGCCAGCGGAAGGCCTTGGTCAGATGACTAAAAGCTCCAGCTGTGGGTCGTCATATGACAGACCCGCGTCAGGAAACGCTTGTCCTGTTACCTGACAAACCTTACCTAGCCTAAAGACGTCTCGAGAAGTTCTGACCTGCCTTCATAAAAAGTTATTCTTCCCATAATTTCCAAAAGATTATTTCTTAACTATAATACCATCACAATTATCTCTCCAGTGTGTTTTTCCCACCGGTTGAAAAAAAAAAATTGCAAGTCGTAAAATATGTCATGATTATCATGAGTCAGAATGATCGTGAGACGAATGAAGTTATGTGGAATCCTTAGCTGGCGATGTTTCGCCCACACAGCGAGTTTATCACGTCTGATGAAGCACAATGCCGGGGTCACACCTCATTAATGCATTCCGTGTTGGTATCTAATTTCATTACTAATCTTATTGACAATGAATGGAAAACTTTATGATCGTAATAATAAAAATTAGAAAATAATGTATTATCAACTGCGTGACAAACATGTCACGTCTCTACGTTAATGTTCAAAAGACTTGTACACATGACTCCCTACTCCCTTTCTTCCTTCTCTCTGAATTTCCCCTTCAGCTTAATTTTTCTCCTTACCTCTCTTCCGCTACCTCTCCCCCCTTGCCTTCCTTCTCTTACCTTCCATCTTCCCCCAAAATACGGCGAGTGTGGGGTCTAGGTTGGGGAGTGAGGAGGGGAAAGGATGCGAGAGGCGACTGACAACAATGAAAATCAATTTAGTCCTGCTGAAAGATTCCCAAAGAACGCCTCCGTAAGATTCTTTTGGCTCGCCAACGGCACCAAACCCACCCACCAGCCCACTCACTTAATCAGCATGTCGGTCACTCTCACACACACACCAGTTACCCACCAACTCGGTCTCCTACTAATCTGGGCATTCGCTTTTTAAATCATCCCCTCATGCACCTACTTACCGGCGTTCAGTTAGCATTAAAATAGTTACCAGGGTGTTAGTTGACTGTGGGAGACTGCATGCTAAAACTAATTGGGATAATGTAGCTTAAAACACTGAAGACTGAACACCAGGGTGTGGCTCTGCTCTTGTGACTACAAACATTGAGAACGGGGGGGGGGGGGGGGGGAATGAGCAGAGCCCTGGTGTTTTGACTGGGTTTAAGGCCTATCGACTACACGAGTGTCATTAAGGCTGCATGTAAACTGCCCCCTACTAGTCGAGAATATTTTAAATCTCATTTTTGGAAGAGAGAATTAAAGCAACTCAGTGTATATACATTGATATACACTGATCGGTGTATATATACTTGCATAGCTCTTCTGGCTGTGGCTAGCAGATAGGTATATTAATGTGTTTACAAACACATTCAGAAGATCTGAAGATTGTGAAGCACATGAAAGCGCTCTGGTGTTTTTTCCTATTTTCACTCTTATTTTTATTGCAATCACGGGATTATTGGGATTTCTTCCATATGTATATAGACGTTCACTCATTAGACGTCGTAGCTAATATACGTACGTGCACACACACACACACAAACGTCGTTGCTAGAAATTCTCCAGAAGAGTTACACAAAATGCCAAGTAGAATGTTCAATAGAACCAACAACATCTTAAGGCGTTGGATAAGGCGGCGATTTGATGAGTTTGGTGGGAATGGAAGTCGGGAGTCCATATATTATACAGAAGTGGGAATTCCTAAGAGCTGGGAATTCCTGAGGGCTGAGAATTCCCGGCACGCGTCTCATTGTGGGCGAGGACCATAGGGAGGGACGGAGGAAGTCAGGGAGGGAGTCGAGGAGAAAGGGCGTATAATGCCTCCTTTCGCCCTCTTTTACACTAGTTCATTAACAAACAACAATGTAAACTCTTGAGCTCTCAGACTAAGCATGTGTGGTGTACCGTCCAAGGGGTTTACAAGGCTTCTTTACTATTCCAACTTATTTCTTTCCCTTCCCGTCTCCCATGTCCCTCCTCCCATCCACCTCCTCCCATCCACCTCCTCCCACGGTTGAAGTCATCACGTCTCCATCAGAGATAGTTAGGATTCTCGCACAAGGAGGTCGTCTCCTCAAGGCCAAGTGGGTCTCCCCTCGTCTTCTGTTTACCAGTGTTTCTCCAGCAGATAGTGGTAACATCATCAGCCATTTAGCCCTACACGATCCATACACGTGTTTAGCATGCCATTTGCTTATCACCTCCAGGACTCAAGTCCGACTAACCTGTTTCCCCGAATTCTTATAAGCTTTTATTTTCAGCTATTAAAACCCCCCTTCCATATAGTGAGGCAACTTTTCTCTCCCTCTAACCTCTTCTGCTGTTAAGGCCTCTTAGCTCAAGGAATTAGACCCTCTTGCATCTAACCTGATTACTTCCAATGCCCCAAGTGTTGCCTTTACGGGTTTAGAATTTTCCAATTAATACAAAAATTAATTTCACCCTTTTTAAGTCTGTATCGTTGAGTCATCTCAAATTATGCAACCAGTCTGGCAATAAATATTATTATTTTACAGGTGAGAGAACAGCGTTCTCCGTACGTAAACACCATCACCAACCTGAAAAACAAATACGTGTCCAGGAAAACAGTTGTTTACCATCAAGAGAAACAAATGACTAAAGACTGAAAACCCCACTAGTGAAACCACCCCTTTAGCAACCGCAAGACCCACCACTGCCATTCACAAAGCAGCCACAAACACAACCGCAACTATCCCCACAGTATCACCCACCACCACCATTGTCCCCACAGCACCAATCATTCCCACATCCGCCACTACAACGAAAACGGCCCCAACAACAGGCATGAATTCAGAGGAATTCCGTAAGCGAGGGAAGGAGATGGTGGACTACATAGCAGACTATCTGGACACCATCGAAGACAGGCGGGTGACTCCGGCGATTGAACCCGGGTACTTGAAGCACCTGGTGCCTCTCGAGGCTCCACAACACCCGGAAGACTGGGACATCATCATGAAAGACGTTGAGAGCAAAATCATGCCCGGAGTAAGTCGACCTCTCGTTACCACTCCTATGTATTTGCATTGCATTTGATTGTATTGTCAGTGAAATCTTGAAAGAGACGCAGTTCCGGAGAGGAATTTTACAAAGATGTTTCGCCTGTGGACAGGTCTGTCCACAGGCGAAGTCTGCATTTCTTTTTAAAATAGTCGATTGTGAAAAAAGTGATTTTTTTTTTTTTACAATTTATAAATATTAGTAAACGAAGATTATTCCACTCATTTCCACCGCGATTATTGTGCCACTTCATTTGTTTTTACCGCCTCACTAAACATATACCTGGAGGATTTAGGATAAAACATTATTTGAAAAGTTAAAATTATCAAAATTCTTATATTAATGTTCACTGATCATTACGTAATTAAGGGAAATGTTGATTATAGCTTTAACCTGCCCCTGTAATATATATATAAGTAAAATAAGGATGTACCCAGGTAATGTTGCAGTGTATACTGCAGAGTTGTGGTTCACAGTGAACTAGAGTTATGTGGTGATCCACTGTGTATTAACAAGTTGTGTTGACACTGCAGGTAACACATTGGCAGCATCCGAGATTCCACGCTTACTTCCCCTCTGGTAACTCTTACCCCAGCATCCTGGGAGACATGCTTAGTGATGGCATCGGCTGCATCGGCTTCTCCTGGGCGGCATCCCCAGCCTGTACCGAACTGGAGACCATTGTCTTGGACTGGCTCGGTACGTAGCAGTCTCTGTACTACAGTCCCTTCCATTCCCTCCCTCCGTTACGAGCCTCCCTGTCTCCATACATTCCTCCCTGATTCCACCCCTTCTTTTCTTCCCCACCTTCCTCCTCCTCTCTCCCTACCTGTTATTCCTACCTCTCCATCTCCCTCGTCTTCCACCTGTCACTTACAATGACAGTTATGCATCAAGTATCGATTTCTTCCCCATCTCATCTGTTGTCTTGAGATGCTGTCTCGCCTCTTTCAGTTTTATTTTTTATATAATATTTCCCCTATCTCATTGCAATTCAAACAGCAGATGCAACATTTAAAATTTACTTTTTAGAAAGTCATAATAATATTTTTAATTCTGTCTTTCTGTAAGACCAATACAATAGCTTTCATAATTTGTGTTTTAGAAAAGTGGTCCGAAACCAGTTCTTGAAACCACGTAAAGTGCCCCAGTCAAGTCTAATGAACGATCGTGTCACTGGATAGTTTGCTATTTACTGCAAGGTGAAACACTTGACAGTCATTAACAGCATTATCACCCACAGATAACTATCATTACCACCAACAAATAACTGTCATTATCACCCAACAGGTAAGATGGTGGGCCTTCCCGAGGACTTCCTCTCATTCAGTGAGAACAGCAAAGGTGGTGGAGTCATACAGGTGAGAAAGTGTCTCCCAGGGTGGTGGAGTCATACAGGTGAGAAAGTGTCTCCCAGGGTGGTGGAGTCATACAGGTGAGAAAGTGTCTCCCAGGGTGGTGGAGTCATACAGGTGAGAAAGTGTCTCCCAGGGTGGTGGAGTCATACAGGTGAGAAAGTGTCTCCCAGGGTGGTGGAGTCATACAGGTGAGAAAGTGTCTCCCAGGGTGGTGGAGTCATACAGGTGAGAAAGTGTCTCCCAGGGTGGTGGAGTCATACAGGTGAGAAAGTGTCTCCCAGGGTGGTGGAGTCATACAGGTGAGAAAGTGTCTCCCAGGGTGGTGGAGTCATACAGGTGAGAAAGTGTCTCCCAGGGTGGTGGAGTCATACAGGTGAGAAAGTGTCTCCCAGGGTGGTGGAGTCATACAGGTGAGAAAGTGTCTCCCAGGGTGGTGGAGTCATACAGGTGAGAAAGTGTCTCCCAGGGTGGTGGAGTCATACAGGTGAGAAAGTGTCTCCCAGGGTGGTGGAGTCATACAGGTGAGAAAGTGTCTCCCAGGGTGGTGGAGTCATACAGGTGAGAAAGTGTCTCCCAGGGTGGTGGAGTCATACAGGTGAGAAAGTGTCTCCCAGGGTGGTGGAGTCATACAGGTGAGGACCACATATATCCTCCCAGGTGAATGCCACAAATAAGCAAATCAAAACAGTTTTATAATACCTGATGAGTTGTGTTGACGTGTGATTATCTTATCCGGCCACTCAGTCCCCCCCACTCGCACCCCCACGCAAGTTCCTTCCCCCCCCCTCCTCCCAGTCTTCTAATAACATGTTTATTTTTCCACTATAATCTACCTTGTCCATAATTATCATCACATTTGCTTTGTCTGTTTCGTAAGGTGAAATCTAAGATCTTTCCTTAATTCATGGTATAACTTAACAAATCTTTGAGGACAATTGTGTTGCAAATGCGATAGTAATTATGGACAAGGAAGATTATAGTGGAACAATTAACATGTTATTAGAAGACTGTAGAACTTACGTGTCTCTTAACACCAGTCAGCTTCACAGCACTCCATTTTTCACATCTCTACACCCCTCTCTACCCAGCAGTCAGATTTCCCATTCACCCCTCTCTCCTCCTCCCTACCACTCCTCTCCCTCTTTACTTCTGATAACCAGTTGGTCGCCAGTGACTGATGATGAATGACAATGTGTAAAAAAAGACAAACAAACACACACACAAACACCCACACACACAGATCGATGCCACCATTACCCTACACAATGACCGCTCCTGCGTTGATCTTCGACAACAAAGACTCAACTCAACCACGTTAAATGATGTGAGGACACTGACACGATCTTAGAATTTTCTCGTTTTATAAAAAATATGTATATATTTTCAGTCTCTCGTCGATCATCTTCCTAGATTAGCATTACTAGAACTTTTTGAGGATTATAGTTGCTAAGAGTTAGCTAACATACCTGTCTAAAAGCGATCTTAGAGGTGAAGCAGAAGAGACAGAAGGCACTAAAAAACACTAAATAAGAAGGCAGTAAACAGAAGTGACTGAAGGTAATAAATAAAACAGAAGGAACTAAATAAAATAATACTTGTCAAGAGGAAAACCTCAATTAAAAATGTTGAAAACCACAGTGGAAGGTGGTTAGGGGGGTGACTGGGGGAAGAGGCAGGTGAAAGTAGAGTGCCGTGTTCTCAAGATTCTAGAGGAGGTAGATGGGAAAATTAAGGAAAGGAGGTTTGAGAAAGCACCTTGAAGACGATAAGAAGGCGTTAAGAAGTGTCTTTTAGATGTGAAAGAAGGTAAGGAGGCATGATATATTATCGGCTGACCTGGCCTCAAGGATCACAGGAGACAGGAAGTGAGAGACTTCCTCTTGTCGTATTTACGTTGATCTTTGTGTTACGCTTCTGAGAGAGAGACTCTCACGTGTGTTGTAAGTCAGTCGTGGTATATGTTGATTCCTGTGTGGCACATCTCCGAGCATAACGCACTCGACCTCTGCAACCTCGTACGAGTACACACACGTACGAGTACACGTACACACACGTACACAGTCTTTTAAGTCTATAACTAGTTGTAAAACTAATGTGTAGCTTTCCTTCAAAAATATGATATCAGACATAAGCAAATTTCCTAAATTTTCTTGCAATACAAAAAGCTATTGTAAATACAAACCCAGATGTCCTCCTGCTAACTCTCGGGGTCTAGTGCCTAGGCACTGTATCCATGTGCTCTCGCGTACCATCCACAGGATGGATATCGGGTGCACAAACTAGCCATAACATCTCGTGATCAACATTCAAGTTTGATAATAGCATATTAATATTTCACTAAAATTCCCTCTGATAAATATTACTGTTTGACCAATATCACCTTTTTTATATTATTGATCCATTACTATTGCAGTTTGGTTAACATTATTCCCTCTTATTAATATTTCTGCCTTCTGTTTTCCCCTCGTATTAATAATACTTCTGCCTCCTGCTTTTTTTTTTTGTGGTAATATGCTTGGCTACTACTAAAAGGTAACTTTTCCAGCTATTGTAACTACTCGGCGTATGGCCAAAATGTTTCCTCCAAGTCCATACGAGTCAATGTTTTCCCTAAAATATAGTTCTTACTCAGGGTTCCGCGTCGGAGTGCGTCTTAGTGTCTCTCCTGGCCGCCCGCGCCCACACCATACACCAGCTTAAGAAGCAGCATCCCTTCGTGGAAGAAGGTGTGCTGCTGTCCAAGATGATGGCGTACTGCAGTAAGGAAGCTCACTCATGCGTCGAGAAGGCTGCCATGATGGCCTTTGTCAAACTGAGGATCCTGGAACCTGACGAGAACCAGAGTCTCAGGGGCTCCACCTTACAGCAGGTGGGTGAACATTCTTACCCCCAGGGGCCAACATTATTACATTTGTCTTCTTCCTGTCTGTGTCTGCAACATTCCCCTGCCGTCAGCTCTACACTCCCTGCCAGCACCATCACGCACCTACACTCTACTATCCACACTCCCTTTCACTTACTAATGTAAATTAATTCACAAGTGCTAAAGAACTTGGTTATAATATCGACACACGATTTCGATATCTTCACCTCACTTGACTCACGAAATCGTAATAACACGATTGCAAACAAATCACGGAGCGGGTGGAGGTTTAAACCCATGACAAGTCCTAAAACTCACAGGCCAGTGCGTTAACTGCTGTTTTCCTGAACCATGTAACCCTCAGGCTGACCCCTGCCTTGTATGGGCCAGTAGGCCAGCAGGCCTGCTCCTCCACTCATGTTCTTGTGTTGTCCCTCACAGGTGATGGAGGAGGACAGAGCTTCTGGTCTCGTCCCTTTCTACGTAGAGACCACTCTGGGCACCACCTCTTGCTGCTCCTTCGACAACCTCGCTGAGATCGGTGAGAACTTTCCTGCCTCTTCCACTCTTGCGTTCCATTTCCTGTCACACTTTTCTTGCATTTCCCAGCATATTCATGCTTTCTTCTCCACCCCAAGTTTTTGCTTATCTTAGTATATTTTTGATAATATATTCCTTAGTGGTTAATTTTGAGCATCTTCAAGCCACGTCAGTGCTCAGAGAACTGTGTCGTTGACTCAAAGTCATCACAGATAGTGTGCGTGATAAAGCACTTCACTCTTAACCGCTTGCGTAGAATTAAAATATATTATTCTCTGCCATCTACTTGTGCTTCATCTTCGTTGAAGGTGAATCGTTTAGTGTTGCATCTTCACCGAGTGTCTTGCATTAGGGTGTTAACCATGGGTTGTGTTGTAGGACCCGTGTGTGAGGAGTTCGGGGTGTGGCTGCATGTTGATGGGGCTTACGGAGGAAACTCCTTCATCTGCCCAGAGCTGAGGGGACCCATGAAGGGAATAGAGGTGAGTAAACCAACCCATCCTGACTACCAACTCAACAACCAATAACCGAAATAAATATACCCAAACCAATTTACCGATCCACGAGGTAGTAAACTTAACAAATCTAAACCAACCAACCATTTCACTAACCATTCAACCAATACCACCACAAATTAACCCACCAGAAACCAACTCATCTTTTGAAGGCAAAAACCAGTATCAACATTCTAAAGATAGAAAGATTATTAAAATGGTTTAATTCTATATTAAGTTAGATCAAACCATTGCCTCTCAGCAACCACACAGCTACGAGGTTACAATACACAGCCACACAGATACAATACACAGTTATACGAACAATACAGTCACATACCAGACAATACAGACTCACACATACCAAACACAGCCACACAGACAATACACAGCCACACAAGACCTTATTTCCGTTTACTAAAACGTGTTTATTTCTACGTTTCCAGTACGCATCGTCGTTCAACTTTAACCCGAACAAGTTTATGCTGACCAACTTTGACTGTTCACTTATGTGGTAAGTTAACACCCAAATACGTCTTTCATCACTATATATAATCTAAATAAAACGCATAAACCCAACAAATGTTATATATCTTAGAATCTATATCATTTTAAAAAATATATTCACTCTCTGAAATGCATTTTGGGGAAAAATTGACCGAACTTTCAGTATCTTCATATTTTTAGCAAAATAATAAAATTGGAAACGTCCACTGAGCTAAAATAAACACTTGTTCATTCTAGCAAATTCATTACTAATCTACAGAACAAACTTCATTTTATCTCCGTCAACCCTTGGTCCAAATTCTCCCTTACTGACTGTCTTCTGTCACTCTCTCCCAGCATCAGCTTATTTCCTGGCTCCCTTCCCTTCGTGCTAGTGTGCGACTAGTTAATGATACAAATCTGACCAAAGCGTCGTATTAAGCTTCGGTTTCTTGCGAAATCGTAATAACAGGATGTGCGGGAATTAATGTAGTTTAAGTTGATATGAGTAATACGTATCTTGAGAGGTACCAGTGTTGCACATGCGTCTTAATCAGCCTCCTCAACTTCACCAGAGTTTTTAACATTCTATTCCTGGCCAAACGGGCCCTGTCATACATACTCTTAAAACTGCGGCTGTAACCTGTGTTTACACCCCCTGTGTTGTGTTGCAGGGTGAAGGATAGATTCCGTCTGACTCAAGCGCTGGTGGTGGATCCACTCTATCTTCAGCACTCATACTCTGAGAAATCCATCGATTACAGGGTAAGTCACAGCAATACTTCCCCCCCTCCCCCTCTTTATCTTATATACCTTTGATGAGTTCCGAGAGGTTTTTCTTTTACTCCCGGAGCTCGGCCATGGGCCAGGCTCGCCTGGTGCTAGATTGGTCAACCAGGCTATGCTGGCCTGCAGCTCCACATATCTATCACAGCCTGGTTGATCTGGCACATTCATGCTAAAAATTAACACCAATACGGTAAAATGAGATCATTTTATTGACTACATTTCGCCCAAACAGTGGGTTTTATCAAGTCCCAGATCTACCTGGGTAAATACTCATGTACTCTTTTCCAGGTAGATCTGTTTGTGACTTGATAAAGCCCACTGTGTGGGCGAAACGTAGTCAATAAAGGATCGCATTATACTGCATTTGTCTTTTCCTATCGTGTCTGTATTTTATACTATTTATCTCCTCGCTTTCATCTCTTCTAGTCACTGTTGATCAGCATCTACATCCACACTTCTTACTTTCAGTTTACAAGAATCATTATTATCCCCAGTGTTTCTTATTTTTATGCGAATTTGCCTTTGTAAATTAAGAGGTATGAGGCCTTTTAAATTACAGAAGATGGAGGGATGGGTTGATGATCTCCGGAAACACTATTAGAGTGATTGTTAACTTATCCAGATGGTCGAGGCAAATGTGGTAAAGCAGAAGGCTCTCCCCATTCTCAACCTCTGTAATTACATATTTATGAATAAAGTAGTACTGATAACACATGAGATGCCACCCACACAGTCCTGAACTGTAATTAGGCATCACTATACCATTTTTCTTATGTCCTAAATGTCCGTACGTGTGAGACGTACTGCATTATTGTACTCACCTCATCATTCAGAGTCGTGTGTAATGTAGTTGCTCTCTGTGTACAGCACTGGGGGATCCCACTCAGCCGACGGTTCAGAGCGCTCAAGCTATGGTTCGTGATCCGCTCCTTCGGTGTTGAGGGTCTCCAAAATTACATCCGCGAGCACTGCCGCCTCGCTAGGAAGTTTGAGACCCTCGTCAGAAAGGAGCGTAGGTTCGAGTTGGCCAGCCCGGTGAACCTCGGTCTTGTCTGCTTCAGGTAAGCTCACCAACACTCCTGCAATACAAAAATATGAACAGTTAGAAGAATGTCGTCTTTATTCTTTGCCCTGATAAATTAGACATGTGCAATACTTGGGAATCAATTATGGAAACGTTTCGCCCCACAGTGGCTTCATCAGTCCAATACAAAGAAGAATGGGGAAGATCAGGAGTCTGAGGGACTGAGTACCTCAAACTCCTTCTGCACTTGTGTCTAATTTATCAATTTGTCGGTTATCTGAACCATTTATCTACATTCTTTGACCTAAGTTCGTAAACAAGAGTTCTTGTCATTACCAAAAAATCATAGCTCAAAGTGTGACTTCATTTAGAAGTGACCCACAAAATGGACACGCAACGAGGCAAGTTTTTGTTCTGTCTTGAACCAAGTCGCTAGTGACTCGTTAATCACCCAGGATTTAGTTGGTAATTGTTCCACAGAATTGTTACATTTTTTATATTGTTGACAAAATGTTAGGTAAAAGGACAGGTTAGCAATTAATTAGATTTATTACGGCTATGTCTCTCTCACCAGTAGCTGTGTCAAGCCAGTTCGATCGTCTTAGTTCCTGGAAAGAGATACAGCCCCAATAAATATCTCGTTAATTGCTCATGTATATCTTTGACGGTTTTTGAGAATTTTCTACTCCTGGAGCCCGGTCCTGGGGCCAGACTTATTCTATTACCTAATAATGAACCAAGGTAACAGCAGCTTCTAACTTGTCTCCCTGGCCACAGACTTCGAGGTTCTGACCAGATCAACCAAAAACTCCTCTATTCTATCAACGCTTCAGGGAAACTACACATGGTGCCAGCCTCCCTCAACGACAAGTATGTCATCCGCTTCTGCGTCTGCCGCCAGACTGCTACTGACGAAGATATTGGTGAGTTGGTTCAACGCCCTTCTTGGCTTTTAGAGTAGTGCGCCTGGCTGCATGACAGCTGAGCCAGGGAATTCCAGCTGCTCTTCCCCTTGAACAGCATCTGTTTACCTCCCATCCTCCAGGTGCTGGGGATCTCTTAGAGTTAAGCGCATCCCAACGAAAATAATTACACCACTGTGCAAAATATTGTGCGAATGGTTTATTTATTAACTGAATACAGATTAATAAACTGAGGGAAAAAACTATAGATGTTGCACAAAGAGCCAAAATTGATACATACGTCTTCCTCACAGAATATGCGTGGAACGTTATCACAGAGTTCGCTACTGATATTCAGGACGAAATCGAGAAGATCCAGGTACGTTCTTCCTTGTCAGTTAACGTGTTGCTACAGTGTCGCATTTCATGAAGCCTTGAACCCTGTGCTAGAGTGCCAGAGGCTCGATCCTCCGCCCCAGTTTTTGACCATTCATTGTTCAATATTAAATTTCTTTTCAAAGGCAATTATAAATACTTATAATCCTTATGCTGTACACAAAGTTATAGGCATTTTACTGTGCTCTTCTGGTCTTAGAAATTCCGTATTTTACTGTACAGTAAAAAAAACCATTTCACTGATATTGTCTCGTACGATCTCACAGATTGAAGAGACGATTGAAAATGAGGAAGAAGTTGAGAAGAAAGAAGAGAAGGACTTGGAGAACACAGACGATGTCTTCCAGATGTTGGAGGAGAAGAACAAGAAGAGTCTTCGCTACAAGAGATCCTTCTTCGTTCGAATGGTTTCTGATCCCAAGATCTACAACCCTAAAATCGTCAGGAGTCTTCCCTGTGAGTTCTCAGGCCAGTGTAATTAGAATACAAGAAAATTAGACCCGCAGCAAAGGTATATACACAGAGAGGTGTGCATCTCAGTGTATATACGCCAAGTGTTTGTTTTAATCCATATTTTATCATGGATTAAAGCATCCTAAACTAGTGGTGTTCAAGTGATATGCAGTTTGAATGTCTCTCGTACAGTCGCTAAGCTTTAAACCTAATGACCCAGACTAGACAGATGCAACTCACACCCAACCATTCCCACCCACGACCTTTTATTCCAGTGATCTTACTTGGTTATTTGTTGCAGTCGTCTACTAAGTCATTCCCAGGTTTTCTCTCAAATGGTATATACACTGACAGGTATATAAATGTGTGGATATGCGTTTATACAGCGAGGTGTATATCCCATTTTCTATACACCGATGAACGTGTACGTCTCAGTTTTTATAAACATACATATTTAACAAAACATATCACTATTTACAGCTATAATTTTCTTAATTTTCTAACTTCAGTATGAACCAGAATTCTTTATGCTCGATAAACTGACAAATCCGTTTAGACTTCAGCACAAAAACAAAGACCATTAAACAATTTTTTTTGTTTACAGCCACCAGCAAGAGACGCCACACAGCGTCAGAAACCGCAGAAGAGAACAACCTCTCCGTTAACTCCCCCACCATGTAAGTGCTGACCACTCCATAGCCTCTTTACCTATTGTAGATGTTCCTTACTCATGTCTGCTCTCCTCAAGTCAGAGCTGGTCAGTATTCACTGTTGCAGTCTGTGTTGAGGAATATTGAGTCGGAAACTTGAAGGTCAACATTTTGCTGTCTCCAACTTATGAAGTCATATTTAATTCTTGCATTTAGAGAAAGAACCTCAATATATATAATATATAGTTTAAACAAACACGGAAACACAAAACCTTTATACTGGCCAGCCCGACGTCCACTTCAATTAGATGTGATAAATAATACAATTTATTCTTTAAAATCTTCTACTGTTTCTACCGCTAAAGATTCTTATACACGACTGTTTTCAATTTGCTTTATATATTTAATTTGGTATATATCTGTTTAGTTCAGCATTTGGTCACCAAACCTCCATTACCTCAGTTTGGAGACCTCTTTAGCATGTTGCTCAAATTGTCATTTATATGTTTTATGAGTTGCAATGGATGTTGTGTCAGTGCTGTTGACGTGTTGCATGCCCCACCACAGTGACCACGACAGCCTGGCGAAGATGCTGCAGCAGACCAACTTCAAGGAGCTCTTCTCCAAAGTGGAGGCCAAGTACAAGTTCATCAACAAGACGACCAGCGACCTCTCCGACCGCCTGTTGGTCTCCAGCGTTCTCAACAATACTAGAAGAGAGGGAGAGGTCGCCCAGTAAAGCTGGTTCTAGCCTCCTCAGTGTCCCGGTGATCCCCGCGGCCCGATCTCAGACCAGGCTTCCTAGTTATGGGTCCTCGTGCAATATGGACAAGAGAGCTCGCGATAATGTCAAATTGGGTCGTTATGTAGCGTGTGTCGCGACCTTACGTGGCAACTACCTCTTCTATACTAGAATATACAGCTCTATTTATACTATATTTATATTATATTTATGTGAAAAGCTGAATCGTTTGGGTCTTCAACGAAAAGGAGTTGTGGGCGCCCATGATCCTCCGTCCTATATTTGCCAGAGACTCACTAAGTGCACTTGCCGATCTGTCCGATTATTTTAGAGCGGCGTTTGGTTATCTAGTGAAAAATATTTCTTATAAGTTTCAATAATTCCTCATCCTTACAGTAGCGGCGAGCAGAGAAACATTTGTTATCGTTCAGTGGTAATCTGTTATCGTTCAGTGGTAGTCCAGGCGAGCGAGACCTTGGGTAGAGAAAATGTCAGTATAGAGATTCCAACAGTGATAAGCCCAATGAGGGATAAAGACCTTGTAAGTAGAATGAAAGTCGTAGTGTTGTGACTGGCTGAGGCTCTCCCTGGACCCGAGTGTGCGCACGTGTAGTCACCTATTTGTGGTTGCAGGGGTCTAGTCATTGCTCCTGGCCTCTGTGCGTGTGTGGGGGGCTGTCTCGCATCTTTTAACTACTGCCCACATGATGAGTATGAGGGGAATGAGGCCCACAGCATGGGTATGTGGTGATTAACACCTACAGGATAGGCATGGGGAGAATAACGTCCACAGGATGGGCGTAAAATAGCCATCACAGCTGTCAAACTATCTTCCGGGGCTGGAAACGCTTCAAAAACTTCCCAAACTTTGGAAAGGAGCATTTAGAAAAACTTTCGACCAAACTGTCCTTGTGGGTTGACTGAAGCTTCCACATCTCTATCGAATAATTTTTTGATCAGTTTTTGTAAATCCTGTGTTAAAGTTGTTTCGGTGTAATGACGGAGGCGAAGAAAAGTTCAATGTACTACCTACGGGTCATCCACTGACCTTATGTATATATTTCCAGTGATATCATCCACTTGTGTTGCTCTGAGCTGTCCGCTGACCATCCTCTGACCTCACGTGTAAACTCTGTTATAACTTTGCAATAAATGTATAGTATTTTGTTACAGATCTTCATTATACCAAGATGAACCACAATGTTGACAGTTAAAAGAATGGAAAGACAATTGTTAGACATTTGTTTAAACAAACACACACACTAAACACACACTAACTTCAAACAACACACACACTCCAAACACACACACATCTCAAACACACACACACACTCTCAAACACACACACACTCTCAAACACACACACACTCTCAAACACACACACATCTCAAACACACACACACACTCTCAAACACACACACACACTCTCAAACACACACACACATCTCAAACACACACACACACTCTCAAACACACACACACACTCTCAAACACACACACACTCTCAAACACACACACACTCTCAAACACACACACACTCTCAAACACACACACACTCTCAAACACACACACTCTCAAACACACACACTCTCAAACACCTCAAACACACACACATCTCAAACACACACACTCTCAAACACACACACACTCTCAAACACACACACCTCTCAAACACACACACACTCTCAAACACACACACTCTCAAACACACACACCTCTCAAACACACACACCTCTCAAACACACACACTCTCAAACACACACACTCTCAAACACACACACACTCTCAAACACACACACACTCAAACACCACCTCAACCACACACTCTCAAACACACACACACTCTCAAACACACACTACACACCTCAAACACACACACACTCTCAAACACACACACACTCTCAAACACACACACACTCTCAAACACACACACACTCTCAAACACACACACTCAAACACACACACTCAAACACACACACTCAAACACACACACTCAAACACACACACACAAACACACTCAACACACTCAAACACACTCAAACACACTCAAACACACTCAAACACACTCAAACACACTCAAACACACTCACACTATTTGGAACATATAAGGAAACTCAAATAGGGCATTACTTTTTCCAAAGGCGTATAGTGTGAAAAATATCTTGTGAACACTGCTGAGTACCTGCTGTCAGTCTGAGGGACTGATTACCTCAAATTCTACCTCTTCAGTCTTTGTCCCTGCATTGCATGGATAAAGCCACAGGTGGGCGAAACTATAAAATAAAGATATCCAGATGTTGCACACGTGTCTACTTCATCACATGCTACCTGCAAAGGGGACAGCAAGAAACCACAGTTGTAGAGAACAAAAACTGAAACCTCGGGTACTCCAGATTTTGTTCCTTCGCTAAAACTAGTGGAAATTAAAAAAAAATATATATGGGCAAACCATAGAAGTGGTTTTGTAAGCAAATACAAACCGGGAGTCTAACCATACCACGGGTGGGGTTCGAACCCGCGGTCAGAGAGTCTCAAAACCCGGGACATCTAGCCTGGACTCCGCCAGGAGAACCTTGCGTCTAGCTACAAATAGGTAATTAAAGGTTGAAAAATATGTACAAAACGACTCTAATTCCTAATAACACAAGTGGTTAGGGCACCGGCCTACGTGCTGCGGACTCCTGCCACGGGTTCGAGTCCTCACTTGCTGTCTGATTTGTAGATATAAAAGTTTGGTCCTGCCGGAACAATATTATACATGTTAATGGTTCATGACAGACCGAAACGTCGTCTAGTTTCATGCCCAGATTTACTGGTTCTGAATCTTATCCAAATGACATACTAGGACCAAGAGCTCTAGTGTGCCAGGCCACGTAATGATGAGCCTTGAACAGTAAGAAGAGTTAAGAAAGTTTATCATGAGTGAGGATATCTATAACATTAGGTAACCAAACATATGTGTAACTACTAAGACACGTTTGCTGCAACGTTTTACTCAATATGAGCTTTGGCAAGCGAAACGTAGCCTCAATAAACTTTTGTACACGCGCCCATTTACTATAACAAAACGAAGAAAATACAAAATTAAGAAAAGCAAAAAAGGGATTATGAGGCTAAAGTCGCAAGGAATTCGAAGACTAACCCAAAAGGGTTCTTTCAGGTATACAGATGTAAGATTAGGGACAAGATAGGCCCACTTAAGAGTAACTCAGGACAGATCACTGACAGTGATAAGGAAATGTGTGAACTTTTAAACACTTACTTCCTCTCAGTTTTTTCTCAGGAAGATACTAGAGAAATTCCAGAAATAATAAATTATGTAGAACAGGACGATAATAAACTATGCACGATTGGGGTAACTAGTGACATGGTCCTCAGACAAATAGAGAAATTAAAACCTAGCAAATCCCCAGGCCCTGATGAACTGTTTGCAAGCGTTTTAAAGGAATGTAAAGGGGAACTTTTTTTTTTTTTTATATTTTATTTAAGACAAATATATACAAAAACATAAACTATATATGCTCATGGACAAAACAGGCCATTTAAAAAACCACAAACAGAACATAAAAAACATATCTATCAATATATCCAAAAACAACCCGTGCAAACTGCACACAATATAACAATACGTTCAACAAAACCTACACCTTGTCTTATTCTTAATGGGTCTATACAAACAAACAAAACTATACAATGAAACCGTACATTCATGGTCCAAAAACACCTGAATAAGAAACCTTATGTTTTTTATGAAAACAGGTGATTTACATAACACACAACAAAAACTGTACCCCATAACAAGAGGTTAAAGACAACAGTTTCTCAAAAGAAAATACATTATCATCTGGCTATCACTTACGTAGACAACACTATGTCTACAGCACAACGTCACACAACTACACCGAAAAATCTGCCAAATACACGTTCGTGGTGCACACATAGAAAAACACACTAGAAAATTAACACGTTATACAATCAGATGCTGCACAAAATTGTAAGTTCTAACAAAATATAATAAACACATACACAGCAAAACATAACCTAGAAATTACAACGAAACCTAGTGAGTTATCATTAACCTTTTCACAATAAGTATCAGCATCGCCTCAACTCTACAAAATTACATAAGTTGACATTCACATTATACAATAGCCGGACATATCCTTATGAGTTATTATTTTGAAAACACCATAACCCATCAATCAGGACCTACCACTTAATGCACTACTCAGAACTAAAAGAACAGGATCTCTTCAAATGGGATCCCTAACAATTAAGTTTCCCCAGATATAGGTTTATATAAGCAACACATCCTAATATATGTACATTTTATCGTCGCCCCGTATATGCATGTCTGCATTTAATATTGTGTCTCTATGAACAATACCACTACTTTTATTATCTTATTTCCCAGACTAGAGCACTGAACCAGAAAAATCCCCGCCCATTCCCTGATCTATTGCCGAACCTAGAATACCCAGCTACTACCCCCTCCTCCCAATCCCTTTAAAACACAAACCCCCACCCCCTCTCCCTCCTACCTACATTACTATCCTCCTACCCACCCTCTACCCATTTCACCTCCCGTGACTTCTACCATAATCAACACCAGTCCTTTCACCTTGGCACCCTCAACATGCTATTCACTGTCATCTCTTGATAACCACTCGAAAAGCCCTGTTCCATACCCCACTATACAAACTCCGATTCCTACATTTTGTCCTATAAAACCCCGCTCCTAAAGCCCTTATTCGAACCATCCCTCTACGTCCCTCATACCCCAAGATATATGTATAAAATCCAACACCAAATAAGACATCCCTCTACGTATGCTTTCGAGAAACTCCCCAAATCTAAACTCAAAGCCCTCAAAACGGATACCTCCCACCTACCATCCTCAAAACTCCCCCAAACCATTTCCTTACTGCTTCCAAACCCTCACAAAAATAGATGGCGTGATAAGCTGTATCTACCTCCCCACACCTACGGCAATACCCATCCCCACTCAACCCCATCACATAAAGCTGGGCCCTGGACGCCAAAATACCCTGAAGAAACCTATACCCTGTTTCCCTCACCCTTGGGTGCACCTTCAACTTCTTTAACCACCCCAAATTCCTTTCCAATCATACAAAGGATAAACCTCACTCCCTTGCATCTCCATTCTCTCCATCCCCAACCTATCCAAACGGCTTACTCTACACCTTCCGGCTCCTTCATAACCAATAACCCTCGTAAAATAGCCTCACAAAGCAATATATCCTTTCCTCCCACCACCTTCGCACCTCCTTCATCACCAATCCACGTTTCGTCCCCCTCTCCTCCCTCATCAAAACTCATGCCTCACAAAAACACTCCTTAACCTACACCTCAAGGGGACCAACCCTAACCCCCACCTCACCCTCGTTTCCACTACTTCCCTACACATCCAATGTCTCCCATTCCCCATACAAACTTCAACACGTACTTCAACAACCGCTGCACATCCACTTCTAAGAGAGGATATACCACCGCCCTAAACCACAATTTACTATACACTAAAACGTTAATAACTACCACCCTTTGCAACAAAGTTACCTCTCTCATTCCCCATCCCTTCATCCTATCAATAGCAGCATCCACTACCAATCTTGAATTTACCTCTCTAGCCACCAAAGGATCAGCACTGAACACTATCCCACATATTTTTATAGTTTTCACACAACTCCATCCCTCCCGTTTCTCCAACGTTCCCCGACCAACTGCCTACCTCCAATAAATTAGATTTTCCTTATTCACCCTCATTCCCGTTGCCTTCCCAAACTTTTCAACCAACTCATTGATCATTCTCAACTGCTTCTCAGACCTGACCAACACTGTAGTATCATCTACATAACCAACAATACCCCCTCTGCATCCTCCTCCATGTCACCCTCCCGTAAAACCACCTCCTCCACCAACCTATAAACGGATCCTGTAATAAGGCAAAAAGGATCTGCGACAGCGGACATCCCTGCCGCAGACCCTTCTTCATCTCCACCTTTCTTCCACATTCCCATTAATTTGCACCCTAACTAAAGCCCCTCATACAAAGTTCGAACCCATCCTATAACTACCTCCCCAAACCCTTGCCTACCCAAAATATCCAATAACATTTCCCTGTCCACCCTATCATATGCCTCTGCCAATCCACCCCAATACTCCTCCCCCTCTGACTATTCTCAATAAACTGCTTTATACGTCTATGCCCGTTCTGATACTCCGTCCCGGCACCCCGTTTGTCCCTCATGCAACATTCCCCTAACCCTCTTTTGATCCTGTTTGCTAAAACCTTTGCAAATATTTTATAATCTGCAGTCAATAATGCTATTCCCTATAATCACCTAACCCCTCCTGATACCTTTCGCCACTAGTACTACAACCCCCGTTCTCATCGACTCACCCATATTCCCCTCCTCTTTCAGTTCATTTACCATTTTAACGATTACCCCTTCAAAACCTGCCAATGCTTAACATACAATTCCCGGCAACCGTCTATGCCAGGCGACTTTCCCAATCTCAAACCCTCACCGCCTCCCATACCTCCTCCCCCAAAATTTCCCCCTCCATTCCTTCCTCTCTTCCTCACCTAATAATTTCCCAACCTCAATATCATACCTTAGCCTCCTCATCTGTCTCCCCTTTTCATATTTGTTACAAAACCAACCCTCTGCGTACCCCCATCCCCTCCGTTGTCCTCAGTACCGTTCCCTCCTGATACCCTCTCACCCCCTTCCACCTTCAATGATTCTATCAACATACCTTTCATCGCCGTTGAAAATTTCTTAACACTACCTTTGACACTTTATTCCCCCACAAAACTTCTTCCATACCACTTCGAATCCTTAGTCCATGAAATCTCTCCTCCTGTATTTCCCTTAACTTTGCCCTCAACTCTACCACCTCACCATAATTCTTTCCCCCCCAATCCCCACCCTGACACTCACCTAAACCCCTCCAAATACCTCTGATACCCATACCTATACCTCATTTCCTCACCGCCAACCTCTCATAATACTTTCTAATTTCCACTTTCCCCGTCTCATTCCACCATTTAACAACTGACTTTATCCTATCCCCCCACAACCCTTCCCACCACTGCTCAAATGCCTCCTCCTCCCTTCCTTTCCAATAACCTCGTATTCAATTTCCAAAAACTCTTATACACATGCACAACCCTTCCCACCCTCCTTCAAATAACACACCCCTGTGATCTGAAAACCCAAATCAAAGCATTCCACCTTTCGACATCCCCGACCTTGTCACGTATATTCGATCCAGTCTTGCCGCATAATTATTCCTTAAGAAAGTATATTCCACCAACTCATCCCTTCCCCCACCATCCACCACCCCCACCCCCAATACATCCCTTAGAGACCCCAAAACACCCCTCCCTTCGGGCTCCATCCCTAATCCGAATCACACTATTCCAATCCCCAGCTATAATCGCTACTTGGGGCAATCCTCTGAAAAGCATACGTCAACTGTTTTAACAAAATCATCCTTGATACTCCTATTAGCAACGGCATATACCCAAGGAAACACTTTGACCCCACCTCCGTTCACCCTTACCCTCTACTTCCACATGCTCCCATGATGACAAGGTAAAAGGACTGGACTCTCTAATACCCACCTCACCCCACCCTTGAGCCCCTCGTCACACCAAAACCTATACCCTTAACTTAGTTCGATCCTATTTGATAATTGTGTTCTTGGAAAAATATCACATCTACTCTCATCCTCTTCAATGTTACTTCACCCATTTACGTTTGACTCGTTCCTGAGGCCATTAACATTCATCGTTACACCTAAAGTGAAGGGCTCGGTTTTCCTTCTCTTCAGTACTCTTTTATCTAGTTTTCCTGTTGCTCCTTCCAACCCTCCCTTAATCCTCCCATCACCCTTTATATCCCTTCTATCACCATTACCCTTCACCCTACTTCCTTTTCCCTGCACATCCGCCCCTTCTTACCAGCCTTTGTGCAGCAGTTAATAGGTCATCCTCAGATTCTTCCCCCTGGCCTTTCCTGATTCCCCTTTGTCTCCACTTACTTCCATACTCTCTTCCCTATGTATTTCTGCTACCACTACTGACACTTACCTGAACCTCAACTTGATGTCCTGTCTTCCCAGGACTTCACTTCGTCCTTCAGTGCGTCATTGACATCAATTTGATTCTCCCCAATTCCCACCCCTGCCACTTCCTCAAGTGACAAAGGACCACCTCGAATAACTCATTCAGATCCTCCAAGATCTCAGCCTCCTCCCGTACATCCCTCTGACTCTCGTCCATAGACGTTACCCAGTCACCACAGATTCTGCAGGCTGCCCCTGTCCACCTCTCCCTGTACTCTTTCCTCCTGCTCCACCTCCTCGCTCCATACCTGTCGTACCATGCCCTCCTTCACCCATCTCCTTGTTTCCTTGCCAATTCTTCGTCCTGTTGCCTCCTTCATTCGTCCGTAGTATATTCTCCTTCCCGACGTTACCCTCCTCAGGCCTTTTACGTTGACAGTCAACCGCCAGGTGCCCCGTCTGCCCACACAACCGGCAGGTACGCCCTGCCCAACATAGGTAACATATACCTGAGTCGAAAACCATGCATTAAGATAAAGGAGAGTATGGGTTCCTAATGTCATTTTACCGAATATGTGCCTTCCAACATACCAGCGAAAAGACCATTCATCCATCTACCAACAGTAACAGCATGGACAATCCCATACATCTTCATCATTTCCTGTATGTCACTTTCCCCAGCTTCAAATGGAACGTTTCAACTTTATCCATTTGTAAGTTGCCGAAACGTCCCCACACATACCTCCAGTCCTGCATTACCACCAGCCGCTTGTCCTGATATTTATCCACAACTCGGTATACGCCGCCGTATGCAAATTTCACGAAGATCCGTCTTGCCCCGGTAAGGCTTGCCGTACAATTCTGAGTGGTCCACACCCAGAGAATCTCAAATATAGCCGGCAAGACAACGTCCCCGTTTGACGGATAAACCGCTCCCTGAAGTACTTCAATTCCAATGGTGTTTACGCGGCGCCTGTATCCCTCCGTCATGGCTGTGAAAATAAAATCTCACAAGTCGGCCACCAGAGGTCTCCTCAATACACCCGCACACAACCAAGGCTGGGCGTGGAATGGGGAACTAAGCATACCTTTGGCTAATCTTTTCAATATATCACTACAAACTGGCATAGTGCCAGACAAGTGGGAAAAAAGGGAAATGTAATACCTATTTACAAGGCAGGTGACAGGGGCCTTAGCTGAACTATAGACCAATAAGCCTTACCTCCATAGTGGGAAAAATTATGGAATCAATAATTGCCGAGGGGAATTCGTAGCCATCTTGAAAGGCATAAATTGATTAATGAATCTCAGCACGGTTTTACAAAGGGGCGTCCCTGTCTTACGAATTTACTAACTTTTTCATTAAGGTATTTGAATATGATACTGTGTATATGGACTTCAGTAAGGCTTTCGATAGATTTCTACATCAGAGGCTATTGAGGAACTTAAGGCACACTGAATAGAGAATTTTTTCCTGGGTAGAGGCATGGTTGACAAATAGGCAGCAGAGTGTTTGCATATTCATTTGTAATTTGTAATATAGATTAAAAATTAGTAGTAGTCTGCTGAAATGCCTAGCATGCCCAGGCATGCTAGGTATGCTAATGGCCATATTTGTAATTATTGTCTTATAAATGTAAACACACATTGGAATCCTTACAGAGAAAATAAAATAATCTGAATCTAAATGGGAGAAATCAGAATGGGGGCACGTCACAAGCGGTGTTCCACAGGGGTCAGTGTTGGGCCCTTGTTCACAATTTACATAAACGACAATAAAGGATCACATTGTACTGCTTATGTCTATTTTTTCAATAAAGGGATGTAAATAGCGTGTTAAAAAAAATCTAGCCTAGACAAGACTAACAGCAATGGCTTCAAGTTAGAAAAATCAGATTCAGGAAGGATATAGGTTAGGTTAGGTTAGGTTCGTCAGGACACAGGACAAGTGTTTCCTGACGCGGGTCTTAGATAATAACCCGCCGTTGGAGCTTTGGTCATCTGACTGAA
Source organism: Cherax destructor (assembly GCA_009830355.1). NCBI lineage: Eukaryota > Metazoa > Arthropoda > Malacostraca > Decapoda > Parastacidae > Cherax > Cherax destructor. The sequence continues at coordinate 137,073 of WNWK01000700.1, forward strand.
GCCTTCCGCTGGCTTACCGGTCCACCCTTTAAAATTGTGGTTTATTAAAACCATTTTTTTATAGGAAAGCACTGGTTTGGTAATAGAGTTGTGGATGAGTGAACAAACTCCCGAGTACCGTCATAGAAGCTAAGACGTTGTGTAGTTTTAAAAATAGTTTAGATAAATACATGAGTGGGTGTGAGTTGGACCTGACTAGCTTGTGCTACTAGGTAAGATGCCGTGCTCCTTATGAACGTGACCTGACCTGACTAGGTTAAGGTCTGCTGCAGTGTTCCTTCTTTATTATGTTCTTATCTGCCCTTACTTATGAGAGTCAGGAGAGGAACAAGAACGAAGGAGCAATAGAAGGAACTAGAACGAAGAAGCAATTAAGATAGGAACTAGAACGAAGAAGCAATTAAGATAGGAACTAGAACGAAGAAGCAATTAAGATAGGAACTAGAACGAAGAAGCAATTAAGATAGGAACTAGAACGAAGGAGTAAATAAGATAGGAACTAGAACGAAGGAGTAAATAAGATAGAACTAGAACGAAGGAGTAAATAAGATAGAACTAGAACGAAGGAGTAAATAAGATAGGAACTAGAACGAAGAAGCAATTAAGATAGGAACTAGAACGAAGAAGCAATTAAGATAGGAACTAGAACGAAGGAGTAAATAAGATAGAACTAGAACGAAGGAGTAAATAAGATAGGAACTAGAACGAAGGAGTAAATAAGATAGGAACTAGAACGAAGGAGTAAATTAAGATAGGAACTAGAACGAAGGAGTAAATAAGGGAGGAACTCTCAAGGATGGTGGTGGTATTTTGTTGCTCGGGGGTGAGGGGGCGGGAAAGAATTATGAAAATTTCCCATGACTCGGGTCTTACTAAGACTCTTAGTCACGTGACGAGGATAATTAAAAGAGTCTTAATGAGGGTGTGAGAGGCGTGTGTGATGGTCCGGGGAAGAGGGTGATGATGGGAGGGGAAATGAGGGAAAGCTAGGAGACTGGGTGTTTAAAGAGTTTTGGCAGAGGGGCGAGTGTGGGAGGAAAATAAAGTATATTGTAGGTGGGGAGAGACCAATAATAAAGTTAGTGCAGGTAATTATTGTAATTAACCCACAGCGTCCAGAGGATAATTAAGACCAGGAAATAATATTTAAAGCACTTATTACGGAGGAGCGCTAAACGCGTAAGAGTAACTCAGCTCCTGGATTATTATAATCAAGGGGAAAACGCTAAACCCCTAGGAGTCATCCGCATGGGGAATGAAAAACAGGATCAGTCAGACACGATCCTAAAAAAAAAAATGCCTCCACTCCCTTGAATCAAGATCCCTCAACGCATCATCCCGGCTCTGGCAACAGTGATTGAGTGAATGATGATGAAAGTTTTTTTTTTTTTTTTCGGGTCACCTGCCTCGGTGGGAAACGGCCGATGAGTTAATAAAAAAAATTTGCATTGATTATCAAGTCTAATTACAATTAAGACAATGAAGTGAAGGGTTACCTGTAGTCGTTTCGGGGTCACTAGGCCTTGATCAAGCAAGCTGTTAGTGCCCGCTGTTATTGATTTAGGAGAAATTAGCGTCTTAATAACCTACACATAACTAAGCAGTGTAAACTTACGCTAAGGCAGTATCATGCAGCAGTGTGTATCACTGTTGAAGTTAACGTCTTGTTGAGTAGGCAAGTCAGACCTGTTGACTATCTGACGCTAGTTCATTGGGGGAACTGACTCACAGGGGTTCAGAAGGCCGGGTTTCATACTGAGGTGAAGCAACAAGTGAACTGACTCGCTGAGGTTCAGAAGGCCAGGTCTCATACTGAGGTGAGGTAACAGCTGAAATGACTCGCTGCGGTTCAGAAGGCCAGGTCTCATACTGAGGTGAGGTAACAGCTGAAATGACTCGCTGGGGTTCAGAAGGCCAGGTCTCATACTGAGGTGAGGTAACAGCTGAAATGACTCGCTGGGGTTCAGAAGGCCAGGTCTCATACTGAGGTGAGGTAACAGCTGAAATGACTCGCTGCGGTTCAGAAGGCCAGGTCTCATACTGAGGTGAGGTAACAGCTGAAATGACTCGCTGGGGTTCAGAAGGACGGGTTTCATACTGAGGTGAAGCAATAGTTGCCCAATAGAAAATTACACCCCAGCAGTGGCCAGGTAACACGTTAACTTCGCGTAGAAAACTGAGCCAGTCTTATATTGGCTGACGGATAAAAAACAAAACAGAAAAGGACAGCAGTTACCATAGAGACAAGTTATCATAGGAGGCAGAAGGCCATTTCAAGGAATGTGATAAGAATATTACTGCAATAGCTGTAAAAAATATATAATTCGGTGCTAAACACAACACTCGTTTGTAAGTGACAACTCACTTAGAAGTGTTCAAGAAATGTCAAAGACGACCACTTAAACTCTTTGCAAGGTTTCTAAAATATGTTAATATTTTTGTAATATTTTTTTGTGATTTAATTCATGTCTGCATAAATAATTCATTACGATTCTAACCAGATGTAAATATAAAAATATTTCATTATCACTGTAATTTGTTTAGTTATCAGAACTTTGGGTACAGTCCCTGGACCCATTATGTGCCTCTGTAATGTTGAGGTACAGTCCCTGGACCCATTATGTGCCTCTGTAATGTTGAGGTACAGTCCCTGGACCCATTATGTGCCTCTGTAATGTTTAGGTACAGTCCCTGGACCCATTATGTGCCTCTGTAATGTTGAGGGACAGTCCTGGACCCATTATATGCAAGGCGTGATGAGGCTGCAACAGCAGGCAAGTCAGGAAAGGCCAAGGGGAAACCCGTGATAACAGGGTTGATTGGAGTCACACTCCAGCTTTAGCTAAATAGCAAAGTGCTGGGGAAACTTAGCTTTGGGAGCTAACTTTCTTTCCTTTCTCTTCTCTCTCTCTCTCTGCATACCCATACTCCCTCTAGGCTGCCTCTGTAATGTTGAGGTACAGTCCCTGGACCCATTATTTCCTCTGTAATGTTGAGGTACAGTCACTGGACCTATTGTGTACCTCTGTAATGTTGAGGTACAGTTTCTGGAGCCATTGTGTACCCCTGTAATGTTGAGGTACAGTCCTGAACCCATTATGTGCCTATGTAATGTTGAAGTACAGTCCCCGGACCAAGGCCCCTGTTATGTTGAGGTACAGTTCATGGGCCTATTTTGTGTGTAACGTTGAGGTAATCCTGGACCCATTATGGACTTAATGTTAACAGTCCCCGGGTCCATTATGCGAATGTTGAGACAGTAATTGGGTCCAAGTCCCTGTAATGGTTTAGGACAGTCCTTGACTGTTCCCCAAAAAAAAAGGGAACGAAACTGGATTGGGACACCCCTGTCGTGGTGTTTTAGAAGGGATTAAACTTGAAAAAAAAAGGCAAGAATTCCCAATACTTCCACATAAGCCAGTGTGTGAATATGTAAATTGATCAGACAGTTCGTGAGGCAATCCTCAAAAACACACATCACACAAAAGGAGAGTATCGACCCGTCCAACAGGAGAACACACACACACACAAATATATATATATATATATATATATATATATATATATATATATATTTGTGTCTGTGTGTGTGTATCCCTGTTTATTTGGGGATCCCCTTGCCCGTTGGGGATGAAATGCACAGTGATGATGATAAAAAAAAAAAATAATAAAGCCTGCGGGTGGGAAACTCAGGGATTTTTTTTTTTTTTTTTTTTTTTTATATTTTTTAAAAAAAACATTAAATAAGTTCAATTTATCAATCTTAAATTATACATCCAAGAACCCCCCTTAACATCAAAAAAATCAGCACTTTTTTTACAATCCATCCATTACCCTGAACTAAACAACCATTTTGCAACAACACTCATTAATAAAAAAAACATGTTAAACCTCCCCCAGGGAAATTTCCTAGATGTCCTCAAACCCCCCACCCAAACCCCCCAAAGCACCCCATATTGTAAGTTTTTATTTTTTCCATCCTACACATACCAACACAAAGAAAAAAATAAACATAGGAACCAAATAGGATTACTCCTTTCCCCCATCCAAACCAGAAAAAAAAGTATCATTACTATAAAGTGAAATTATTTATCCTCATTTCTAAATAGATACCTAAATTAAATTTCGGCCCTACTGTTACCCCCCCTGTACCCCCTTAACTTTGAATATTCAAACAACCTTAGAAATTTAAGACATAACAGGTTTTTGCCTCCATGTCTAAAAAAAGAATGTCAAAACTCGACCCGTACATTACATGTCAAAGGGAACCACAAGTCATTTTTTTTTACGGGCTAAACAAAAAAAAATATAACATCATCCATATAATTGTCAAATAATAAAGCCCAACCGGCCACGTCTTGCCAACATGACAGTTTCCTTATAGTTTTTACAAAAAAAAAGGAAAGCCCTTATTTTCCCCAAAAAAACCCCTTAACCCCCCTCCCCCCCTCAAAGCCTTTACAAACACACACTTTCAAAACCAAAACTTAAAAATTTAAAGGTCCACCCCGGGGCCCCCAAAACCAGGGCATCCAAGAAGTTCTCCGTCAAAATTCCCCCCCAAATTCCCCATTCTTTCAAATAAAAAGCACAACCCCACCCCAAAAATCCCCCCCCTTTCCCGAGTCCAGTCATTTCAGCTTCCCCCTCCTCCCCCCCTCCCCCCCCAAAAGTCTGCCCACTGTCATACTTCTGTAACTGTCGGGAAAACCTACCCACCCCGCCCATCAAAAAACCCATTCCTGCATTTTGTTCAACATCAAGCCGCCATAGCCTTTACCCGACCCCCCCTGTTCCCCCAAAATCCATAAACATACATAATCAATGCCATACATGAGTCCCCTTACATCCTCATACCCCACCCAAAATCTAAACTCAGCCCCTCAAAGTTTTTCCCCTCCCCATCAGACAGTCCCCCCTCCCAACCATTCCCCAAGTCTCCTGCCAAAAAAATCAGCATGGATGCAGTATCCCCCCCCCACACCTTTAAAAATGGCGTCATCCAACCCCCTTTTTATAGCACTGCCCTTTATGCAACTCCCCATGAAAACCCTTTTACCACCTCCCCCCCCTCGTTTTCACCCAAACCCCCAAACCCCCCCCATATTCCCCCCGTTAAACTGGGAACACTGCCCCCCCTCCCCCACATCAGCACCCTCCCCCCCCTCCCCAGCCCTTGTGTCCTCCCCGGGTCCTCACTCCAAAATACTTCTCAAATATCACCCCTTAAAAGTCCTTCCCCCCACCTTTAAACATTCAAAACCCCTTTTCCCCCCTTCTTCCCGGCCCCCTTTTAGTAAATATTTTACTACATCCCAAAAATGACTCTAATGTTTTTGAGCCCCAGCCCCAAACCCCCCTTGTCAAAAATCCTTATTTAACCCAAATTTTTTTTCCCCAAACCCCACACAAATTCAAAACCTTTTTTTCCCCCCAAACCCCCCTAAACGGGAAAAAAACCCGCACATACCATAACACTATACACTAATGTTTTAAACCCACTCCCCCCCTTTGCTGAAGTTAACCCCCCCTCCACCCCCCATCCCCTTTAAAAGCCCCCCCAAAAACCCTCCCAGCATTCACTCCCGAGCCTCCAGACATTTCCCAAAAAAAAAAACCCCAAAGTTTTTTACCCCCCCTAGACAGTCCACCCAAAACCTTTCCCCATCCCCCCACCCGAACCCCCTCCAACAGTTAGACTTATAGATTAATGGCTAAACCGCGCCCTCCCAAAAATCTCAAGAAGGGCCTATGTTTCAGACCTCCCCCCCCCCACCAACACAGTTGTGTCACCAATACCCACAATCCCAAACCCTCCCAAACCTTTTTTCCCCCCCTATCCCACCTCAATCGGGCTGTACAGGGGGCTGCAAAAAAAGGATTCGAAAAGGGGGCCCCCCTGCCGAAAACCCCTTCTCCATTCGCATTCCCTCCCCACCAAACCATTTATTTGCCCCACACTCCATCCTTATACAACAATTAGCCCATTCAACTATCTCATCCCCAAAACCTTGCTTTTCATTATCATCCACAACATTTTTTGTCAACACTATCTCGCCTTTCCAATAAAAGCCCCACCCCCCCCTACGTTTTAAGAAGCCCTTCCCTTCATCCCCCTGTTCCCCGTCCAGGATCCAATTGAGCCTCAACCCCCTCTAAAACCCTCTTCATCCTATTCCCGCACCTTAGCAAAAATTTTTAGTCAGCAAATCATGGCAAACCCTATAATCACAATTTTTTCCCCTGCCCCCCTTTTTTAAAATCTATAACCCCCTGCGGAGTTGTTCCAAAACCCAGCCTTTCAACCAAATTACCGACACTCTTTTACACCCCAATGCCCATATAAAATTTTTTACCCCATCCAGACCCGGCGTTTTCCTCAAACTCATGTTTTTTACAGCCAGCCACCCTTCTTCACTTATCCCCCCCTTCCTGTCGGCCCCATTTCGTTCCCCATTCTTCTATCTACAAGCCCCCTTCTCCCCTCCCCCCACCCCTTTTTCAAATTTTAAACCCCTTTAGCCAAAAAAAGACTCATACCCTCAGTCGATTTCTCTTCTGCCCCCGGGTATCCTTCCCATCCTCATCTACCTCCGCCCCTCACCGCTCCTGTCCTCCTCCCCAAATGGAAAAAAGTTGTGGGTTTCCCCCCCTGTCCAAAACCCCCCCCGAAATTTGAACCCCCTTTTTTTATCTTGAACCCCCCTTTATAACTCCCCCCTTCCCCTGTGTCCCCCTTCCTCTCTAAAAAACCAACAGCCCCCCAAAACTTTGAAACCCTTTTCCTTGCTTTTCCTTTCCCCCTTCCTTTATAAAGTTCTAATCCCCTTTTCACATTGCTCCCACCATTTTAGTACATCTTTTTTCCCGCTTCCTTTTTCCCTCTTTTCCCACCATTCTTCAAAACGTCCCCTTCCCCCCTCACCCCCCAAAAAATTCCTTGGTTTCCAAACGGGGCCATTCACCATTCCTCCCTCCACCCCAAATACACCCCATGATCTGAAAAGCCCGCACATCCCACCCCCCCTTACCACCCCGGGAAAAAACCTTGTCCCCAGCATCCCCCGGGAAAAAGGAGATCCACACCCCCCCCCCCACCCCCCAACCTCCTCCCCCCAAAAAATCCCCCCAAAAACTTAAGACACACCCCTTACGGGGTTGACATCCTTTTTCCAATTTTACAGTTCCTCGCCCCCCTTTTCAACCCCCTAAACCCCCATAAAAAAAAAGATCCCCAAAATCCCCTTAATCCGTTTTTTTACAGCTGGTATATTTCCCCCCAAAAACTCTCACCCCCCCCTACCCCCGAACCTGACTATCCCCCCCTCCCCCCTCCCAAGTCAACAACGAAAGGCTGACTTCACTCTCCGCCCCCCTTTAACTTGGACCCCTACACTTTATACCCTTGCAAAAAAATTCTACCATACCTGAAATTTTGCCCGTGGCCCTTTTCCCCATACCTCCAAAGTCACCTCAACCCTTTCCTCTTTAAACCCGGCCTTCAGACCATTCACGAAAGAGATACCTTTAATAAGATGAGGTGGCTTTTTTTACCATACTTTCGCTTGTGCTTTTTGGGGGTTTAGAACCTTACGTTTTCCGCACACCCTTTTCCTTTTTTGCCCCCGCACCCCCCGTTTTTTGGTGCCTCCACCCATTCTTTTGCCTGACTTTTGGCCAGGCGTCAGACTATCATCTGCACTACCATGGTCCCCTGATTGAACTAATATCCATGTTTGACCCACTATCCTCCCCTGCACTGTTACCTCACCCCTGTATACCCCAAAACATGGCTCAGCCCCTCACCCAACACCCCCTCAGCCCCCAAACTTTACTGCAGCCCACTGGCCCAAAACTCCCCCCCTGGGAGACCAAAAAAACCCCCAACCTCCGGAACAGCATTTAAATTCACCCCCTGTACGCTGTTCGCACCGCGTGTCCTGCCAAAGCCATATTCTCCCCCGGGGCCTTTCAAATCCCCCATTTTGGGGGGGCCCACTCCCACTTCCCAACCGCATAGGGCTCCCTTTAACATTCACCCTTCCCTTGTACCATTTCTGTCCCGCCCCTGTCCCTCTGCAGCAATATGTCCATAAACCCCCAGAGTCTGATGTCCGTCTTTGCCCTGCGTAGGCCTAAACGAGTTCAAAACCTTCCCCCAAACCAAAAAGACGGATGGCCCCCAGGCATCTTGGGGGTAAAAACCTTCCAATCCCCATAGACCTTCAGTCCTCGCCCCCTCGTTGCATATGGTGACCCCATAATCCTTAAAAATGCGGTGTCTTGCTCACCCCCCGAAGGAAATTTAAATTTTACAATATATGAGAAACATCTTTGGTTTCATTTCCCCGGAGATTGATAGGCATGATTTCCCCTTTTCTCCCAACCTCTAAAACGGGGGGGACGACGTTTACGAAGATTCTTTTACCCCATTGGCGAACCCATAGATGTCCTCATTATCAATCCATAAAATTTTCCGTAGAACGGGGGCAAGATAAGGGGCCCGTCGAAGGGCCGCCCCTTTTTTCCAACTCAACACATAAGGTTTTCCCCGTCTGAACGCCGCGCCATTTTGTAGTGAAATATCCAAGTTCTGTCACACCAGAGGCCAGCCCCAGAAACCTCGCGGGAACTGGGCGACGAATGAAGAGGTACAAACTCATGCTTTTAAGAAGTGGACACTGTTACTGAATCCCTTGAAGGTCGCAGCTAGCCACGATTCAAAGATTATTATCATAATAACTTGAAGAAAAGTACTTCCGTGCCGGGAATCGAACCCGGGCCCGCGGGTGAGAGCCGGTATCCTAGCCACTAGACAACACGGGACTTGGCGAAGGTTGAGCACAAGGTTGCTAAATGAACGCTTGTTTTTGCTTTTAAAGTTTTTATTTTCATTTAGAGCTTAATGATTAAAGTTTTCTTCTTTTTAAGAAAGCTTCGCTCTCGGGGAGCTTTGTCAACACGGGTTGAAGGCTGGTGACGATATTTTGATCATATTCCTTAAATAATCTTCTCGGTGCATTTTAAAAGCTTTTCTATCTTCACTGTTGGCTATTCGAGTTATTTTTAAGAACTTTCCGGCTTTTAAATAACGTTTTTCTTGTTCTTAGAACTTTACGTATCATGGGGAACTTTCCCGTGTCTTCAAGAACTTTCCGTATTCTCAAGAACTTTCTTTCTTGAGAACTTTTGTGTCCCCCAAGACTTTTCCCAGTCCTCATGAACCTCATTGGTTTCCTCAGTGACTTAATTAACTTCTGTATATGCTGTCGTGGACCAAAATGTCTCCAATATTTCTACTACTACTAGTACTAGTGGTACTATTACTACTATACTACTAATAATAATAATGTGAAAAAATATTCTTAATGCAGGAAGCCAGTCACAGTGGCTTATTTCCACTGGGATCCTTCGATCCTCTTGCCCTGGATGCAACCCACGACCGTTCTGCAAAACCTTTTTACCTACCTAGATGAACAGGGCAACATAAATAAGTAAAAATGGCCAAAGATTCCGCTCGTCCCTGGTTCAAACCCGGATCCATCAGTTGTGAGCCGAAGGCGCTACCTCTTGAGTCCCGTTAAACATCTCAGGCACGATTTTCTTTAGGTCAAAACAAGAAATCTTTGAGATAAATAGTTTAATGCGCGTGAGCATGGAGAGCTGGTGAAGCAGCTCTCAGCATCAACAGAAGGAGGCGCTGTCTCCTATACCACACTCCACGTCTCCAACTTTATCCTGGAGACCTTGGTGGGACGAGGGTGCGTGAGGAAGAAGAGGAGGAGGGGAAGGATAGATGTGAGTTGAAAATGGGGACTTAGGGAACACTGCAAGGGAGTTACCCATATGGTGGTAGCGGTGATGGTGGTGGTGGTGGTGGTGGTGGTCAGTGCGTTTTAGGAACTAGGTGGAATAGACACAGTACTTAGAAGAAGCAATAGCACATCTACTGATGTGTATATATATATAGCTCATGCAACATTTGCAAAGGAAATATATCATCTAGACCTGTATACCTTGTACATGTACTTGTAGAAATAAATATATTACATTATTAAACGACGCCTGGTCATGGACTGGCCTCGGGGCGTTCACCCCGGAAAACCCTCCAGGTATATTAGTTTTTAATTTAACCATGCTTAACTCATCATCAAAACACTTCAATAGATCTAGCTACTTAATGAAAATGGATAACAAACGATCACAACTCTGCATCTGACCACAGCCTCGGCAGACTAATTAATTGTGTCCATCACCGATCAAACATACTTTAATCCCTATTTTAAGGATTAAAGTAAATTATCAGTGTATATACAGTGAGAGATTAAAATTTGGTCAGTTTTGTCCCAGGATGCGACCCACGCCAGTTGATTGACAGCTAGGTACCCGTTTTACTGATAGGTAAACATGGACAACCGGTAAGGAAACACACCCAATGTTTTCACCCTTTCCGTGGATCGAACCACGGATCCTCAGCGTGTGACGTGAGAACTTTGCCTACCAGGCCACGGGCCACTTATGTACAGCTCAGGACATTTAGTAGAGGAAGCGTTTCGCCACTCATTAATAATCACGGTTAATAATGAATGAAAGCTTCTTATACCACAGTTTAACAATGAAAAAAAGAGACACGATACGTATTTTACAAACTTCTATTAGGAATAATACATTAGTTATACAAAGCAATGAACAGGAACAATCCATTTTCTGTAGGGAATAAAATAGAAAACTAGACGTCAGTAAGTTTCAGCAGAAACTCAAGCAAGTTTATTTAGGTACAGGTACAGGTAAGTACAATTACCATACATAGTAACATACATGTATGTGTAAATTACCTAGGATAACCCAGAAAATCAAAGTGGTTTCTTTCGGATTATTAAACAAGAGGGTTAGTAACCCAGGATAACCTAATAGTCTTGTTATCCGACTGTCTCTCTAATCCGAAGTGGGATCCTATAATAATAATAATAATCTTCATTTTTTAAGTACGTGTACAACTTATACAGACCATCAATAACATACTATATATAAAGAAGCCCTTGTTATGCAGAGCATTTAGGCATTTTAGGTTAATTTTATCCCCAGGATGCGACCCACACCAGTCAGCTAACACCCAGGTACCTATTTTCACTGCTAGGTGATCAGGGACAGCAGGTGTCTTAAGGAAATGCGCCCGAATGTTTCCACCCGTACCGGGGATCGAACCACGGACCTCACTGTGTGAGCTGAGTACACTAGCAACCGAAATACGGGGCACCTTTAACCCTCTCCCCCCGGGATGCGACCCTCACTAGTCGCCTAACACCCAGGTACCTACTCACTGGTAGGTGAACAGGGTCAGCAGGAGTAAAGCGACACGCCCGACGTTTCCACTCAACCGGAGATCGAACCACGGTCACTCAGCGTATGAACCAAGGTTTCCACCAATAATAGATTAAGTAAGTTTATTCAGGTATACACAAATACAGTTACATAGATTATCATACATAGCAGCATATGTGTAGAGAACCCAGGATAACCCAAAAAAGTAAGTGACTTATTTCCATTGTCATTATTTCATTGTCATTGTAGTTTTGGGAATTACACTATAAAGTTCTTATTACTAGAAAAGGTACAAGTATGGTGATAACTATATATATATATATATATATATATATATATATATATATATATATATATATATATATATATATGTAAAATGCTGCTTGTTGCAGTTCGTCATGGATCTCGTGGCCACTGGCCTTCCTTCTTCAGGGAGTCTTCGATGAACTGGTGGACGAACCTGTGCTTCCCGTCAGGTTAGTGTGCACTCACCGCTTGTACTAACTTATTTATGGTTGCAAGGGGGTTGAAGCTGTACTCTTGGCCCCGCCTCTACAGCGAGGTGTCATTTAGACTGCATGTCACCCTTTCACGAAAGGTCAAAAATATTTTAACTCCTAAAATAGGGATTAAAGAAAGCTCTCAGTGTAAATATACGGCGAGGGACATACACCCATCGGTGTATATATATATATACCGTGAGCCAGAGTTTGCATACAGCCTCTTCAAATCTTCCTAAAATTAAAATATGCAAGATTAAACTATAAAATATATTAAGAATCAAAATTTTAATTATTATTTCATGATTGGCCGTCACGATAACCAATCGTTAATTATTGGCAGTAATTTTGTGCCCATCTTAATAGTTCTGTCACTACATGATATATATGCTCAGTAGTAATTGATTTATATTCAATTATATTGAATGGGGAGGAAGGGAGAGTGTGGTGAAGGAAGAGAGATGTGATGGGAAAGTAAGAGAGGAGAGATACCAGAAGTATGACAGGTACTGAAAAAATGTTGAGATGGGGCTCCTTCTCCACTGAAAAACCTCCATCACACTACTGTGGCCTAACACCCTCCATCACTATACTGTGTCACAACACTCTCCATCACTATAACGTGTCACAACACCCTCCATCACTATACCGTGTCACAACACCCTCCATCACTATACCGTGTCACAACACCCTCCATCACTATACCGAATCACAACACCCTCCATCACTCTACTGTGTCACAACTAGACCCTCCATCACTATGCTGTGTCATAAGACTTTCCATCATTATTATGTGTTTAAATACCCTCCATCATTATTATGTTAAAATACCCTCCATCACTATTCTGTGACACAACTAGACCCTCCATCACTAGACCCTCCATCACTAGACCCTCCATCACTAGACCCTCCATCACTAGACCCTTCATCACTAGACCCTCCATCACTATTCTGTGTCACAACTAGACCCTTCATCACTAGACCCTCCATCACTAGACCCTCCATCACTATTCTGTGTCACAACTAGACCCTTCATCACTAGACCCTTCATCACTAGACCCTCCATCACTATTCTGTGTCACAACTAGACCCTCCATCACTATTCTGTGTCACAACTAGACCCTCCATCACTATTCTGTGTCACAACTAGACCCTCCATCACTATTCTGTGTCACAACTAGACCCTCCATCACTATTCTGTGTCACAACTAGACCCTTCATCACTAGACCCTTCATCACTAGACCCTCCATCACTATTCTGTGTCACAACTAGACCCTCCATCACTATTCTGTGTCACAACTAGACCCTCCATCACTATTCTGTGTCACAACTAGACCCTCCATCACTATTCTGTGTCACAACTAGACCCTTCATCACTATTCTGTGTCACAACTAGACCTTCCATCACTATTCTGTGTCACAACTAGACCCTCCATCACTATGCTGTGTCATAAGACTTTCCATCATTATTATGTGTTTAAATACCCTCCATCATTATTATGTTAAAATACCCTCCATCACTATTCTGTGACACAACTAGACCCTCCATCACTAGACCCTCCATCACTAGACCCTCCATCACTAGACCCTCCATCACTAGACCCTCCATCACTATTCTGTGTCACAACTAGACCCTTCATCACTAGACCCTCCATCACTAGACCCTCCATCACTATTCTGTGTCACAACTAGACCCTTCATCACTAGACCCTTCATCACTAGACCCTTCATCACTAGACCCTTCATCACTAGACCCTCCATCACTATTCTGTGTCACAACTAGACCCTCCATTACTATTCTGTGTCACAACTAGACCCTCCATCACTATTCTGTGTCACAACTAGACCCTCCATCACTATTCTGTGTCACAACTAGACCCTTCATCACTAGACCCTTCATCACTAGACCCTTCATCACTAGACCCTTCATTACTAGACCCTCCATCACTATTCTGTGTCACAACTAGACCCTCCATCACTATTCTGTGTCACAACTAGACCCTCCATCACTATTCTGTGTCACAACTAGACCCTCCATCACTATTCTGTGTCACAACTAGACCCTCCATCACTATTCTGTGTCACAACTAGACCCTTCATCACTAGACCCTCCATCACTAGACCCTTCATCACTACACAGTTTTAACACCTTATTTAGTATATTATTCCACATGATATGCATGATAACATGATCCCATGTTATTGATGAAAACATGATCCCATGTTATTGATGAAAACATGATCCCAAGTTATTGTTGATAACATGATCCCAAGTTATTGATGATAACATGATCCAAAGTTATTGATGATAATATGATCCCATGTTATTGATGATAACAGATCCCAAGTCATTGATGATAACACACACACATACACACACACACACACACACACACAGGAGCTATGACTCGACCCCTGCAAACACAACTAGGTGAGTACACACACACACAGGAATCTTATCAACACTGCCGAGCACCTTCTGCTAGTCTCAGGGACTAATTACCTCAGATTCTACATCTTCAGTCTTCTGTTTTTGTCCCTGCATTGTATGAATAAAGCCTCGAGTTGGCGAAACGTCTACCATTAACAATCCCAGACAATCTATCAACACAACTCCCGCATAAACGTAATCAATGAAAAAGTCAGAACATCTCCTTAGTTCTCAAAATTAAAGGTATTTCCTCAGAACTAAAAAAAAAGAATTTTTATATATACTTATAAAAAAAATAGTCCCACAATACATACTCCATTTTTTTTAATCACCAAAGACCCCCGTGTTCAAAATATAGACACTGTCGCTTCAATATTTGACGTCAAAATTAAAACGTAAACATCTCGTTGCGTCACTGGAGAGCCTATTTTAAAAGCTGTCAGAGTGTAAGTTTGGCACGATGTGGCACGCAGAATGTACCATCATTCTACATGGTGTAATAATGTTGGTAGAATTACCTATAATATGGTAAGTATGTGGCAACGTATCGCTCTCCAGGAGCTCTGTCAAGTCATTACAAAGAATACAAGGGCACAGAGGGCATATATAAGTATTAGTGAGGTGAAAGGCTTAATATAATCGTTGTAGGTAGTAGTGGCAATACTAGTAATAGTTGTAGCTGCGTTACTACTACTACTACCTACAACGATTATATTATACCTTCGACCTCACTCTTATACCTATATAAACCCTGTGTGTCCTTGTAACTGCTTGACAAAGCTCCTGGAGAGCGAAACGTTGCCACAATAAAATGTCACATTAGTTGCATATGTGTCCTCTTTACCTAACATCATTCTGCATGTTGCAAATGGATAAAATCAAGTAGAAAAAGGGCACAATACTGGAACAATACACGAATGGGAGATTGAAACTTCGGACGACTTTCGGGACCGACGCTGACCATTAACTAGTCACACACAGAATCGCGATGGGAAGGGGACCAAAATTTATGCCAGGGAGGGAAGAAGCGGGGGACGGGAGATGTAGAATATAGAGCGGAATGGGTAAAATCCTACGTCCCGTGGAATTTATTTCACATATAACGCATTTTCAGTGGGAGAATATGCTGACGAGTACGCAAATAAGGCACGACATGCGGTTTGTGGAATTTTATTGAGAAGACGTTTCGCCCACCAAGGGATTTATCATTTCTCGCTTAAAAGAACTGACAGTCTCAGGTGGTCGAAACGTCTTCTCAGTGAAATACCACAAACCTCATATTGTCCCTTATTACTATGTATTGTGGCTCATATATATCTTGTTTGTCTAAAATGTATCGTGTTGTTTGTCTAATGTATCATGTTGTATGCCTAATAATAATAATAATAATAATAATAATAATAATAATCAGAAATGGTTTAAGCAGACTAAAGTACCTAGAATTGGGGTCATAGAACTCGTGGAAACAAAACACTAACTGCCTAAATTGTGTACCTGTGACAAAATAAGCTTACTTAATTACTAATCTGCTGCCGCAGGTTCCGCAACTGGAACACTACGCTGCGTCTGAAGGGAACTTCACCCTCCAGGATGGTGGATAAGATAGTGGAGCGACGCTCCCCCCAGCCCTCCCCCAGCACCTCCCCACTGCCTCCAGAGGGCCACCAGGGGCCCTGCTGTCAATCCCACGCCTTTCCCCTGCGCTCCCCAGGACGCCAGAAGTGTCGAGGCCTAGGTGTAGGCCACTGCGCTTGCTGCGACACCTGCAGCAGGACCTCCCCGTCAGGAGGAGGTAGCGGTAGCAGTTGCGCCTCCTCGCCCAAGACGAACGACAGGAGCTAAGGATTTTTTTATGGAAGTCTGCCACTTTCCACTTGGTAGAAGTCTGCCACTTTCCACTTGGTGGAAGTCTGCCACTTTCCACTTGAAAGAGCTCTGCCACTGTCCATTTGATAGAGCTCTGCCACTGTCCACTTGGTGGAACTCTGCCACTGTCCACTTGGTGGAACTCTTGCAACTTTCCACTTGGTGGAACTCTTGCAACTTTCCACTTGGTGGAACTCTCTCGACTAACCTGTAATTCCTTTCGTAAGTCTATGTGCGTTCGTGCTACATGCTCCTGAGATCCTTCTCTTCCTGCCCCTGATCCTCCTTCTCCTCTTCCTCTTCTTGCTACTCTTTCTTCTCCTGCTCCTGCTCCTCCTCCTGCTCCTCCTCCTCCTGCTTCTCCTTCTCATGCTCCTCCTCCATGAGTGGGTTGTTCCGCAGAACTTGGTCTTTCCAGGTAGTTGAGTTTCCTTCAAGAAAAAGACCAGCCTTTTCAAGGTTTGGGTCCACCTTTTCAAAGGAGTTGGGTCTCCTTGAAGGAGCAAGACCCTCCTCAAAGAGTAAGGTCTTCCTACAATGAGTAAGGTCCTTCATGAAGCAAGGTACTCATCCAAAAAGGATGAGTACCATGAATAATTAAGGTCACAGTCTCAGAAGCAAGACCTGTTTCAAGGATCAAGGTCTTTCTTCAAGGATCAAGGTCTTCCTTCAAGGATCAAGGTCTTCCTACTCATAGATGGACACCTGTAACTTTACTGTATATGTGATATATAGCTGATACAACTGTGTGACTGTATATGTTTTAAGTGTTATATATATATATATAAGTTAATAGTAGTTCCAATGAAGAGCATAATTTATTTTCTTATTCATGCATAGTATGTAAATTCGTATGTAAATCTATACATAGGATTATTTATGAATAGACCTATGCAATTATTTTGTGCTTCCTCTGTGGCAGTGACGAGAGTGCTTGTTTTAGTCACCTTGGTGAGGTGAGTTATGTGAGCTGGGTGAGCTAGGTGAGCTGAGTGAGCTAGGTGAGCTGGGTGAGCTGAGTGAGCTGGGTGAGCTGGGTGAGCTGAGTGAGCTAGGTGAGCTGGGTGAGCTAGGTGAGCTGGGTGAGCTGAGTGAGCTGGGTGAGCTAGGTGAGCTGAGTAAGCTAGGTGAGCTGGGAGAGGTAGGTGAGTCAATGGTATGTCTTTCACTATGTAATGCAGTATTGACTCTCTGAAGCCTCGATGACTAATTTCACCAGAAATGCCACATAATTTCCCCAGAAATGCATCATAATTTCCCCAGAAATGCCACACAATTTCCCCAGAAATGCCACACAATTTCCCCAGAAATGCCACATAATTTCCCCCAAAATACCACATAATTTCCCCAGAAATGCCACAAAATTCCCCCCAGTAATACTTCATAATTTCCCAAGAAATGCCATATAATTTCCCCAGAAACACCCCAGAATTTCCACAGAAGCACAACATAATTTCCCCATAAATTCCAAACAATTTTTACCGGAATATTAGAAAAACATATTCCAAAGGAATAATCTCTTAATTTCCAACGGTATGTTGCATAATTTCCAACGCCATGCTCTATAATTTCCAACGGTATGCTGCATAATTTACAACGGATTGCTGTATAATTTCCAACGGATTATGATGCATAATTTCCAACGGATTATGATGCATAATTTCCAGCGGATTGCTGTATAATTTCCAACGGATTATGATGTATAATTTCCAACGGTATGGTGTATAATCTCCCGAGGTTGATATAATCAGTCAGTGTGGCACTCTAGCAGTGTATTAACGTTGTCACGCATGCAGTTAATAATTTGTAATTGTAAATAAAAATTATACAATAAATTATTTTATTATTATTGAAGACAATGATCCAGGAGACCAGGGAGAGAGTTCATGAGGCCAGGGAGACAGTCCATGAGACCAGTGAGACAGTTCATGAGACCAGGGAGACAGTCCAGGAGACCAGGGAGACAGTCCAGGAGACCAGGGAGAGAGTTCATGAGACCAGGGTGACAGTCCAGGAGACCAGGGAGACAGTTCATGAGACCAGGGAGACAGTCCAGGAGACCAGAGAGTTCATGAGACCAGGGAGACAGTCCAGGAGACCAGGGAAACAGTCCAGGAGACCAGGGAAACAGTCCAGGAGACCAGGGAGACAGTCCAGGAGACCAGGGAGACAGTTCATGAGACCAGGGAGACAGTCCAGGAGACCAGAGAGAGAGTTCATGAGACCAGGGAGACAGTCCAGGAGACCAGGGAGAGAGTTCATGAGACCAGAGAGACAGTCCAGGAGACCAGGGAGACAGTCCAGGAGACCAGGGAGACAGTCCAGGAGACCAGGGAGACAGTCCAGGAGATGAGGAATGTAGACACAAGAATAGGAGACGGGGCAAAATACAGACAGATAGTCACACACACACACACACACACACACACACACACACACACACACACACACACACACACACACACACACACACCGCTGATCTAAATGAAATGTACTGGTCACTGGACATTATTCATGTCACCTTAACATGTCTTCAGTAACCGACCTTACAACCTGCGCAGGTCACCTGCACATTTCCAGTTAAGGTCACCTAAAGTGGCGTTAATACCTAAAGGTGACGTACGGTACTGGTGCCCCACACCCCTATAATCACACAACAATGTTTCACACACACAAAAACTTTATTTTCAATATACAAAAATTAATCCTCTGTTTGAAGCAGACAATTGCACCTGCCACTACGACTGCTGATGTATCTACACACACAAAGGGATGTTAGGAAGTATATCTTCAGTCATAGAGTTGTCAGGAATAGTCTGGATAGTGACGTAGTGGAGGCAGGAACCATACATAGTTTTAAGACGAAGTTTGATAAAGCTCATGGAGCAAGGACCTAGTAGCGACCAGTGAAGAGGATATGACTCGACCCCTGCAACCACAATTAGGTGAGTACACACACATACATACACACACACACACACACACACACACACACACACACACACATATATATATATATATATATATATATATATATATATAGGGACGACCCACGCCCACACTCCTGAGGGACGACCTACGCCCACACTCCTGAGGGACGACCCACGTCCACACTCCTGAGGGACGACCCACGCCCACACTCCTGAGGGACGACAAACGCCCACACTCCTGAGGGACGACCCACGCCCACACTCCTGAGGGATGACCCACGCCCGCACTCCTGAGGGACGACCCACGTCCGCACTCCTGAGGGGACGACAAACGCCCACACTCCTGAGGGATGACCCACGCCCACACTCCTGAGGGACGACCCACGCCCACACTACTGAGGGACGACCCACGCCCACACTCCTGAGGGAGGAAAAAAGGGTAGTGGAAGGGAAGCCACTCTCCCATCCAAGCGCACAGGGAGAAGAAAAGAACTCACTAACCCAGGAATACACACTAGAGAATAAATGGAGAAGAGGGAGAGTATAAAGGAATAGAAAGAAGGAAGGGAGGGAGGGAGGAGGGAGAGAGAGGGGTAAGTAAGCCCACACACCCACACACCAGAGAGAGGGTGGGAAGGAGGATGATGGGCAGGGACGGTAGGGAGGGTGAAAGTGGGGAGAGAGAGAGAGAAGGAAGAGGGAGGGAAGCCACTCACTCCCACACACCAGAAAGAGAATTGGAGGGAGGGAGAGTAGGGAGGGCGGGATGGAGGGATGGATGGAGGGAGGGAGGGAGGGGGAAGATACTCACACCCACAGGTACAGAGATGAAAAATAGATTACAGTGGCAGATAAATATTACCACAATATTCATAACAAATATTGTCTGTCTTTTGATGTCCCTTCAAAATACGTTCCCGAATTCTGGAAAAAAAAAATCATTGACCCTCATAACATGTTTTGCAAGTTGCTTGAAGCTACTCCTGCGTCCTCCAGTCTTGTTCTCCTGGATTCGACTGAAGAAGCTGTATATGCATGGTATGCAATACCGACACGATGAAAATTAGACACGTGCAACATCTGGGTACCTTTATTGTAGACGTTTCGCCCTCCAGTGGCTGTATATAGTTCTTCTGTCTTCCAATCATGTCCTTGAATTTGTATTGATAAAGCCACTGGAGGGCGAAACGTCTACAATAAAGATACCCAGATGCTGCAGCCTGGTGTACGGGCGAAACGTCTCCACATTAAAATTACCCACGTGTAACACATGATTTATTCATCAACTTCCCTGTATCATATACCATAAACAGATATCAGGAGAGACATGATAAAAACATACAAAATACTCAAAGGAATTGATTGGGTAGACAGGGACAGGCTGTTTGAGAGGTGGAAAACATGTACCCAAGAGCACAACTGGAAGTTAAATATACAAATGAGTCAGAGGAAGTATTTCTTCAGGGAAGTCAGGAAGTGGGATGATCTCCACGAAGAAGTAAAGGAGACAGGCTCCATACACAGTTTTAAGAGCAGGTATGATAGGTCCTATGAGGCTAGAATGGAGTTAATCTGGTAACCGTTAGGTTGAGAGGTGGGAACAGGAGCTAGGGCTCGACCCCTACACCTGTAATCACATATAGGTGAGTACATTATATATGTATATGTCGTGCCGAATAGGTAAAACTGGTCAATTAGCAAGAACTCATTTAAAATTAAGTCCTTTCTATAATTTTCTCTTATACTTTTAAAGATATATTTTTTCATTTTTGTTAATGTAAAATTTAATAATATTATAACAAGCGCAATTTAATTTAGTCTAATCCAATTAAATATATTTTTGATAAGTTTACAGTAATTTAATAATAAATAAACACAATGAAATACATTTTTTTTCGTTAGGTTCAGAATGATTTTTGTGAAAATATTGCATACACACATTTTTGCTTGCCTTATTCGGCAAGAAGAGCGTTGTTATTTAAGTCAAAATCGCCAGAATGATTTATAAGTAGTGTTGTGAAGGCTGGGTAGAGGTCGGCCTAGGAAAGGTTGGAGGGAGGGGGTAAAGGAGGGTTTGTGTGCGAAGGGCTTGGACTTCCAGCAAGCATGTGTGAGTGTGTTAGAAGCGAATGAAGGCAAATGGTTTTCAGGACATGACGTACTGTTGGAGTGAAGGGATTCAGGGAAACCGGCAGGCCGGACTTGAGTCCTGGAGATGGGAAGTACAGTGTCTGCACTCTGAAGGAGGGGTGTTAATGTTGCAGTTTGATAACTGTAGTTAAACGCGCCTCTGATAAGGGATACCCAAGTGTTGCATATGTGTCTAATTTATCAACTTGTCGGTTCTCTGAACCATTCTACATATGGTGTGACCACAGCCCTGAAAGGCACCTTTGTGTTACTATGGTGTGACCACAGCCCTGAGAGGCACCTTTGTGTTACTATGGTGTGACCACAGCCCTGAGAGGCACCTTTGTGTTACTATGGTGTGACCACAGCCCTGAGAGGCACCTTTGTGTTACTATGGTGTGACCACAGCCCTGAGAGGCACCTTTGTGTTACTATTGTGTGACCACAGCCCTGAGAGGCACCTTTGTGTTACTATGGTCTGACCACAGCCCTGAGAGGCACCTTTGTGTTACTATGGTCTGACCACAGCCCTGAGAGGCACCTTTGTGTTACTATGGTCTGACCACAGCCCTGAGAGGCACCTTTGTGTTACCATGGTGTGACCACAGCCCTGAGAGGCACCTTTGTGTTACTATGGTGTAACCACAGCCCTGAGAGGCACCTTTGTGTTACTATGGTGTGACCACAGCCCTGAGAGGCACCTTTGTCACGAAGCTCTTGTTGGCTAACCACTGCTGATGTTATTACAATTGTTACTTTGTTTTTCAGCCTCAAGTGATCTGTTCAATGGAATCTTCTTTGTCCAGCACGGGGATAGAGGTCACGTGTGTGCGTGTGTGTGTGTGTGTGTGTGTGTGTGTGTGTGTGTGTGTGTGTGTGTGTGTGTGTGTGTGTGTGTGTGTGTGAGTGTGTTAGTTACCATTTTGTCCTAGGCACATGTCGATTAGACACTAGGCCTGTTGTATGTATATGTGTGTGTGTGTGTGTGTGTGAGTGTGTGTGTAAGGAAACACTTCGAAATGTTTCGGCCCCGCCGGGAATCGAACCCGAGCCCTCCGTGCGTGAAGCAAGAGCTTTAGCCACCATGCCATCGGGGCGTGTGTGTGTGTGTGTGTGTGTGTGTGTTTGTGTGTGTGTGTGTGTGAGTGTGTGTGTGTGTGTACTCACCTAATTGTACTCACCTAATTGTGGTTGCAGGGGTCGAGACTCAGCTGCTGGCCCCGCCTCTTCGCTGTCCGCTACTGGGTCTCTGCTCTCCCTGCTCCATGAGCTTTATCATACCTCGTCTTAGAACTATGTATGGTTCCTGCCTCCACTATATCTTTCTCTAGACTATTCCACTTCCTGACTACTCTGTGGCTGAAGAAATGCTTCCTAACATCCCTTTGACTCATCTGAGTCTTCAGCTTCCAGTTGTGTCCCCTTGTTTCTGTGTTCCCTCTCTGGAACATCCTGTCCCTGTCTACCTTGTCGATTCCCCGCAGTATTTTGTATGTCGTTATCATGTCTTCTCTGACCCTTCTTTCCTCCAGTGTTGTTAGTCCTATTTCCCTCAACCTTTCTTTATAGGACAGACCCCTGAGTTGTGGAACTAGCCTTGTCGCAAACCTTTGCACTTTCTCTAGTTTCTTTACGTGCTTGACCAGGTGTGGGTTCCAGACTGGTGCTGCATATTCTAGTATGGGCCTGACGTACACGGTGTACAGTGTCTTAAACGAGTCCTTGTTAAGGTAACGGAACTCTAATCTTAGGTTTGCCAGTCGCCCATATGCTGCCGCAGTTATCTGGTTGATGTGTGCCTCCGGAGACGTACTTGGCGTTATACTCACCCCAAGGTCTTTCTCCTTTGCCGAGGTTTGTAGCCCTTGTCCACCTAGCCTGTACTCTGTCAGCGGTCTTCTTTGCCCTTCTCCGATCTTCATGACTTTGCATTTGGTGGGATTGAATTCGAGAAGCCAGTGTGTGTGTGTGTGTGTGTGTGTGTGTGTGTGTGTGTGTTTGTGTGTGTGTGTGTGTGTTCACAGCTTTGTGTTTGTTGTGGATTGTATGTAAGAACAAACATTTCAGTAAAACGACACAGTTGCATTGGCTTTCTTTATTTGTTCAACGTTTCGCCCAACACTGGGCTTCATCGAGTACTTGTTGGGCGAAACGTTGTCGCATGATATTTGCACACTGCTAAATAAAAGCTTCCCAAACAGCCGAATTGCAGACTTTTAAATATCTAAATATTTATTCATGTTTCCGTGTGATGTGGCTACCAATTTCAACCAGAGGATCAGAATTTTTTGTTGAGTGAAGCAAATCAATTTCTTGAATCCAATTGTTTTTTTTTACAAACTTTTCTCTCAAGCGTGACACGGATGATGAGTTTTAGGAATGAAGCTCTGCTTTCATTTCATTCCAGCAATTGTTGATGGAATCTAGGTCAGGGCTGTTGTCTGGTCACTGGATAATGTTGACATTGCTCTCTTGCAGACATTTCTTGACCTATTTTGTCACGTGGCATGAGACATTGTCTTGCATAGATTGTTTTGTGTCATGAACCTTGTGGAATGTGAGGAAAAGTTTTTTTTTAAGCGCATCTTCTGTAAGTGTCAGGGGCCCAAGACTGTTCAACTACCTCCCAGCATATGTAAGGGGGATTACCATTAGACCCCTGGCTGTCTTCAGGAGGCAGCTGGACAGGCACCTAAAGTCAGTACCTGACCAGCCGGGCTGTGGTTCGTACTTCGGTTTGCGTGCGGCCAGCAGTAACATTTTGGTTGATCAGGCCCTGATCCACCGCGAGGCCTTGGCATGGGCCGGGCAGCGGGGGCGTTGACCCCAGGAACACCCTTCAGGTATACTCCAGGTACCAACTCCGCAAATGATGTTGGGTTCAGCTCTTTCATAAGAACATAAGAAAGGAGGAACACTGCAGCAGGCCTGTTGGCCCATACTAAGCAAGTCCTTCCTTTCCTCCCACTCTCTTCTCTTTTCCTTTTTCTATTCTCTTCCTTGTGTTTCTCTTCGGCTTCAACATTCTTCCCTGGCACTTTAATGTCCTCCCTAAAGTTTGTTGCTTCCAGTCATTTATTACAACTGCTAGTTTTTCGTGGAAAGGGAAAAGAGGGACATTGGAGGAAGAGGAGGAGGAGAGGTCGAAGAGCAAGAGGTAGAGTAAGGGGAAAGAGGGAGGGAGGGAAGAAAGAGAGGGAGTGTGGGAGGGTTGGAGGGAGGGAGAACTAAAACAAACCATCGTATTTTAGCACCACAACAACACTTTACCTTCCCTTACTCCCCCCCACAATCCTCTCCCACACACACACAGACAAAAACAATCCACCCACAGCCACTCACAGACACTCACAGCCACTCACAGATACCCACAGCCACTCACAGACACCCACAGCCACTCACAGATACCCACAGCCACTCACAGACACCCACAGCCACTCACAGACACCCACAGCCACCACACAGTTCTTTTCTCACCATCCTTTCACACCATGCTCACCCCGACCATTATCACTCCACGTCACCATGACAACAGAACAGCACGACACACTAAGACCCCAACCTTGTCCGGCAGGGTTTTACAAGTGTATTAAACAAAGACCGCCTTCAGGAACACAGTAAAAGGATTACCGTCTCACGTGTCTATCTACCTGTGTACCGTCTCTTTGATGTATTGTACGACACCTGGCCCTCAGGGCCACACTGAATACCCCTTGAAATGTAGGACCTGGTCGTTAAGATCGTACTAGCCCCCTCTCCCTAACACTTGGTCGTCAGAATTGAAGACCTGGTCATCAGGACCTCGCTGGCATACCAACACTGGAGACCTTGTCGTCAAAACAACAATGACATTCCGAGATACGAGACCTGGTCTCCAATACCACGATACTCTATACTCGAAACTAACTCTACAGGCTGGTTTAGAAGCCACTTCTCGCCTCTCTTGTGAACCCTTGTAACACTTCTTAATGATCCTCATCCAGCACGGGATGTCAGGGCCATGTTTACTAAACTAAATGACTTCATAGTGATAATGACATCAGATCGCTGGTATCGCTTCGCTGAACACCAAAGCTGGTGAACTTTGAGTTTCCCCTGAAGCAAGTTTATTCTTTTCTCTGAGGATGAGGGTCCCCAGGACAGTTCCAGAGGTGGTACCTCCCTATATTTTATATATATATATATATATATATATATATATATATATATATATATATATATATATATATATATATATATATATATATGCCGGGAGCAATGGGCTAGTAACCCCTTCTCCTGTACAAATCTACTAAAAACGAGAAGAAGAAAAACTTTATAAAATTGGGTTGTCTGAATGTGCGTGGATGTAGTGCGGATGATAAGAAAGAGATGATTGCCGATGTTATGAATGAAAAGAAGTTGGATGTCCTGGCCCTAAGCGAAACAAAGCTGAAGGGGGTAGGCGAGTTTCAGTGGGGAGAAATAAATGGGATTAAGTCAGGAGTATCTGAGAGAGTTAGAGCTAAGGAAGGGGTAGCAATAATGTTGAAGGATCAGTTATGGAAGGAAAAGAGGGAATATAAATGTGTAAATTCAAGGATTATGTGGATTAAAATAAGGGTCGGATGCGAAAAGTGGGTCATAATAAGCGTGTATGCACCTGGAGAAGAGAGGAGTGTAGAGGAGAGAGAGAGATTTTGGGAGATGTTAAGCGAATGTATAGGAACTTTTGAACCAAATGAAAGAGTAATTGTGGTAGGGGACCTAAATGCTAAAGTGGGAGAAACATGCAGAGAGGGTGTAGTAGGTAAGTTTGGGGTGCCAGGTGTAAATGATAATGGGAGCCCTTTGATTGAACTTTGTATAGAAAGGGGTTTAGTTATAGGTAATACATATTTTAAGAAAAAGAGGATAAATAAGTATACAAGATATGATGTAGGGCGTAATGACAGTAGTTTGTTGGACTATGTATTGATAGATAAAAGACTGTTGAGTAGACTTCAGGATGTACATGTTTATAGAGGGGCTACAGATATATCAGATCACTTTTTAGTTATAGCTACAGTGGGAGTAAAAGGTAGATGGGATACAAGGAAAATAGAATCAGTAAGTAAAAGAGAGGTGAAGGTTTATAAACTAAAAGAGGAGGCAGTTAGGGTAAGATATAAACAACTATTGGAGGATAGATGGGCTAGTGAGAGTGTAGGCAATGGGGTCGAAAATGTATGGGGTAGATTTAAAATGTAGTGTTAGAGTGTTCAGCAGAAGTTTGTGGTTACAGGCGAGTGGGTGCGGAGGGAAGAGGAGCGATTGGTGGAATGATGATGTAAAGAGAGTAGTAAGGGAGAAAAAGTTAGCATATGAGAGGTTTTTACAAAGTAGAAGTGATGCAAGGAGGGAAGAGTATATGGGAGAGAAAAGAGAGGTTAAAAGAGTGGTGAAGCAATGTAAAAAGAGAGCAGATGAGAGAGTGGGTGAGATGTTATCAGCAAATTTTGTTGAAAATAAGAAAAAGTTTTGGAATGAGATTAATAAGTTGAGGAAGCCTAGAGAACAAATGGATTTGACAGTTAAAAATAGGAGAGGAGAGTTATTAAATGGAGAGTTAGAGGTATCGGGAAGATGGAGAGAATATTTTGAGGATTTGTTAAATGTTGATGAAGACAGGGAAGCTGTGATTTCGTGTGTAGGGCAAGGAGGAATAACATCTTGTAGGAGTGTGGAAGAGCCAGTTGTGGGTGTAGGGGAAGTTCGTGAGGCAGTGGGTAGAATGAAAGGGGGTAAGGCAGCTGGGATTGATGGGATAAAGATAGAAATGTTAAAAGCAGGTGGGGATATAATTTTGGAGTGGTTGGTGCTATTATTTAATAAATGTATGGAAGAGGGTAAGGTACCTAGGGATTGGCAGAGAGCGTGTATTGTTCCTTTGTATAAAGGCAAAGGGGACAAAAGAGAGTGCAAAAATTATAGGGAATAAGTCTGTTGAGTGTACCTGGTAAAGTGTATGGTAGAGTTATTATTGAAAGAATTAAGAGTAAAACAGAAAGCAGGATAGCAGATGAACAAGGGGGCTTTAGGAAAGGTAGGGGTGTGTAGACCAAGTGTTTACAGTGAAACATATAGGTGAACAGTATTTGGATAAGGGTAAAGATGTTTTTGTGGCATTTATGGATTTGGAAAAGGCGTATGATAGGGTAGATAGGGGGCAATGTGGCAGATGTTGCAGGTGTATGGAATAGGAGGAAGGTTACTGAAAGCAGTGAAGAGTTTTTATGAGGATAGTGAGGCTCAGGTTAGAGTGTGTAGGAGGGAAGGGGACTATTTCCCAGTAAAAGTGGGCCTTAGACAAGGATGTGTGATGTCACCGTGGTTGTTCAATATATTTATAGATGGGGTTGTAAGAGAAGTGAATGCGAGGGTCTTGGCAAGAGGTGTTGGGCTAAAAGATAAAGAAGCAAATACAAAGTGGGAGTTGTCACAGTTGCTTTTTGCTGATGACACTGTGCTTTTGGGAGATTCTGAAGAGAAGCTGCAGAGGTTGGTGGATGAATTTGGTAGGGTGTGTAAAAGAAGAAAATTGAAAGTGAATATAGGAAAGAGTAAGGTGATGAGGATAACAAAAGAATAGGTGACGAAAGATTGGATATCAGATTGGAGGGAGAGAGTATGGAGGAGGTGAATGTATTCAGATATTTGGGAGTGGACATGTCGGCGGATGGGTCTATGAAGGATGAGGTGAATCATAGAATTGATGAGGGAAAAGGGTGAGTGGAGCACTTCGGAGTCTGTGGAGACAAAGAACCTTGTCCATGGAAGTAAAGAGGGAATGTATGAGAGTATAGTTATACCAACGCTCTTATATGGGTGTGAAGCATGGGTGATGAATGTTGCAACGAGGAGAAGGCTGGAGGTAGTGGAGATGTCATGTCTGAGGTCAATGTGTGGTGTGAATATAATGCAGAGAATTCGGAGTTTGGAAATTAGGAGGAGGTGCGGGATTACCAAAACGATTGTCCAGAGAGCTGAGGAGGGGTTGTTGAGGTGGTTTGGACATGTAGAGAGAATGGAACGAGACAGAGTGACTTCGAGAGTGTATAAATCTGTAGTGGAGGGAAGGCGGGTAGGGGTCGGCCTAGGAAAGGTTGGAGGGAGGGGTAAAGGAAGTTTTGTGTGCGAGGGGCTTGGATTTCCAGCAAGCATGTGTGAGCGTATTTGATAGGAGTGAATGGAGGCATATGGTTTTTAATACTTGACGTGCTGTTGGAGTGTGAGCAAAGTAACATTTATGAAGGGATTCAGGAAACCGGCAGGCCGGACTTGAGTTCTGGAGATGGGAAGTACAGTGCCGGCACTCTGAAGGAGGGGTGTTAATGTTGCAGTTTTATAACTGTAGTGTAAAGCACCCTTCTGGCAAGACAGTGATGGAGTGAATGATGATGAAAGTTTTTCTTTTCGGGCCACCCTGCCTTGGTGGGAATCGGCCGATGTGTTAATAAAAAATATATATATATATATATATTATATATATATATATATATATATATATATATATATATATATATATATATATATATATACGATGGTTTCATTTTGATCTAGTCAGATTTTGAATAAAATTTAATTTTAAATGTTGTTTTATTTTGGGAATCAATTTGTTTTCACTAAGGGAGGTCCCCGTCCCTTCGAAATATCTTATTAAAATTCAAATCAGGTCGACGATTCTTGGCACAACTGAAAGGTTAGTTTATGCGTGGGATGAATTGACCATGAAGACTCTGGAGAGCGCATGCGCATGTGTTCATGTGTCTTTATGTGTGTGTGTGTGCGTGTTTGTGTGTGTAGACGAGACTTCCAGCAGGTTGCCTACTCAGTGTCCTCTGGAACTCGTGTGAGGTTGGGTGTATCACGTCGCTCTGGTGTGCCTTCACTCCGCGTGTGTGTGTGTGCGTGTCGGGGACCTGTGAGAGCCCTGTGTGCGTGTTTGGTGTGTCGAGAGGGGCCGTGTGTGTACACCAAGACACAGGATGGGGCTACAGCAACAAGGAACGATACTGCTGCTTGTGATAGCGGCAGCAGTGGTAGGAGCCACTAAAGGTAAGACCCCCAGTCAACCCTTTTGTTGAGCAGGTGGCAGAACCCGCCCTCACAACACACCTTATGTCATACCAACAACCATCAACAAGAGGGAATACGATCACAACATACAAAATACTCAGGGACATAGATAGGGTAGACAATGACCCCAATGGAAATAAATCACTGACTTTTTTTTGGGTTATCCTAGGTGACTTACACATGTTATTATGTATGATAATTTGTGTAATGTATTTATGTGTACCTGTACCTTAATAAACTTACTAATTAGGGATAAGCCCTTTACCCAAAATGCAACAAGAACAAGAGGCACTATTAAAAATTGCGTACCCAAATGAACACAGGGATGTCGGTAAGCATTTTCTCAACTTAGAAATGATTAAGAAGTGCCAGGAAGAAAGAGGAGGTAGATGGGTGATTCTGATAACAGAACCTCACTCTCCATAACGAGGACACCAGACACAATCTCAAACAAATAAATATTCTGTATACGAAATGACTGTCTTACGTCAGCCGACCAAGAGTTAACAGGCGGGACCAACTACTGAGGATCATCTCTGCAAACTCAGATAGTTAATTACATCAGAGTACATACTAATAATGTTCCTGTATGAAAAGATAGTCTATAAAAGTAACACACATACAAAAAGATCACACACACACACACACAGGGATGTTAGGAAGTATTTTTTCAGTTATAGAGCTGTCAGGAAGTGGAATAGTCTGGAGGGTGAGGTAGTGGAAGCAGGATCCATACATAGCTTTAAGAAGAGGTATGATAAAGCTCATGGAACAGTGAGAGAGTGGACCTAGTAGCGACCAGTGAAGAGGCGGGGCCAAGAGCTATGAATCGACCCCTGCAGTCACTGTTAGGTGAGTACAATTGAATACACACCAAGAATAATTCTGTTACCACGTCCTTTTACCTTTCTTCCATAATACATGATCTCAAACACAAGGAATCTACTGTTCTGGTCAGTGAACCAGAAATGTTCAGCGTTCATGACTGTGTTTAAAGTAACATTTCAAACTGGATCACTAAGCTAACATTAGAAGTAATACCTATGTAATCAGAGCGTCAGGCCTTGATATTGTAACGATGGGTCTGACACAAAAACCTGCAGAGGGTACCGTGACCTGTGATACCCCCTTGAACCCCTGCTAGCAAGTGTGGATATTGCCAAGGTGGAAGGGGCGCTACATGGCCTCAGTACCCCTGCCAGGCGACCTGGCAAGGGTACCAAACCTCAGTTCAGTATCCTTGCCATGGGGTAATATCTCCATAGTACCCATGGCAGGGAGTTTAAAAAGAGTCAGTACCTGCCTAGTACCCCTGGCAGGAAGTGTGGGGTACTGTCAGGAAGTACCTTACCCAGAGATGCCTGGTAAAGGTCGTAATTTCATGGGGTTTTCGTAATGCAGATAGATTTCTAAACACTGTAGCGTGGGCAGGTGAGTCTCCTGTCCCCACTACCAGCTGACGTCACTCAAGTCAAGGTCCCACACTCCCACACTCAGACGTAGTGTGGGCCTGCACCACCCTGTACCATCCTGTATCCTACACCTGCCTCACTCTGTATCCTACACTGCACCACCCTGTACCCTACACCTACCTCACCCTGTACCCTACACCTGCCTCACCCTGTACCCTACACCTACCTCACCCTGTACCCTACACCTGCCTCACCCTGTACCCTACACCTGCCTCACCCTGTACCCTGCACCACCCCGTCTGGAAGTCATAAACTAAAGTTATGTTAAATAATTCGTCATTTATACAACACGTGACTGTAACAGATCATTGGAAGTTATGCAAATCTATGTTATAACTGAACTGTGTTATACATCACTAAGCTGATGTTCCAGCTGTTCCCCTCATCACTAAGCTGATGTTCCAACTGTTCCCCTCATCACTAAGCTGATGTTCCAGCTGTTCCCCTCATCACTAAGCTTATGTTCCAACTGTTCCCCTCATCACTAAGCTTATGTTCCAACTGTTCCCCTCATCACTAAGCTTATGTTCCAGCTGTTCCCCTCATCACTAAGCTGATGTTCCAGCTGTTCCCCTCATCACTAAGCTGATGTTCCAGCTGTTCCCCTCATCACTAAGCTTATGTTCCAGCTGTTCCCCTCATCACTAAGCCTATGTTCCAGCTGTTCCTTTCATCACTAAGCTGATGTTCCAGCTGTTCCCCTCATCACTAAGCTGATGTTCCAGGTGTTCCCCTCATCACTAAGCTGATGTTCCAACTGTTCCCCTCATCACTAAGCTGATGTTCCAGCTGTTCCCCTCATCACTAAGCTGATGTTCCAGCTGTTCCCCTCATCACTAAGCTGATGTTCCAGGTGTTCCCCTCATCACTAAGCTGATGTTCCAGCTGTTCCCCTCATCACTAAGCTGATGTTCCAGCTGTTCCCCTCATCACTAAGCTGATGTTCCAGCTGTTCCCCTCATCACTAA
The DNA here is from genome assembly GCA_009830355.1 of Cherax destructor. Classification (NCBI taxonomy): domain Eukaryota; kingdom Metazoa; phylum Arthropoda; class Malacostraca; order Decapoda; family Parastacidae; genus Cherax; species Cherax destructor. The sequence continues at coordinate 168,790 of WNWK01000700.1, forward strand.
GCTTATGTTCCAGCTGTTCCCCTCATCACTAAGCTGATGTTCCAGCTGTTCCCCTCAACACTAAGCTGATGTTCCAGCTGTTCCCCTCATCACTAAGCTGATGTTCCAGCTGTTCCCCTCATCACTAAGCTTAGGTTCCAGCTGTTCCCCTCATCACTAAGCTGATGTTCCAGCTGTTCCCCTCATCACTAAGCTGATGTTCCAGGTGTTCCCCTCATCACTAAGCTGATGTTCCAGCTGTTCCCCTCATCACTAAGCTGATGTTCCAGCTGTTCCCCTCATCACTAAGCTGATGTTCCAGCTGTTCCCTTCATCACTAAGCTTAGGTTCCAGCTGTTCCCCTCATCACTAAGCTGATGTTCCAGCTGTTCCCCTCATCACTAAGCTGATGTTCCAATAAGGACATCAATAAGGACATCAATGCCGACAAATCAAAATCAAAATTGACCAATGAACCTCAAAACTGATCAGTAAACCCTCAAAAACTGACCCAAAACCCTCAAAACTGATCGATAAACCCTTAAAACAGACCAATAAACCTCAAAACAGACAGTTTTTCGTATTGGAAAGCTCATTATAGTTGGTATTATTTTGTTTAACGAATTCAGAAACCAGACATCATTATCACAATGAAAATTATGGTTATAACAATCATTAATATCATCATCATCATTATAATCATTACCATCATATTCATTATTATCGTCACATTTGACATGTCTATAAAGGGGGATTGTGGTCCCCTATGGATGATGATGGTGATGATGATGATGGTGATGATGGTGGTGATGATGGTGGTGATGATGATGGTGATGATGGTGGTGATGATGATGGTGATGATGGTGGTGATGATGATGGTGATGATAATGGTGATGATGATGATGATGGTGGTGATGATGATGGTGATGATAATGGTGGTGATGATGATGGTGTTGATGATGGTGGTGATGATAATGGTGGTGATGATGATGGTGGTGATGATGTTGATGATACTAGCATGAAAATTTTTACTGAAGAAAACTTTAATAATGAGGAGTGTTGATAAAAAGAACGTTGATGATAACAACAATAATAATAATAATAATAATAATAATAATAATAATAATAATAATAATAATAATAATAATAATAATGGCACTTGACAGTGATGATGGTGATGAATAGTGACGGTGAGGAACACTGCTGATAGTGATGGATAGTGACGGTGATAAACACTGCTGATAGTGATGGAAAGTGACGGTGATGAACACTGCTGATAGTGATGGAAAGTGACGTCCTCGAGTGAAGGTGATCTTTGTGACTGGTTTGTCCCTCAGTTCTGAAGTCATTTCCTCTTGTCTCACCTTTACTGGGATTTTCTCTTTCACAATGAATTTCTCCTCTTCCTTCTCTTCCCTCATCTGCTACTCATCCTCCTTCTCTTCATCTTCTTCCTCCTCCTCTTCCTTATCTCACAATATTACACACGTCTCTGCTTCCTTTTCATCCATGTTCCTCCTCCTCCCATTTACTCCTGCTACTTAATCCACCAGAATTACCTGCTTCCTTCTTTGTCTCCTGCATTCCCTCCTCTTATTCTCCTCTACCATCCCTTCCCTCCCTTTCTCTCCTGCAACACTTCCTTCCTTAGCGCCCCTGTCTCCAATACGTCCCTTTTTCCTCTCTCTCTCTCTCTCTCTCTCTCTCTCTCTCTCTCTTCTCTCTCTCTCTCTCTCTCTCTCTCTCTCTCTCTCTCTCTCTCTCTCTCTCTCTCTCTCTCTCTCTCTCTCTCCTACACACCCTTCCCTTCCCTTCATGTCCTCTACACCCCCCTTCACTCTCTGTCCCCTACACACCCCGTTTCCTTCCCACCCTGTCCCCTACACACACCCTTTCCTTCCCACTCTGTCCCCTACACACCCTTCCCTTCCCACCCTGTCCCCTACACACCCCCTTCCCACCTTGTCTCGGTCTCTTCCTGTACAGAGTAGAAGGGCTTCAGGTCCCCTACACTGTTACTCCGGTTTAACCTCCCACCTTTGTTATGGAGTTGGGATGCCTCCACGTTATCTACGTCTCTTTATGACGTCTGTCTGCACTTTTTAGGTCCATCTGTCTGTTTAAGACGTATGTCTTTTTGATTCTCGGTATCTGTCTCGTTTTCTGTCCGCTTTTTTGTATTTTTTTTTTTTAATATTTGTTCGGTTCTGGCCTATGTATCAGTTTTCAAAGAGTGTCTGTGCGTTTCAGACCTGTGTCTGTCCGTTTTCGACGCATGTCTACGTGTTTTTTTTTTTGACGCATATCTGCTGCTCGTTGCTGACTTACTTACGTCTGCGTGTTTTTGACGCGTGTTTGATTGCTTATTGACGCACGTCTGCTCGTTTTTGACGCGCGTTTGCTTTTTGACGCGTGTCTGGCGTGGAATTATTTTTGTGAGCCCTGGTCTATCATATTATAGGCGTGGTTCTATCATAATATAGTCCTGGTTCTATCATAATATAGGCCTGGTTCTATCATATTATAGTCCTGGTTCTATCATATTATAAACGTGGTTCTATCATAATATAATCCTGGTTCTATCATAATATAGGCCTGGTTCTATCATAATATAGGCCTGGTTCTATCATATTATAGTCCTGGTTCTATCATATTATAAACGTGGTTCTATCATTATATAATCCTGGTTCTATCATAATATAGGCCTGGTTCTATCATAATATAGGCCTGGTTCTATTATATTATAGACGTGGTTCTATCATAATATATTCCTGGTTCTGTCATAATATAGGCCTTGTTCTATTATATTATAGTCCTGATTCTATCATATTATAGACGTGATTCCATCATCTCATAGGCGGAGGCTTATAATATTTAGAGACATGTAATTTTCTTGTGGTTTCTTTGTCTATTATATTTTTTTGTCATCTGAAGTAATGGCTTTCACTTCTATCCTTCTTTCAGAAGTGTCTTGTCCTTGTTTTTTCCTTTCTTGATGTTTGTTTGTGGAGAACATAGACTGTACTTGTTGAGGTATATGGCTGTGGTATTTAGTGTCCTTGTTCATGAATACACAGCCGTGTTTTTGTTCAGGAACTGTCGTGTTTTTGTTCAAGAATATACTGTCGTTTTTTTTGTTCAAGAACAGTCATGTTTTTTTTTTGAAAAACTGTCTTGTTTTTTGTTCAAGAACTGTCATGTTTTTGTTCAAGAACGGCCATGTCTTTTTTTGTTAAACAGAGGTCATGTTTTTTGTCCAACAATGGTGATGGGTTTTTTTTTCTTTAAGTACAGTCATTGTTTTACTCTTTTAATAGTGAGCTGTAAGACGTATGACTCCTTGTCTTCCTCAAGGCTTATGTCAGACCGGTCTCTGTTTGTCTGTCTGTCTGTCTGTCTGTCTCTCTGTCTGTCTGTCTGTCTCTCTGTCTGTCTGTCTCTCTGCCTGTCTGTCTCTGTCTATATGTCATCTTCGTTTTTTCAAAGAAATAAGGAGAGAGAGAGAGAGAGAGAGACAGACAGACAGACAGACAGACAGACAGATAGACAGAGAAAGACAGACAGAGAGAGAGAGAGAGAGAGAGAGAGAGAGAGAGAGAGAGAGAGAGAGAGAGAGAGAGAGAGAGAGAGAGCAATTCTCCAGAACACTCATAAAACTTTTACAAAAGCTTGCTCACATCTTCACCTTGAAGCCCACTACCCACCTTCTGCCCACCACCCACCTTCTGCCCACCATCCACCTTCAGTCCACCTACCATCAGCACACAACCCACCTTCTGCCCCCCATCCATCTTCTTCCCACCATCCACCTTCAGTCTACCACCCACTTTCTACCCCCCACCCACCTTCTACAGATCACCAGGAGCTATGACTCGACCCCTGCAACCAGCGCGAGGTGTGCGATAAGTGGGTTGGGTCCCGGGTTTTAGTGAGTGGGTTTGTGTGGGTGGGCGGGAGTAGAAATGACCTCACCAGCGGTCACACGGGGTCACTACCACCACCTTCTAAAGTACAACCCAATTACCATTCTCAGACACTGGGTCAACTCACCCTGGTAGAGAGGTGTGTGACCCCAGACACTGGGTCACTTCACCCTGGGAGTGAGTTTTGTGACCGCTCCAGACCCTGGGTCACACCGTAGTAGCAAGATGTGAGCAATTAATATTTCTGCCTAAATAGTGGGGCTATTTTCCCTTTTGCCAAAATTTCTAGTGATAATCTGTGACTTGATTTATGAGTTGGAATAAGGATAATGGATTTTTAATCAAACTAGTATTATAATTCTCAATGATAACCCACATGTAGACAGACACTCAGAAGATGGATCGATCTGTATATTTCGATCCCCTTCTGGGATCCTCTTCAGCAGATGGCTGAAGAGGACCCCAGAAGGGAGTCGAAATATACAAATCAATCAATATTCTGAGTTTCTGTCTCCTATTAAGTTATTATAGAGTATTGACACGTGTTGATTAAGTTAAAATTATAATGATTGACAATTAATTAGTCATGGAATCAAAAGATAGATATTGATAGCAATAAATTGCAACAAAAAGCTGAAAGCTGTAGCAGAAGGGGAGCAGGAGCAGGAACAGCAGCAGAAGTGGGAGCTGCAGCAGCAACAACAGTAATATCAGCAGCAGAAGAGGCAGCAGGAGCAGCGGCAGTTATGACAGCAACAGCAATAGCGCATGCAGCAGAAATAACAACAGCATAAACAGATATAGCAGGTACAGCAATAGTGGCAGCAAAAGTAGCAATAACAGCAGCAACAATTACAGCAAAAATAACAGAAATTACAACAGCGCAAGCAGTAACATTACAGCAGTAGTTGCAGTGACATTAGCAGCAGCACCACCAGCACTAGCAACAGTCAGCAGTATTAGCAGCACTAGCAACAGCAGCAATACTAGCAGCACTAACCACAGTAGCAGTACTAGCAGTACTAGCAACAGCAGCAGTTCTAGCAGCAGCAACAATAGCAACAACAGCATCAGCAGCAGCAACACCAGCACTAGCAACTGGAGCAACAGCAAGAGCAGCAGCAGTACTAGCAGCACACTGGCGTGTAAGCCACATATTATTCCTGCCCACTGACCACACACGCCATCACCAGCTCTCTGACACCCATTTCTCTCAACCACCCACTCAATCCCACCCACTTTTCTCCCATCCACCCTCTCCCCCACACACCCACTCCAACCTGCCCTCCCACACCCACCTCCCGCTGGTCGTTTCAGGGGGAAAAATCAAGAATTATCGCACACATGACATCAAAGGGAACAAGATTAGTGCAAGATTAGTTTTTATGATCAGGATTATACTTGCACTTTCTGCTTGATGGGGAAAGTGTGTTCATCTGGGCTCACATACGTGTACACATGTTCATGTGTGCACGTGCGTGTACACATGTTCATGTGTACACGTGCGTGGGCATACTTGCACATGAACATGATGCCATGTATATAAATATATACCGCAAATATGCACATCTGTGAGTGATGAGACAGACAAAGATGAGAGATAGATAGATAGATAGACATACAGAGAGAGAGAGAGAAGAGAGAGAGAGAGAGAGAGAGAGAGAGAGAGAGAGAGAGAGAGAGAGAGAGAGAGAGAGAGAGGTATACATAGTTCAGTAGGCGATTTCAACACTGGAATAAGTAGTGAGCCGAGCCTCCGTAAATACCACGAAAGACATACACACACACACACACGCCAGCAGCAACAGGATGGTTGACCAGACAAGCACCAGACAAGCCCTGGTTTGGGAGTAGAAAAAACTCTCAACACCCATCATATATATAATATATATATATATATATATATATATATATATATATATATATATATATATATATATATATATATATATATATATATATATATATCATATTTTGTGCGCCTTATATGCCTGAAAATATGATAATAAACTAAGAATCATTGGACTCTTAGCAGCAACTAGGGAATGCTTCTTCCGATCAGCTTTCAACCTTAAGCGAGAGTGAATTTTGCTCAAGTGAAAGTTCACCGTGTAAGTTTTAATGTGAGATTTTATTAAATAAATTATTTTTTAGTGAGGCAGAGATAAACAGAAAGGCAGACAAGCAGACAAACAGACACATAAAAGACAGACAAACAGACAAAAGAGAGAAATACAGACATACAAAATCAAAGAAAGATAAAAACAAAGAGAAAGAGAGAATGGGGAGTCAGACAGACCGAAAAAAAAGGTAAACAGCATGTCATGCATTATGCCAGAAACAGCTGAGAGCAGCGAGAGACAGCTGTGCGCCTCCAACACAACAGCAACAACGACAAAGGGAGGTAGAATCCGGCCTAGCCGCCTTTCTTTAAGACGCTGTTTCTTCACAGGTGAAAACAGTGGGCGATTAGCGCACAATGCACTTCCTATTAGCATTGTTGTCAGCATCCTCGTCCTCTCAGAGCCGAGTGTTTATGTATGCTGAGTGCTGAGAGGTGGCGCATCTCAGCTATGCCGCCAGATGACGCAACTGAACCCCCCAGATGACGCAACTGAACCCCCCAGATGACGCAACTGTGCCCCAGAGCACGCAATTGTACCCCACATAAGAAGCAATTGCGCCCACAGAGAGGGCATTACGCACACACACACACACTGAGCTAAATGTGACTTTATAAAGCTTTACACAGAGCGAAATATGACTTTATAAAGCTCTAAACAGAGCAAAACATTTGACAATTAAAACTTTTTCCTGCATCTTTACCTCTGAGTCTCACAACTATCAAAGTTCCAGGTGTAAAAAGAAGGATAACCCATTTTAAGTTTTCTTTCTCCTCTTTCTTCTGCTTCTCCTCTTTCTCCTCTTCCTTCATTTTCACTCCCTCACCTCTCCACACTTGCCAAGAGCGACGAGCCAACGGAAAAAGAAACACGAAGAGAGCATAATGTGAACCTTTATTGGCAACGTTTCGCCCACACAATGAGGTTTATCAAGTCACAAACAACGTGGAACCCTCCGTCTTTCTAACACAAATCACAAAATTACTTTCGACGTGAACAGAGGCAAATGTAGACAAATGTTAACAGCGTCATTACTACATTCCCTACGTAATACATTCAGATATTTAATACCTTAACCGCGTCGGAGGAGAGAGCCTTAAGCTTCTCTGTCCTTGACACACACATGCGCGGATAATTTTTAGACGATAGTTCTCAATCTAGACGGAAGTAGATAGCTCTTCTTAGCAGACAGCCCTCTGCTGTCAGTCTTTTCCCCAAGTACTCCCTTGCACTACCATTTACTCCCATGCACTCCCGTGCACTCCCATGTACAATAGTCAAGAAGTGACACATGGCATAGAAGAAGCTCTTACTGGGACGTGGTTCCTCTCTGCTTAGAGCTTTGACGTGATAAAGCTCTACACAGAAAGAAGCTGTTGATAAAGCTTTACACAAAACGAGGCTGTTGATAAAGCTCTACACAGTGTGACAACGTGGGTGTACGCAGGAGTACGTGGGTGTACGCAGGAGTACATGGCTAAGGCAATAAGTATATGCTGAGGACTAACTACAGTTCTCTTCTCTGTACTTCTGTAAGTCAGGGAAAAAAACAGTGTAATGTGTGTATTTGAAGGGGAGAAAGAGGAGGAAGAGAAAGGAGAGGAGAAGCAGGAGAATGAGGAGGTAAGGAAGGAGAAGGAAGAGGAGGAGGAGTAGGATAAGGAATTAGACGATCAATAAGAAAATTTACAAGGAGGAGATTGAAAAAGATGGCGGGCAGGAGGATTTAGAAGGATAAAGAGGAAGAGGAGGAACAGGGATGAGAACAGAAGGATTAAGGAGGAAAGCGTAGGCGTGAGAATAAGAGAAAAGAACAGGGATGAGGACAGGAGGATTCAGGATGAAAGAGGAGGTGTAAGGAGTGCACTGGGCGGCTGGCCAGCCTCGCACCGCCCACCACACACCTTATACGGAGAGTCGAACCCAGCCTGTCCGCCCTCAGGTAACGGTGTGCCCTCTCCCAGCCCACCCTCCGCCCACCCTTCCGCCCGCCCACCCACCAGAACCCTCTCGCCTGCCCACTAATTAAGAAGAAATGTCGGGAGCTGAGACTCGACCCCCTCAATCACAAATAAGGGAGTGCGTGTGCGTGCGTGCATGTGCGTGCGTGCGTGTGTGTGCATGCGTGTGCGTGCGTGCGTGTGTGTGCATGCGTGTGTTTGTCAAGGAAGTTCGTGCCGAAAAATAACTGTCAGTGAGTGTATAAAAAAGGATAAAGAAAGATCAGTTCTATTTTGTTGCAAGAGAGCAATACCCGAGAGTGAGTGAGAGAGAGAGAGAAGAGAGAGAGAGAGAGAGAGAGAGAGAGAGAGAGAGAGAGAGAGAGAGAGAGAGAGAGAGAGAGAGAGAGAGATAAACTGTCATTGTGAGCGATCAAGAATGTGAGTATGCAGAGGAAAGCTTACCAGGTCGATAAAGATGCAAGTTGCAGAAAAAAGCTCTTACTGGGACAACACTTCGCACTGTGTAGAGCTTTATTATGACGCGATCAAGCTCTACACAGAGCGAAACGTTCTCTCAATATAAGATTGTTGGGCAACGTGTGTACTTTCTTCTCTATTGTCAGCAGTTTGACATTCTGGATGCTTGCTGGTCTGAGACGAGGCCTCGTACTGACGAAGGAGACCACAAGATGAACCCTTGAAGGCGTCAGCCAGGAGAGCGGGAAGTAACATCAACAAGGTTCAGCCTACTTCAGGAATGGAGAAACGACTATTATATACCTCCCTTGACTGCGGTAGAAACCTCAACAAGGTCTTTTGCCTGCTTCAGGAGTGGAGAAACGACGGTGGAAACCTGGAGGACAAGGTCTCGCCGCCATCAGGAGCAGAAAAACAACTCCTGAATCACTCATTTGAGCATAGTTACATGGCGGCTGATGGCGGCCAAATGCCTGCCACTGAAGGCAGACACCCCTCTGATGAAGGGCGAGTTTATCCCACGAAATTGAAGCGACTCTCCCCTTTCCCTGGACCGAACCTAACTACCTCCTTTTTTTTTTCCTTTTCCCAAATCTCGATAGAACCTCTACTGGCTTATGCTTCCCAATGAGCAGCATGACAATGCTGTTGGCTGCGCTGGATTCTTCGGTGTCGGTTCAAGTAATGCCTTTTGACTCCATATATGCGGCATAGCGTGATCGGGATGGCGTCGTCAACATAGCGTGGTCAACCTGACATGGTCACCATAGCGTGGTCAGCATGGCGTGGTTGTGGCGTGTATTTAATGGCGGAAAACGATGAAAGATGACAAAATGAGACGGTACCGTAGTTCTATGAAGAGTAATAGTTTCAAAAGCAGCAGCAAGAATACAGCAAGAACAACAGCAAGAATACAGCAAGAACAACAGCAGCAAGTGTAACATCAGGAGCAGTAGTCCACCTCCATCCTGCTTATTACCTGTGTAGTCGTGATGGAGGGAGGGAGGGAGGCGTGTTAATAGTTGTTTACGTATGAGGGAGTGACATCATCACTTCGAAGAGGGATGGAGGGGAAAGGAAGGGAGGCTGAAGGACTGGAGGAAACAAAGGAAGGAGAGAATAGAGAAGGATCAAAAAGAAAAAGAAAGTATTTCGGTGGAAAAGAGGAGAGATAATGAAAGATAAAGAAAAAGAGGGCGACATCAACGTAAATGTAAACAAGAGGAAATTAATTTGATTTTGCAATGCAAAATGAGATTCAAAATCGGCATGGAGTTTAGAGCTCTCGATCAGTGTTAGAGAAAAGATCGCAGACGTGGCAAAGATACCCAATAACCAGATGAGTAAGACACATGGGCAATACTTGGGCATCTTTACTGTAGAGTCTATCGCCAACCAGTGGCTTCATCAGTCCAATACGGAAAATAAATACTGGAGACGGTGGGAAACGTGAAGAAGTAATTTGAGGTGATCAGTCCCTTAGTCCTGCCAGGTGGTCAGTCCCTCAGTCCTGCCAGGTGGTCAGTCCCTCAGTCCTGCCAGGTGGTCAGTGCCTCAGTTCTGCCAGGTGGTCAGTGCCTCAGTCCTGCCAGGTGGTCAGTACCTCAGTCCTGCCAGGTGGTCAGTGCCTCAGTCCTGCCAGGTGGTCAGTCCCTCAGTCCTGCCAGGTGGTCAGTGCCTCAGTCCTGCCAGGTGGTCAGTACCTCAGTCCTGCCAGGTGGTCAGTGCCTCAGTCCTGCCAGGTGGTCAGTACCTCAGTCCTGCCAGGTGGTCAGTGCCTCAGTCCTGCCAGGTGGTCAGTACCTCAGTCCTGCCAGGTGGTCAGTGCCTCAGTCCTGCCAGGTGGTCAGTACCTCAGTCCTGCCAGGTGGTCAGTCCCTCAGTGTTGATCTACTTTATCTCATGAAAACAAACGAAGAGAAAAGGAATAACACATAAGAATAAATAAATAAGAAGATATATCGATAACGTACAAAAAATATAGAGTTTATTTTACACATAAATAACAAATACATAAGGGTGACCCAGGAGCTGGCGATGAGAGAGAGAGAGAGAGAGAGAGAGAGAGAGAGAGAGAGAGAGAGAGAGAGAGAGAGAGAGAGAGAGAGAGAGAGAGAGAGCAACTCTTTATCCTAAGCAACAGTCGTAATTTCGACTGTTTGAAAACATTGTTGTAACTTAGAAATTTTAATAATTTGTTGACCAAATTTCGTATTTAACTTTAGTTAGATTAGGTTAGGTTAGGTGTGGTTAGATTAGATGGTTGTCTAGCAATCAAAATTAAACTATTAAAGCGTATATGAAAGCCAAGAAATGAGAGAGAGCAATGAAACTAAATTGCAAAACAGAGACTCCTGAACCAACCCATTGTACTGATGTGACCCCCAGATTCTCTTACGCCGAAGCCACAGTACCGGAAGGTAGACGAGTGCTAGATGACAGATGATCAACTTCCCCCGTGAAGAATGGAGGCAGGATGAGGTCCCAGCTCAGGAGGAACACTCAGAGACAGGACTCCACACTGGTCCTTAAGGAGACGTCAGATCCCCAACCTACGCTGGGTTCACCATGGTGTAGTCGGGTCCCAAACACAAACTAATAACAATGTTGGAAATGGTATACAGTAACGACAAGCTGAAGGATTAAGACACATGTGTAACAGTTGTGTATCTTTATTGTTGAAACGTTTCGCCCACACAGTAGGCTTCTTCAGTCAAATATAAAGGCAGCAGGTGTAGTGAAATGAAGATGATGTAATCAGTCCATCAACTTCAAATACTATTTCTGCAAGGTTGGTGGACCTCCTGCAGCTCCTGCTGTTTGAAAAAGTCTACCGTGTAGGCGAAACGTTTCAATAATAAAGATACTCAACTGCTGCACAAGTGTCTTAATAATACCAGTATAACTGAAAAATGGCATTGTGATACCGACAAGAGGTGGAAAAAAACACTTGTGTACACTTCAGGATATTTATTAGAGGAACCGTTTCGCCCCGATTGTCTGCTTCAGACTAAAGAAGCCACTCGGGGCGAAATGTTTCCTCTAGTTACCTAGTAAATGTCCGGAAGTGTACATGAGTGTCTTTTTCTGGCACAATACCAGTATAGTTGCATGCAAAACGAAATCTATTTAATATACACCAAAGTAATGAGAGGGTAATGAGAGACTTAAGGGAATGAGAAGGTAATGAGAGACTAAGAGAGGGAATGAGAGGGTAATGGGGGTGACGTAATGGTAAAACCCATGGTATGAGGGAGTGCTGGAAGGGACAAGGTCAGAGACCAAGCTGAGCCAAGACCTTCACTCTCATGATGATGGAATTAAGAAAAAGGGAAGGAGGGGCAAACTGAGGGAGAATGGAAGAGAGGGGGAGACTGAAAAAAATGTAGGTAGAGAGAGGATAAAAGGGAAGGAAGGAAGAAGAGAACTCGGAGAGGAGGAAGATTTCCATTTGAGTGGTGGAGGGTGTAGTAGGAGAGAAGAAAATGGGAGGAGGATGGGGAAAAGCGATAAATAAGTAATTAAAGGATATTAACTGTAAGCACGCAATAAACACGTAGTAGAGAGAATGGAAATTGAAAGAAGTAAACGAGAAGAAGCAGGGGGAGGGTAAATGAAGTGAAGATGGAGAAGCAAGCAAGTCTTGATGATCTACCTCTTCTTGACAATAGAGAGAAGTTAGAAGAAGTAAGAATGGGGACACAGTACAAGAACATAAGACTGTCCCCCACCCCTGTGGGTCGTGGTTCACACTACCTCCTCACAGCCCCTACTAAACACTACCTCCCTGAGGCATTAACACAGACCTACCCCCTCACCTCCCCCTTAACTTCTTACGTAAACAACACAGCTCAGGACATCTCCGCATTAACAAAGCAACGTAAAGAAATATAACGCAAAACATCACAACACATCACAAGGCAGCACAGGATATCACAACAACACACATAGCAATACACAACACTTCTCCACTCAAAGTTAAAACATCCCCACACAATACTGCATAGCATCACACGAGACAAAACATCACGTAGCACAGCATAGCATCACACATGGCAACATTAGAGTAGTACAGGTCAGACTAGTGACCGTAACACAAGAGGGTCAGGCCAGGCAAACTGTACCTGTGAGGCGGCTGCTGGTGTTTCCTGATATTGTCATGATTAATGGATTTCCTGAGAGAGAGAGAGAGAGAGAGAGAGAGAGAGAGAGAGAGAGAGAGACGCAGTCACCTCCAGGGATTCGCTAATAGCTACAGTAATTAACATTTGCCAGAAAAGGACTTGTTGTCTTGAGTTCTCTCCAGTTCTGTCACCTGTAGACCTGTTATGTCACCACAGACTTGGTCTGTCACCTGTAGACGCTATTTCAAAGCCACGTCCAAGATCCTAATTGCGTTCTGTCTATAGTCACCATTGTCTGAGACTTTCTTTGGATGTAAAAAATAGAAAGAAGAGAATGGAATGTGTCTTAGAGGGAGACACTCGAGCCTGTGTTCTGACATCACTTTGGAGCGTCACCTTGAGGATGACCTGCGTGTCTTGGCGGAGATTAGTGGGGTGACATCAGTGTAACACGTCACCTGCGAGAGATGTCAAGATAGGAGTCCTAGCTGCCATGCTGAGACGGCCCACTCAGCCACCTGGCTACGAAGCTAAGACGTCCCTCTCTCTGCCTAAGACGACCCACCAAACAACTCTTCAACTAACCGCCATATGCAAAAGTCCAAGACGTCATCGCCAACCCTTGGCCTCGCTGAGATGACCCACCTCACTACCCGCCCCACCACGACCCACCCCACAACGGCCAAGCGGAGATGACCCCACCACATTCCTCCAAGTCATGACTCGTCTCGTCCATCGCAATAAAAACCGAGATGTCTCTTCCAGCGGTGACGCTTCACGCCTCGCAACAACGCCACCAAATATCTGTCCCAGCTGTGTACCTTACGGAGGTTCACTCACCTCCACCTTCAAGCAGGTGTCCGCCAGCCTCCACCCTCCTCCAATCAGATGACCACCCTCCTCCACCTTCAAACAGATGTCCTCCAACCTAAATACAGATGTCCACCCTCCTCCACCTTCAGTCAGGTGTCTGCCAGACTCCACCCACCTCCACCTTCAAGCAGGTGTCCACCAACCTCCACACAGATGACGACTCACCTCCACCTTTCAAGCAGGTGTCCACCCACCTCCACACATGTGTCCGCCTGGCTCCAGCACATCATCCACTACATCCTAGCACCTTCCCTATCCTCTATCCCTGCAACATCAACCTACAGATGTAAAGATGTGTTCACATGAGATCTGGAATATATTAGCCTCGGTTCTAGGGTGTGAGTGAGCGCCTGATGATGTGACACAGGTAACTCTGATGTGAAGATGAGCACACATCAGTCACTCTCTTGCAGCTGGGAATCGGGACGAAGTTGTCGCTATCTAGAAGCGTAGTTAAGTATCTCGTTAGAAAGGCTGCGGGTTCGATTCTCAACCGGGCGACATGTATTGGGTATTTTTTCAGCTCCTGTTCCTGTTTACCTAGCTATAAACAGGCACTTGGGTGTTAGTCTACCGCTGTTGGTCGCATCTTGGGCTGTGCGAGAATTATATGCAAATCTCCTTACACCTAATGCCACTAGCAGTAGTTCAACTAGCAGTAAATAGGTACTTAGCATTTAATCGACTGTTATGGTAGCATGCTGGCGGAAGGAGAGCGTAGTATATCTAAAAATAGTCGAGCTTTAAAATGAGCTCAGTTAGGATAACTAAAAAAAAAAAAGGTTTATCTCTCCTTCAAAGTTCACTTACTGAAAAAAAAGTTATTTTTATTAATGCGATGGAAGATTGGGTCAGTTAGACAGGCAGACACACACACACACACACACACACACAAAGATTTTTTCAGAAAGTTGCTGAACACAGCCTTCATTAAACACCAGCTTTCCTACGTCTTCTAACGGGGAGCTTTCTTATGTTCTTCAAGGGAAATGCCCAGCGTGGTGACCCTCGTCTCCTACCCATCCCAGGGCAGGTGACCAGTAGTGGGCCTCGTCTCCTGCCCAACCCAGGGCAGGTGACCAGTGGGGGGCCTCGTCTCCTACCCAACCTAGGGCAGGTGACCAGTGGTGGGCCTCGTCTCCTGCCCAACCCAGGGCAGGTGACCAGTGATGACCCTCAAAGTGTTGGCACCCCAAAGCTCCCCGCGATGTCACCATCTTGTAGCAGTCACCATCTTGTAGCAGTCACCACCTTGTAGCAGTCACCACCTTGTAGAGTCATCACCTTGTAGCAGTCACTACCTTGTAGCAGTCACCACCTTGTAGCAGTCACCACCTTGTAGCAGTCACCACCTCGATCTACACCTATTTTTCAATCCAGTGTCGCCTAAACATTCCTCGGGGACTCACAAAAACAACTGGAGGTCACCTTTGGGTTACCTTAAGGTCACCTGCTTGTAGGAGGTGAACGGGGGGAAGGTCACAGGAGTCCTGGGAAGGGGGTCATTGAGACTCTCATGGGAGGAGGCGGGTATTACCGTTGTGACGACCCAGAACAGTGGTGTACCGGGTATAAGCCAGGTCCAACAGGAACCAGGTCCCCAATAACAGGTTTTTTTTTTTTAGATGTCGTTGCCTGGCCCTGTTTGAGGCTGTTGTTGAAGAATTAGACACTGGGGGACTGATTACCTCAAACTCCTTCTCATCTTCCACCATTCATCTCTGTACCGGACTGAGGAAGCCACGACAGAGATTCCAAAATATTGCAGAAGTGTCTAATTCTTTAACTTGTCGGTTTTCTTGAACCTGCCTAGCATGGGCCAGTAGGCCTTCTGCAGTGTCTCTCTTTCTTAAGTTCTTATATATACCAACGAGGCTGCTATTACTGGTGGCTTGTAGTTCTGCAGTAACTATCACAGTCCTGGTTTGTTCAACATCTTACCCATTATTACTGACTGCCTCACCTCATTCCATCCCCCGTCAGAAATGCCTCTCAAGTCCAGGGGGTGAGTGGCATTTAACTTGCTTCGAGGACAGAGAGATGGAGTGTGTGAGTGGCTTAGCGAGTGCGTGGATGAGTGAACTAGTGAGTGAGAGAGAGTGTGAGCGAGTAAGTTAGTGAATAACAAGAGTGGCGGTGTAGCAACAATAACAAGAAACACTGAATGTGAAAAGAGTACACAACACCGTCATGTTGATCAGACACAGCTGCAACAGAGTACAGAGTACAGTCGAGTACAGAGGAGTCTGCAGACTGTAAACTCCTCTGTACTCGACTGAAGAAGCCTACCGTGTAGGCGAAACGTTTCGGAATAAAGATACCTACCTGTTGCACATGTGTCTTTTCAACAAGAAATATTGTTGTCACTGACATAAAACCTCTGATGGGCAAAATATTGGACATATGAAGACCCTGATGAGCGAAACGTTTCAATAAACAAAGATACCTGACCTTCACATAAGTATCTCTTTTATGCACAGTGTTAGTTTGTTAGGAAGCTCTAGTTTGCTGGTTAGGAAATAGCTGATTGTTTGGTTAGACAGTTGGTTTTTTGGTTAGACAGCAGATATTTTGGTAAGATAGTTAATATTTTGGTTAGATAGCTGATATTTTAGTTAGTAGATATTTTGGTTAGACAGCTGACATTTTGGTTAGAGATGGATCCACTTGGAAAACCTTTACTGGAAACGTTTCAGCCCTGAGACCTTGTATCTGAAGTGATGAAGGTCTGAAGGTCGAAACTTCCTCGATAAAGATGTCCTAACTGAAAGCATTCCCTTCCATTTTCCACATGTTTCTCTCAACAGACATCACTTAGGTGTTCCACAAGGCGTGGACGTGGCGTGGTAAATAGGGCGCGTAAGCGCTTTGTAGATTCACGTGGGCGTGAAGGCGCGTATTGGTGTTGAAAGAGCGATAGAAGCGGGACGTGTGGGCGCGAGGGCGTGGTGTGGGCGTAGTTTGGGCGTGGCTGTGGCCTCGATGTGACTCTACCCTCGCCCACACTTTGTGAGACAGTGGTGGTGTGGCCACAGACCACCACCATCACCGGTCTCCCTCCCTCTTCCAGGACCCCAACTTCCCTCCATCCTTCCCTCCCTATATACCCTAACTTCCCTCCCTTCCCCTCCAATCCCTCCAGGATAAATATGACTAACATACAGCTATCTAACCAAAATGTCAGCTGTCTAACCAAAATATCTACTAACTAAAATATCAGCTATCTAACCAAAATATTAACTATCTTACTAAAATATCTGCTGTCTAACCAAAAAACCAACTGTCTAACCAAACAATCAGCTATTCCCTAACCAGCAAACTAGAGCTTCCTAACAAACTAACACTGTGCATAAAAGAGATACTTATGTGAAGGTCAGGTATCTTTGTTTATTGAAACGTTTCGCTCATCAGGGTCTTCATATGTCCAATATTTTGCCCATCAGAGGTTTTATCAGTCCAGTGTTTTGCCCATCAGAGGTTTTATCAGTCCAGTGTTTTGCCCATCAGAGGTTTTATCAGTTCAATGTTTTGCCAATCAGAGGGTTTATCAGTCCATTGTTTTGCCCATCAGAGGTTTTATCAGTTCAATGTTTTGCCCATCAGAGGTTTTATCAATCCAGTGTTTTGCCCATCAGGGACTTTTCAACTTTATAACAGACAAACCACACAGCCTCACGGCCGTTGCCCTGTTTTGTTAACGGTGGAGCGGATGGGCGGGCACTGTTGCCTTGCCCTCCCTTGCTTATCCGGCCCAACGGTACGGATACCACCCTTATCCGGCCTTAATTACCCCTGTTCCCCCCCAGCCTAAATACTTTTATTTTTAATGGCACTTGAAGATCAGTGCGTCAGCACAAATACGCGCCTTGCAAGCCTGACTACCCGTTACTACCTGTTAACGGTTAATTACCTGTTGACGGCTTCACGGGTCATCGCTCCGTTATCACTGCATGTGCTGCACTGCCTTTTAAATCATACGTGATTCACTTCAACGAAGAACTAATGATTTTTGACTTCCTGAGTATTTCGATCTGCTGAAGAGGATCCCAGAAGAGGATCGAATTAGCAAGAACTCATTTAAAATTAAGTCCTTTCTAAAATTTTCTCTTATACGTTTAAAGATATATATTTTTTCATTTATGTTAATGAAAAATTAATCATTTTGTACCAAAAGAACCTTAGAAAACTTACCTAACTTTATTATAACAAGCGCAATTTAATTTAGCCTAATCCAACTAAATATATTTTAGATAAGTTTACAAGAATTTAATAATAAGCAAACACAATGAAATATTTTTTTTCGTTTGGTTCAAAATGATTTTTGCAAAATTATTGCATACACAAATTTTCGTTGCTTAAATAGCAACGCTCTTCTTGCCTTAAGATGGGGTCCACCTCTGGTGCAAATTGCGGGACCAATAGCCTCGGAGAAGTGGACAAAAAGGCTTCAAGGAAGAATATTTATATATATACATATATACAAGCGGGCATATACAGAGAAAGATCGCACTCAGCAGGACTCGAACCCACTACAGGAAGACTGGCAAGGTTCCCAAGTAACGCTCTTCTCCACTCAGCCATTAATGTCACATACGCTGGACAGCCTGGTTTACAAGCCATGTTTCTTCCCAACCCGGGCACATCAGTTAGCCTCAGTAGATGGCCGAGTAGGTGGCCCAGTAGATGGCCGAGTAATCTCCATTAGATGGCCGAGTAATCTCCAGTAGATGTCCTAGTAATCTCCAGTAGATGGCCTAGTAATCTCCAGTAGATGGCCTAGTAATCTCCAGTAGATGGTCTAGTAATCTCCAATGGCCTAGTAGTCTCCAATAGATGGCACTAAAGTTTGACCACTCGTGGTCTACAATGTACCAACTTGTCGGTAAGTCCTGCTTCTAAGACGTCTAATTTTTATAATTATTAACGGTAAATGGCTTAGACTTTATTGTCGTAATGGCCCGTCCTCTACTGTTTTGAGGGCTACTACTGTTGATAATTTTGACTGTCGCCAGTTGGCTAACTGTCGCTACAATTGTAATGGTTATCAGTGGTCGTAATGCCACTATGGTTCCAATAATCTCACCGTTATAAAGCAGCAATGGTGTGGATAGTTATTGGTGTTAATTGTGTGGGCCACGCAACATAGCGGTAGTGTTGCTAGACAATACTAACTGTGGTGGAGGTGGTGACGGTAGCGGCACTGTGGTAGGGAGAGAAAGAAGGGGATGGGTGGGGGTGAAGGAGGGAGTCACAGGTCACCAGGCCGGACGTGAGGTCATTTTCCACCCGACGCAGGGGCGGTGACCCCTGACACGAGTAGACGGTCCGAGGGCTACGTGTTCGGGGCTGGGTTGACAGAGGTGGATGTGCTGGGGCTTGGAGAGGCTTCAGCAACCCTCCTTCCCCAAATTACCCCAGCCACCCAGGTAATAATAATGTTGCTTCAGTACAAGTCTCCTAGTCTCCCTTCCTACAAGATAGCCTCCCTAATATAGTGTGTAGTGGAGATCTATATATAACAGGGAAAGAGATCCATGTTGAGGTACTGGAGGTCTTTGTCTAGCACTGAAGAGCCTCTACACTGAGGTATAGGAGATCTATATCTATCTATTACTGAAAAACATCCACACTAAGGTACTGGAGGTCTCTGCTTGTCTAGCACTGGTTAGCCTCCACACTGAGATACCGGAGGTGTCTGTTTGTCTAACACTGAAGAACCTCCACATTGAGGTACAGGATATCTGTATCTATCTGTCTATCATTGGAGGACCTCCTTATCACAAGTTATATTCACGATCACACGAAATTTTGACTCGTACACTAATGTTTTATGAACGTAAATCCCCAGGAGTGAGAACTGGATGACTGAGGTTAATGTTGATAAAATAAACTTAACGATAACAGACTGCGAGATAACATATTAACAAGAGCTGAACAAAGATGTGAGGTGAGAAAAGGTTCTTACGAGATGACTTTGGAGTAGAGGAACATTTCCACGGAAAAGCAGCACTTGTTTGTCGTGATGCCAAACACTGCCTTTTAAAGACCTACTCGTACAAGACAAGGAAGGAGGGAAGGAAGGAAGGAAGGGTTGCCTGCATGTTACAGGAATTCAAGAAGGTCTTTGACACTGCATTCCCAAGGAAACTAATTCGCAATACTAAAAAAAGGGAAAAGGAGAAGTGAAAAACATAGTCTCTTCACAAGGGAACCTAGAATAAAAAGAATGTCTTTGATGCTAGTGAACCGCTCTTCATCACATTCCATTCCCCAGGTAACTGTATGGCCCATACACGTTTATCGCTTCTCTTGTTGACCTGAGGATACGTTTTACATGAACAGATACGGCGGCCGTGTTGACCTCCTGACAATAGTCAACAAAAGAGAAAGGTTGCCGAGCAGGCTTGTTTTCAGACAACCTTTCGCTCTGTGTAGAGCTTTATCTAGTTTTAATAGAGCTCTTCGAAGAGCGAAACGTTGTCCCAATAAAAGCTTGTTCTGTAACCTGTCTTATGCATAAATTAGATATTTTTATTGTTGTTGTTGTTAGTATTATTATTATTGTTGTTGTTGTTGCTATTTTTATTACGACGACAATGATGATGATAATGATAATGATTACGTATATTTTACTGAGCACAAACACAATATTTCAGGTAATATTCTTCAACACAACCAAGTGAGTACAACTAGGTGAGTACACACACACACACACACACACACGAGGACCAGGTAGAACTACAGAGGGATCTGGACAGGCTGCAAGCCTGGTCCAGCAACTGGCTCTTGGAGTTCAATCCCACCAAGTGCAAAGTCTTGAAGATTGGGGAAGGGCAAAGAAGACCACAGACGGAGTACAGTCTAGGAGGCCAGAGCCTACAAACCTCACTCAAGGAAAAAGATCTTGGGGTGAGTATAACACCAGGCACATCTCCTGAGGCGCACATCAACCAAATAACTACTGCAACATATGGGCGCCTAGCAAACCTAAGAACAGCATTCCGACATCTTAATAAGAAGTCATTCAGGACCCTGTACACTGTGTACGTTAGGCCCATACTGGAGTATGCAGCGCCAGTTTGAAACCCTCACCTAGTTAAGCATGTAAGGAAACTAGAGAAAGTGCTAAGGTTTGCAACAAGACTAGTCCAGGAGCTAAGGAGTATGTCCTACGAGGAGAGGTTAAGGGAAATCGACCTGACGACACTGGAAGACAGGAGAGATAGATGGGATATGATAACGACATATAAAATACTAAGAGGAATAGACAAGGTGGACAGTGACAGGATGCTCCAGAGATGGGACACAGCAACAAGGGGTCACAGTTGGAAGTTGAAGACTCAGATGAACCACAGGGATGTTAGAAAGTATTTCTTCAGTCACAGAGTTATCAGGAAGTGGAATAGTCTGGGAAGTGATGTAGTGGAGGCAGGATCCATACATAGCTTTAAGGAGAGGTATGATAATGCTCATGGAGCGGGTAGAGTGACCGAGTAGCGGCCAGTGAAGAGGCGGGGCCAGGAGCTGTGACTCGACCCCTGCAACCACAACTAGGTGAGTACACACACACACACACACACACACACACACACACACACACACACACACACACCTCAAGGGTACAGTGATCTACACAACGTGAACAAATAGCATTATTGATGGGAATTAGGTGATATGCAGTGACTGTTAAACTTAACGCTTGCACACACGTGTGTGCCTGTGGCAGTGTATGCTATACTTCTAGATGTGTGTGCCTGTGGCAGTGTATGCTATACTTCTAGATGTGTGTGCCTGTGGCAGTGTATGCTATACTTCTAGATGTGTGTGCCTGTGGCAGTGTATGCTATACTTCTAGATGTGTGTGCCTGGGGCAGTGTATGCTGTACTTCTAGATGTGTGTGCCTGTGGAAGTATATGCTATACTTCTAGATGTGTGTGCCTGTGGCAGTGTATGCTGTACTTCTAGATGTGTGTGCCTGTGGAAGTATATGCTATACTTCTAGATGTGTGTGCCTGTGGCACTGTATGCTATACTTCCAGACGTGTGTGCCTGTGGCAGTGTATGCTGTACTTCTAGATGTGTGTGCCTGTGGCAGTGTATGCTGTACTTCTAGATGTGTGTGCCTGTGGCAGTGTATGCTGTACTTCTAGATGTGTGTGCCTGTGGCAGTGTATGCTGTACTTCTAGATGTGTGTGCCTGTGGCAGTGTATGCTATACTTCCAGACGTGTGTGCCTGTGGCAGTGTATGCTGTACTTCTAGATGTGTGTGCCTGTGGCACTGTATGCTATACTTCCAGACGTGTGTGCCTGTGGCAGTGTATGCTGTACTTCTAGATGTGTGTGCCTGTGGCACCGTAGACTAAAGCCCATCAGGAATACCAAAATAATATCAATTTCCATTTATTTATATTTCTTCTCTATACACCAAATCAAAGACATATATTATATATTTTTATATAAGATTTATATAGTGGGAGCAAAAGCTAGCCATGTTTTCCTGGTATATTCCGTCACACAATGTGGGTCTCTTATACGAGGAAATGAAATCTGTCAGCCAAAACTGAGAGACTTTAGTATGGTCTGTGTTCGTCAGTCTCTCTCTCTCTCTCTCTCTCTCTCTCTCTCTCTCTCTCTCTCTCTCTCTCTCTCTCTCTCTTAGGTGACAAGCACCAACAAAAGTGTTATAACAACATGCGGTTCACGTAAAACACTGCGAAATTTTAGAGCGCAATTACGTAGGTGACGCTGGCGTTTTTGTTTACGTGATGTGTGTGTATTGAGGTTAAACCACGGGAGTTGTGATGACCAGCAGCGGTGTGTGTGTGTCCCTCAAGGACTGGTACTGTGCCCGCTTCTGTTCCTGTTACACATAAATTATCTTCCAAAAATGGAATTGATTGTTAAATGCCTTCTTTTTTTTTTTTGCTGGTGATGTATAACTGCTGATAGGAATAAAATCACACGAGGAAGGAGACAGGTTCCAGGAGGACCAGGACAGGCTGAAGAGGTGGTCACACCAGTACCTGTCGAAGTTCAGCCTGGAGAGGGAGACATGCAGACCTGAGACCGTGGAAGACTTAGAGCAGGAGGTGAATGACAACAGTGATAATTTAGTGGCTGGAACAATTCGCAAATCATAATACCGTGGAGGGAACAATCAATAATAACTCGCACACAGGAGAGGACATTTCGGCCCCTCCTGGACCGTTATCGAGTCACAACTGACAGAGAAAAAATAGAAAAGAACATAAGACAGGTTGGCAAAAAACAGAGGGAAGACAGTTGGGTCAATTAACGAAAATACCGGAAAAGAAGTAGAGAGTAGCATTAATAGTAGCAAGTAATGAGCAAATAAAGAGGAACAGAAACATAGAGATCTGGGAGTCACCGTCAGTCAACATAAATCGCCAGAGGGTCTGAACCTCGTCACCTTTGCGGTATACACTGAACTGGTGAGTATAATTACACGTGTATACTGAGTATAACTAGGTGAGCACTTCTAGGTCAGTGCAACTAGGCGAACTGAACTAGGTGAGTACAACAATTGATGATAATAATTTTTATTTCTATAAGTACATGTACAAGGTATACAAGCCTAGCTGACATCAATAATACACTACTATATAGAAAGCCCCTGGTTATGCATAGTATTTCGGGAAAATTAGGTCAGTTTTGTCCCCCAGGATGCGACCCACACCAGTCGACTAACACCCAGGTACCTACGTATTTTATTCCTAGGTGAACATGGACAGCAGGTGTCTTAAGAAAACACGTCCTAATATTTCCACCCGTACCAGAGATCGAACCACTGACCTCAGGAATTTTGAAGGGTAAATTTCGCAAATACAACAGGAATATTGAAGGTAACTCTTGCAAATACAACAGATATATTGAAGGGTAACTCTTGCAAATATAACAGGAATTTTGAAGGGTAACTCTTGCAAATACAACAGGAATATTGAAGGGTAACCCTTGCAAATACAACAGATATATTGAAGGGTAACTCTTGCAAATGCAACAGGAATATTGAAGGGTAACCCTTGCAAATACAACAGATATATTGAAGGGTAACTCTTGCAAATACCACAACAAGTGTCGCACACTTAGCAAAACATGATGAGGTCGTAACAAATTTTGTGTCGACAATCACACAATTTCTGGGAACTTTGTGGGTTGATGAAGATGTTGGTGATGATGGAGGGAAGGTGATGGTGGTGGCTACGATAATGAGGAAGATGAGGGCTCATAATGACCTGACGATAATGGCTAATGTCACAATATCGTGGCTGGAGCAATTCATAACTAAACCACAAACTAGAGATGAAACTAGACCAAGCGAGAACTGCTCTCTAGATGATGAGACTGCTGTCTAGATGATGATACTGGGTTCTAGATGATAAGACTGCTGTCTAGATGATAAGACTGCTGTCTAGATGATGAGACTGCTGTCTAGATGATGAGACTGCTGTCTAGATGATGAGACTGCTGTCTAGACGATGAGACTACTGTCTAGATGATGAGACTGCTGTCTAGATGATGAGACTGCTGTCTAGACGATGAGACTACTGTCTAGATGATGAGACTGCTGTCTAGATGATAAGACTGCTGTCTAGATGATGAGACTGCTGTCTAGACGATGAGTCTGCTGTCTAGATGATGAGACTACTGTCTAGATGATGAGACTGCTGTCTAGATGATGAGACTACTGGCTTGATGTTAAGACAGCTATCTAGATGATGAGACTGCTGTCTAGATAATGAGACTGCAGTCTAGATGATGAGACTGCTGTCTAGACGATGAGACTACTGTCTAGATGATGAGACTGCTGTCTAGATGATGAGACTGCTGTCTAGATGATGAGACTGCTGTCTAGATGATGAGACTACTGTCTAGATGATGAGACTGCTGTCTAGATGATGAGACTGCTGTCTAGATGATAAAACTGCTGTTAATTAATAAGACTGCTGTCTAGTAGATAATGCAGCTGTCTAGATGATAAGACACATGTGCAGTAGTTAGGTATCTTTATTCAGAAACGTTTCTCCTACACAGTAGGCTTCTTCAGTCGAACGCAGAGGCATCAGCAGAAGCTGAAGAAATTATGGAAGATGTAATCAGTCCATGCGACGTTTCGCCAACTGGGGTCCTTATCGCTCACGTGATAAAGGCCCAGGAGAGTCAAAACTTCTTTTTTTTTTAATTAAAAGTTTTTTTGTTGACAGTGACCTTTTTTTTCCTTCTTACACTCGTCTATGGGAAGATGATGGTGATTAATAGTGAAGATGAATATCGTAATGATGATGATGGTGATAATAATGATGATTATAATGATAACACCGTAACGTTTACTGCCTAATTACTGGTATCAGTTCCATCAAAATCTTACAGAAATGGAGATATTAATTAGGTATTTATCGCGGCTACATTTCGCTCACAAGGAGCGAAATGTAGCAGCCATTTCTCCATTAACAACAGTGTGTCCACAAACCTGAAGTTACTGGACGGAAGTGCTTGATCAGCCGGGCTGTGATGGCTGGCAATTTGGGTCTGCAAACCGCTCGCACCAACAGCCTGTCTGACCAGGCGGTCAACAGGTAAAGCCTGGCCTGAGGCCGGGCTGCGGAGCGGGTAGTAAAGCACTCCAACACGGGTCACGGGTGAAGCCCAGGGAGATCACATGAGATGGGTTCCTCAGGCTCCACTATGTAACCCGCTGGAACACCATTACACAACCCGGTGTTAATGGCGCAACACTTGGCCACGCCCGAGAGAAAGAGAGCGAGAGAGAGAGAGAGAGAGAGAGAGAGAGAGAGAGAGAGAGAGAGAGAGAGAGAGAGAGAGAGAGAGAGAGAGAGAGAGAGAGAGAGAGAGAGAGAGACAAAATGTTCACTGTTCAATTTTCTTTACAAAGAGAGAGAGAGAGAGAGAGAGAGAGAGAGAGAGAGAGAGAGAGAGAGAGAGAGAGAGAGAGAGAGAGAGAGAGAGAGAGAGAGTGAGTACTCTTGTTTCAAGGCTTTGGAGCTAGCGCTACCCTTTCCCCGGAACAAACCTGATTTGCCCCCTATTCCTCACCGTGTGACCCACTCGGGCTTAGCGCTCACCCTTTATTAATACTACTAATAAAATCAACCATCGCTTTTATTTTATTTTTGACCTCAATATTCCTTATTTTTTCTGTTAATGGATTTGCTTTATTACTTATTTATTATGGATTTTTCTGCATAATCAATAAATTCTAAAGGTTTTAAAAGAGGTTAGTAATTAATTTCGTTGGTGGAGAAAGTTGGTATATATATATATATATATATATATATATATATATATATATATATATATATATATATATATATATATATATATATATATATATATATATATATATATCACTAACATTTTTTCACCACCAGCACCACCAACATCACCACCATCACCATCACCACCATCACCACTAACATCACCACCAGCACCACCAACATCACCACCATCACCACCATCACCACCACCCTCACCACCATCACCACTAACATCACCACCATCACCACTAACATCACCACCATCACCACTAACACCACCAGCATCACAACTACGTCTTAATAGTGGTGAAAAGTCTTCAAGCATTACACCCTTCATTACACACTCTTACATTACACTCTCCTCCATTACGCTCTCAT
The DNA here is from genome assembly GCA_009830355.1 of Cherax destructor. NCBI lineage: Eukaryota > Metazoa > Arthropoda > Malacostraca > Decapoda > Parastacidae > Cherax > Cherax destructor. Next base: position 194,905 of record WNWK01000700.1, read on the forward strand.
TTTTCTATGCAGTTCAATATACGATATTTAGAAGTGTTATCCTATCTTCGTTCATTCTAGAGTCAGGGTTAGGTACTCTACTCCACCCCCAGGATGCCTCCCATCACAGTCCATTAGTTCCCAGGTACCTATTTACAGCTAGGTGAACAGGGACAGAGGGTAAAGAAATTTGCCTATGTTGCTTCCTCGTCAGTAATTCAGATCCAGGTTCTTTCAGGTGACATGAACGTTTTGAAGCCGACGTTCAGGTGAACATCTAGATATGTAGACTACTAGAGTTCATCATACCCTAGAACTGGCCAACTCACACACACACACACACACACACACACACACACACACACCACACCACAACAGTTTGGAACTGGTTAACCTGCCCACACCAACAATCCACGTACACCCTGGAACTAGTTAACCCACACACACAAACACATACACATACACAAACACACACACACCACATCACCTCATGTTGAAATCACCATGTCGGTCACAGAAATTTAAAGAGAGTGAACCAGCTTTCACGTGAGTCAGTGATCTTTTGCTGCAACTTCTTCTCCTCTTTATTATAAACTCTCTACCTGACACCCACTTGTAAAGCAAATCTCGTGTTTCACAACTGATCCAAATTTTCTGTTCCTGGGCTGTTCCTGAGTTGTTCCTGATCTGTTCCTGAAGAACTTTGATGACAGATGGTAATACACGTAGGACTTGATAAAGTTCTGCATAAAACTTTATCGAGCTTGATAAAGGTCTACACAGAGCGAAACGTTGTCCCAGTAACAGCTGGTAAAACATATCGTCGCTTCTCAGGCAAACCATTAAAAATGTGAGTCACCATAACGTGACAAGAATATTATGAAACTAATCCACTTTTTGGGGGGAGAAAGGAAACATCACGCGACGTTTCGGTCCATCCTGGACCATTATTATCAAGTCGGTTGATAAAGAAAGGGCCTGAAAAGGCCGAAACACCGTCTGATGTTTTTCCCTTCAAATTCTGGAGGAGTTATGATATATTATAATTTATTATTATTATTATTATTATTATTCCCCTGTGGTTTAGCGCTTCTATTTAATAATAATAATAATAATAATAATAATAATAATAATAATATTATTATTATTATTATTATTATTATTATTATATTAATGGGGAAGCACTAAAACCGTAGGGGTCATTCAGCGTTTGGGGACTGATAGGTAATCAGGTTTGATCCAGGGATAGGAAGCTCTAGTTCCTTGGATCAGGAGTTCTCCGCCAGCATCAAGGCACCCTCTCTTGTAAGAGAGAGAGTTGAATAACCTTAAGGTCGTAATTTGCATCTCCGTGTTTGTCTCAGGGTCTCCCTAAGGGCCCATACCGCCTTTCTGGAAATCCCAGCCTCTTCCTCGTGCCCAGGGCACAGATCATCTTGGGCAAAACACAGGCCGTCTTGCCCAGGACACAGGTCGTCTTGCAGTGGGCACAGGTCGTCATGTCGTGGGCACAGGTCCTTGGATGTCTGGTCCTGACCTCGCACCGTGAAAGGCCTGGTGATGATACGTCTCTCGCCTATCAGTACCAGGGACCTGACACCGAACGATTGAGACATTACCCTAACACCTGCCCGTGAAGGTCCGGTGGTCCCGTTTTTCCCGTACAGACCAAAACAATAAGTCCTCTGGGAAAGTGTATTTTCACAGTGACGTGTGGTGCGTCATCAGCAGTGTGCATGATAGACCTTCCATGCACCAAGGAATATCGATAGAGATGTATTACGACTTTACAATACTGACGAATCATCCATCGGGATTGGCTGAAGAGGGAGATGACGTTAATGTTGTTGTATTTATTGTACGAGTGATGGCAACTGAGGTCTCTGACACACACACACACACACACACTAACAAGGGGTCACGAGCATAGTTCTACTCCTACAACTACAATCAGCTGAAAGATAGTCAAAACGAAACCTATATACCAAAATGAAGATAATTTCTTGGTTTAGAATCACCGCTCCACCAGTCTGACCACAACAATAGTGGACAAATTGTTGGAATCAATAATTTAATAGCAGATGCAATTCAGAGTTACCTTGAGGGCCACGAGATTTTTTCTTGCTGATCAGATTTACGGGATTTTTTTTCCATTATGGTTCTGGAAACACTGAAAACTGACAACTAGTACAAAGTTGCACATGTGAACTTCAGTAAGACCTTTGATAAAGTGCCACTCAAAGAAGGCAGCTGAAGGCAGTGACAAAACGCACGTTATCGGAGAAGAAATTTTCTAGTGAATTGATACATGGTTGACTGATAGCTGAGAGATTGAGTACATAGAGAGAGAGAGAGAGAGAGAGAGAGCAGAATGGGACCCTGTGACAAGTGGTGTTCTACTGGGGTCGGTGTTGGGACCCTTGTCTGCAGTCTACCTATACTACTCCCTTGACGAGGGAATAAATCTCTATATAAAAAGCTTCGCTGGAAGCCTACAACTTCCACTCCCTGGAACCATTATGTACCTCTGTAACCTTTCGACTACCACCCACAGAATGGGTATAGGGTTAATAATTAAGACCTTAAACTAACATACTGCATGACTCTTGAAGCAGCTAGCAGTGCATGCGAGAAATATTGCAGGAACACAGGTAATTTCTGAAACACGAAACTGGGTTCCTGTCTGCTACAAGTGCCTGCTCTCTCTGGTAGCGATGGTTCTGTAAGCCTGCAAACCGATAACTGAAACAGCCTGGTTAATCAAGAGCATCGTAACCGGTGCTTCAGGTATGCTACAGGTATTGTTGAAGGCTTGTCTGTGGTTAGCTCGCTCAGGTGTTGTCAAGGCAAACATCCGAGGCTCTCTCGTACACACTCGAACATATGTTTGTACTGAGTGATTGACTTAACCTTGAGTCCTTGGACAGAGTCCAGGCGGCAACCACCCCACTCAAACAACCTCACTCAAACAACCTCACTCAAACAACCTCACTCAAACAACCTCACTCAAACAACCTCACTCAAACAACCTCACTCAAACAACCTCGCTCAAACGACCTCGCTCAAGCCACTTTACTGAAACCACCTCACTCAAACAACCTCCCTCAAACAACCTCCCTCAAACAACCTCCCTCAAACAACCTCCCTCAAATCAACTCACGAACCTGGTAATGACGAAAAGATGGGCACAGTTCTGCAAGGAGAGAAACGGACGAGAAAACACAAGTACAAATGTTGAAACTTATACCTCATAATGTATAAACCTGGTCCTGACCAGGTTTATACATTTGTTATATCTCATAATGTATAAACCTGTTATAATTAATACAACCTAATATAAAGAAATCCATTCTCATGTACCCTTGTGTTCCTTGTAACTCATCTAATGACCATATAAACTGATATTGCAACACACATTATTGATTTAATTTGTTTAATCTGATTTAATAATTTTATTATGAAGATATATAAAACTGTAAATGATCCAAATCATAAAACTATTATGTTTCAAAAATGTCATGTTCAAATTATGTTCAAATTTCATAGCTTAAATACTCAACTATACTTATATTGTAAACTGTTTACTATAATTCTTACCATTTAGTTTTAAGTTAATTTTTAAGTCTGCCCACAATGCTGTACACATTAGGGAGTTTTGGCATGTATACCTCTTGTAATCTCATAAACTAATTTTAAATCTTTGTATCATATCCCAATAAACTATTATTATTATTATTATTATTATTATTATTATTATTATTATTATTATTATAATATTTTTGAAAGGTCGAAAGGGAAAACTGGACTTCATTTTTCTATTTCCCCTGCAAGGGGAGGTCAGGAGGCATCCTGGTCTCGTCTCTCTGTTAAAACATCCACTTTATGATGATTGTTTAGGTCTTCTTAGCCTCGCTGCTGGTACATGGTTCTTGCCTCGCTTTTCCCTAGGCAGTATGAATTAAATATTATTAATAATAATAATAATAATAATAATAATACAAATATTTTTTTTACATCTAATAAGCCATTTATAAAATATATATTGGCCTAAATGTCTAAAACTACGTCATTAAATGTCTCACTAAATATAGAAAATTCTAAGATAGCGTTTCAGTCCGTCCAGGACCAGTAATATGGACCGACAGAAACATCGCCCAGTTCTCGTTTCCAGCGTATGCATTTTTTATGATATATTCCAGACATGGAACTGAGTTTTTTTCTGTAAATAAAAGAAACTAATCATTTGCAATCCACAAACAATATCCCGTTAATATGCTCACTGAGACGGGTTTAATGTCGACATAAAACTGCAACAATTACCACTCCTACATCCTCCTATGTACGTGGAGGGAAGGAGTGAAGGAGAGAGTGAGGGAGGGAGGGAAAGAGAGAGTGAGGAAGGGAGGGAGTGCGGTGTGAGAGTGAGAGGTATCTTGTACGTGTGTGTTCAAACGGGTTGAAGAGAGGAGAGAGCAAAGGAGATGGAACAGGACTGACAGGTTGTGGAGTCAAGAGGATAAATTGTCTAGGAGGAAGGAGGTAGACTTAAGTGGGAAGGATTTTATGGGATAAAGAGATGGCAGAGGCCTTGGATAACCCCCACTGAGACTATCTGCTTGTATCTATACTAAAGACTATCGTGTATAATCTAAGCGTGTGAGGCAAGAATAGAAATATAGAAAGAGGGGAGAGGGGGACCAAGTGTGGGAGAGAGGGAGAAGGAACTGATGGAGAGGGAAGGATGGAGTTGGAAGAAAGGGGACATGAGGGAGGGAGAGTTTCAACCACGACCTTGCTGGAGATGATCAAGCACACCAGGCATGTAAACTGTTCTCCAGTGAACGTTATTGATACACCAGACATTCATCCTTCCTTCCTTCTTTTCTCCTTCTCTCTCTCTACCTCCCTCCCTCCTTACATTTTATGTATGTAGTTGTGATGGCTGAGTGGACCGGTGAGCCGCCAGCAGCAACAGCCGGGTTGACCTGGCCACAGGAGGAGCCGCTAGAGTTGGATAACTCTCGATAAAGTCACGGGAACGTCTTCCTACTTCTCGTCCTCCTGATTATCAATAGCCTGATGGATCAAAAAGACTGGGATGCTTTTATCAGACAGCG
>WNWK01000700.1:205000-392500 GCA_009830355.1 Cherax destructor
TGATGTCCTCTACCACACCCTTGATGTCCTCTACCACACCCTTGATGCCCTCTACCACACCCTTGATGCCCTCTACCACACCCTTGATGTCCTCTACCACACCCTTGATGCCCTCTACCACACCCTTGATGCCCTCTACCACACCCTTGCATGAGAAGCTTGGCTGGTGTGATGTAGAATGTTATTTATGCCAGTCTCAACAGTTATCTTGATTACAACATTAATTATCTAGTTAGCCTTGAAAAGCACTCGGCGAGACCAGAGGAGTCGAAGGTGCTGTTTACTAGAGGTGTGTGCGTGAGTGGGACTTGTCAGCCCGCCAGCTATAGCATCGCTTGTGTCGTGTGGGTGATTCAGAGGAACATTGAAGGCTCGATCCCCCGTTCGTTAATCTCACTGTGTACAGATAAGGATCATTCAGCACTAGCAGTGATGGAGGCTTGATCATTCTTCTGCTTCTCAAGACTTTCCCTTCCTCCCGGACCCCGGTCTCACGCTGCTCCATTATTCGCGGTTTATACATAGGTGAGAGGTAAACACACATACACACAAACAAACTTTCAACACTTGGCTGACTGGTCCACTTACATAAAGTAGACTGTGTCACGAGAACCTTGTCTCATTATCGTTTAATGTATGTATGTATGTTCGTTCTCTCTCTCTCTCTCTCTCTCTCTCTCTCTCTACACACATATATATATATTTATATATATATATATATATATATATATATATATATATATATATATATATATATATATATATATATATATATATATATATATATAAATACCTATACTGCGTAAGAGTTGTTGAGTGCCTTGACACTGGTGAAGGGCTCTTGAACAAAGGAATTAGAGCCACACTTCCCTTCCTCGGATGGATCCTTTCTACATCTCATTACCCAGGTGTTGCATGACCCCCTTGTTTGTTTTTCTCTTTTCTCATATGTAATTAATATAATATTATGATTAGTTTTATTATTGCTACATTAACACTACAATGAAGGTGAAGGAGAAAGAGAGAAAGAGAAGAAGAAGAAGAAGAAGAATGGTAACAGTAAGAAAGTACCGGATGGAAGACTGTTGTAACTGGGATGGAGGTCGTTAGTTAATTTATTTACCACTCAAAATAAGCTGACCCAGGAACCTGGTTCACAGCATGGCCTGCTGTGTTGACCTGCTTGCTGAGTGTTGCTGTGTGTTGCTGTGTTGACCTGTTGTGTGGTGCTGTGTTGACCTGCTGTGTTGATGTGTTGACCTGCTGTGTGGTGCTGTGTTGACCTGCTGTGTGGTGCTGTGTTGACCTGCTGTGTGGTGCTGTGTTGACCTGCTGTGTGGTGCTGTGTTGACCTGCTGTGTGGTGCAGTGTTGACCTGTTGTGTGGTGCTGTGTTGACCTGCTGAGTGGTGCTGTCTTGACCTGCTGTGTGTTGCTGTGTTAACCTGCTGTGTGGTGCTGTGTTGATCTGCTGAGTGGTGCTGTCTTGACCTGCTGTGTGTTGCTGTGTTGACCTGCTGCGTGTTGCTGTGTTGACCTGCTGAGTGGTGCTGTCTTGACCTGCTGTGTGTTGCTGTGTTAACCTGCTGTGTGGTGCTCTGTTGACCTGCTGCGTGTTGCTGTGTTGACCTGCTGTGTGTTGCTGTGTTGACCTGCTGTGTGGTGCTGTGTTGACCTGCTGAGTGGTGCTGTGTTGACCTGCTGTGTGGTGCTGTGTTGACCTGCTGTGTGGTGCTGTGTTGACCTGCTGTGTGTTGCTGTGTTGACCTGCTGTGTGGTGCTGTGTTGACCTGCTGAGTGTTGCTGTGTTGACCTGCTGAGTGTTGCTGTGTTGACCTGCTGAGTGGTGCTGTCTTGACCTGCTGTGTGTTGCTGTGTTAACCTGCTGTGTGGTATTATGTTGACCTGCTGAGTAGTGCTGCGTTGACCTCACTCTGGAGGCGCTGCAAGCAGACGCATCAGCTGCTTGAATAAGACACGTGTATAATACCTGTGTAACTGTACTGGGCTGGCAAAACATCAACTATTGGCTGTTTCCGTCCAATACAGATACATACTGGAGTTACGTCTGTCTTAACCGTCATAATTCTCGGTATTACATACAATTAACGTAGCGAAACCCCTGCTGTTGTGTGCTGTTCTGGGCCAGCGGGCCACCTGGCGGGCCAGGCAGACACCAGACAAGGGGGGTCCAGACCTGGCCTCCAGGAGTAGAAAAACTCTCGAAACTTACCAAAGGCATATCAAAGGTAAAGGTGCGTTAGAAAGAATATTTTTTAAAACTGCCAGAATGCAAACAAATAGTAGGTGAAAGTTACCCACTGAAGTGACAATGTGGTTTGTGTTGTGTTTGTTTTGTGGTAAAATGTTTGAAGTTTGGGAGCAAAGTATTTCCACGGATACTTCATGTTAGATCCGTCAAGCGTGTTGCAGTTTAAGTCTAGTTCTTTGGTGTTTAACACTCAATGAATCTAGCTATGTAGTTTAGCTTTCACTTAGCTTTGTTGCTCGTAGCTAGAAATTGTGTAATTGAGGTGAATGTTAATGGCCATTCCGAGGTCCTTCTCTTTCGTCTGGACCACCGGAACTCCTCGGTAATATATTCGTTTTTAATATTATTGTATTTAAACTCGTGTGCTTTACAGTGTTCTACATTTAAGGTCATTTTTCCATGTCTCTGACCACAGCGCCAACTTTCCAAATTCATTTATGAAAATCATGGAAAGGGATTGTCTGTGCCAAGGACCGTTTCCTGAGGAACTCCACTTGTGTATGTTCAGTCACTTTGATACCTGTCCACATAAAACTATTAGTTGTTTCCTGTTAGTGAGTCAATCACTGGACCAGAGCTAGAGCTTGGTGAATAAGATACAAATGCAAAATTTTCGTAAGTGCTGCAGGCTTCTGCAGTCGAATACAGAGGAAGAAGTATAGAGGTAATTTTGAAGTATTCATTTCCTTAGCTTTAAATAAGTGTTCAGTCCTTGAATGAGGGGAGTCAGTCCCTTAGTAGTTTTAGCAAATACAAATACCTAAGTGTTATACATGTGTCACATTGATCTACTTGCCAGTATAGCACACTGTCATTAATGTGATGGTCACTGCTTACACGCTCGGCTTTTGATGTGGCTGTACACTTGTACACACATAAAATAGTTATAATTATGACCATAAATTTTAAAGAGGTGGAATGGTAAGCCAGCGGAAGGCCTCGGTCAGATGACGAAAATCTCCAGCTGCGGATCATCATATGACTAGGAGGATTTAGCGCTTCTCTTTGATTATTATATATAATTAAATGACTAAGACCCGCGTCAGGAAACACTTTTCCTGTTTCCTGACAAACCTTACCTAACCTAACCTGTCCAGGTGTCAGGGCTGCCTAGGTGACCAGCTGAAACCTTCACAAGTTGTATCCCACAGCTAAATAAAAATTCTGCGAGGAACTAATAGAGTAGAGAACCATAGATTGAATTAAGAGTGCCAGGGACAGAGACACTGGTGGAAGCCGAGGACACATGATCCATGGGATGGTTAAAAGATATTTTTATTTTAGTCTCAGTGTGACTGAAAGCGTAGAGTAACTTCCATGATAAAATTGTTGCTTCCCTCCGTATGTCTTCCTCCCTTCCTCCTGCTTTTCTATTCTTGCCGTCAACACCTACATAGATAGATAGAAGTAGATAATTCGTCCCAACAGTCAGCCTCGGAGTGGACTTAAAGTGTCCACTACCGTCCCATTTTTCTCGTGTACTGTTGTATGATCCTAACTAGTTTAGCGCTTATTCTGATTATATTATTATTCCCATGTACTTCCTTCTCGCCTCACTCCCTCTCTCCCTCCTTCCCTCCCTCTCTTCCTGCCGGGGAAGCTGAACAAGTTATTATAGATGCAAAATACGATTCTCAACAATAAATTACCATGGCAGTGAGTCCAGTGTAACCTCGCTACCAGGATCCTCCAGGAGACAACCACACTGTCCCTCAGTGTCTCCCAGTGTCTTAAGTCACACACAACCACAGAGGGTGAAAGAATATAAGGAGGAACACTGCAGCAAGCCTACTGACCCATACTAGGCAGGTCCTTCTCAAACACACTAACAAAAATATTTGCCCAACGGAGTTTCAGTGTTATCTAAGGAATTAGCTGTCATAACCCTGTTAACTAATCAAAGTAGTTAATGTAAAAAGGGATAAACAACAAGAGGGGGTTGTAAGAAAAGGATAAGAAGAAGGTGAAGAGTAGCAAGCAGTCGGTAAGTAATGGTGACCTTCAAACCTGGTCACTATTAAAGGTTTCCCCGCAGGTCACAGTAATGTCAGAATTCCTCAAACCACACTGTCTCTACTTCCTCTCGCTGTATAACCCTTGTGGTTTAGCGCTTCTTTTGATTATAATAATAATCTACTTCCTCTCAGTATCCTAGGATATACTCTCCTCCACTCTACAGTATTTAACTTCATGGGCAAAATTTCATTTTCTGATTTCCCGGACTCAAGTCCAGCCTGCCGGTTTCCATGAATCCCTTCTATTACCCTGCTCACACTCCAACAGCACGACAATTCCTAAAAACTATTTGCCTCTATTCGCTCCTATCTAACACGCTCACGAATGCTTGCTGGAAGTCCAAGCCCCTAGTACACAAAATCTCCTTTACCCCCTCCCTCCAACCTTTCTTAGGCCTTCCCTCCACTACAGATTTATACACTCTCTAAGTCATTCTATTTTGTTCCATCTACATGTCCGACCAACCTCAACAACCCCTCCTCAGCTCTCTGGATAATAGTTTTGGTAATCCCGCACCTCCTCCTAATTTCCAAACTATGAATTCTCTGCATTATATTCACACCCCACATTGCCCTCAGAAATGACATCTCCTCTGCCTCCAGCCTTCTCCTTGTTGCAATATTCACCACCCATGTTTCACACCCATATAAGAGAGTTCGTATAACTGTACTCTCATACATACCCTCTTTGCTTCCATGGACAAAGTTCTTTGTCTCCACAGACTCCTCAGTGCACCACTCACCACTATATATATATATATATATATATATATATATATATATATATATATATATATATATATATATATATATATATATATATATATATAAAGCCACGGAGGGATGTAAATCTTCAGCTTAAGATCTTTCTCACTATTCCGTCCTTTATCAGGAGCTATGCAATGTTACAAAAGTTGCTACAGATAGACTGACGAAGGCCTGTTCCACCCCTGCTTTTATGGCCTAACTCGCCAGTTAAGAAAAGATTTGCTCGAATTTTTAACTCGGTGGGTTAGTAACATCCAGGATAACCCAGTAAAGTCTCCACTATTGAGGACTGTCTTATTTCCACTGGGTTCCTTTAATCTTGTCCCCCAGGATGAAACCCACACCAGTCGACTATCACCCATGTATCTACATTACTGCTGGGTGTACAGGGACAGCAGGTGTTAGGATACATGACCAGTGTTTCCATCCAGGCTGGGGATTGAACCATGGACACTCAGTGTGTGAGGCAAGAGCGTTGCCAACCTAGCCAAGGGTTTGGCTTATTCGGCATGACATATATACATACATACAAAACACTTAGAGTGTGTCCTGCATAAAGAGCACACCAAGCATTCTTTAAGGAATTTCTATATACCGTTATAAGGTGTGTGGGGGAGAGGGAAGGAGGGTGGTAAGGGGAAGTGGAAGGAGTAAGGCATGCAAGGGAAGGGAGGGGGGTAACAGGTCTGGTCCGCAGCTGACTAGACTGGACGAGTGTAGGGGAGGGGAGGGGGAAGATGTGAGGGAATGGGAAGGGGGAGAAAGAGAGAGAGAGAGGGGAGGGAGAGAAAGGACATGGAGAGGAAGAAGAGAAGCAGAAGGAGGAAATGCCAACTAGGTATCCTATATCCCCTCTCCTTCAGTCCTCTCCCTCCCTCCCTCCCCGCCGGTGAGGGGCTCTTGATCTAGGGAATTGGATCTGTGCTCCAGTTCCCTGAGCTGAGACTGAATACTTTGCATCCCCCCCACATGCGCTGTATAATCCTACGGGTTTAGCGTTCCCTAATTATTATAATAATCAGTTCTCTCCTTCACTCCCCTCCTTCAGTCCTCTCCCTCACTCCCCTCCTTTAGTCCTCTTCTTTAATCCTCTCCTTGACTCATCTCCTTCCATTTCTGTCTATACCCATATTGCATCGATGTCCACAAGGATTAGTAATGAAGGGCAAATTGAAAGCATGTAAACACCAGTCGATTGATGTAAACACCAGTGATATTAACACCAGCTGATCAATATAAACAACAGCTGATTGCTAGCTCACTCAGCTCACACACTGAGGTCCATAGTTCGATTCCGGGTACAGGTGGAAACATTAGGACGTGTTTCCTTAAGACACCCGCTGTCCATGTTCACCCATCAGTAAAATAGGTACCTGGGTGTTAGTCGACTGGTGTGAGTTGCTTCCTGTTGACAAAATTGGCCTAATTTGCCCGAAATGCTCAGCATAACAAGCGGCTTTCTATATAGTAGTATGTCATTGATGTCAGCTATGGTCTGTATACCTTGTACATGTACTGGTAGTAAATAAACAGCATTATTATTATTTCCCCCAATGGAAGTAAAGTTACTTTGAATCTTGGGGTAAATATTATAAGTCAAAGTTATATGCAGAAGACTCTCTCTCTCTCTCTCTCCCATAATAGTCCATCACATCACTGAAAAGGATTTTATGTAATTTATTTTGCAATATTGTTACAATGGATGTCACTGTATCACGAAGTATAAATGCAACGAGGAGAATGTTGGGGCACTTCCTGGCACTACCTGGCACTACCTGGCACTTCCTGGCACAACCTGGCACTTCCTGGCACTACCTGGCACTGTGGAATATGTAATTCTCTCATTTTTATTGGCACTGAATACTTGGTTTTGCAAAAATTTGCACATATTTTTTGGCTGCTGTTGTTTTCGTTGATGTCTCTGCTGCTGTTCTTGTTAATTTTGTTGTTTTCGTTGTTGCTTTTGTTTGTGTTGTTTTTGTTGTTGTTTCTGCCTTTGCTGTTTTTTTGCTGCTGTTTCTGTTTTTTAATCGTTGTTATTGTTGCTTCTGTTAATGCTTCTACTGTTGTTGTTATTGCTGTTGTCGTTATTGCTGCTAGTGCTGCTGCTGCTGTTATTGTTGCTAGTGCTGCTGCTATTATTGCTATTGCTGTTGTTATTGCTGATAGTATTGCTGCTGCTATTATTGCTGCTAGTGCTGCTAGTGCTGCTGCTGCTATTATTGCTGCTAGTGCTGCTGCTGCTATTATTGCTGCTGCTGCTATTATTATTGCTGTTATTGCTGCTACTGCTGATGCTGCTGTTGCAATTGCTGTTGTTATTGCTGCTAGTGCTGCTGCTGTTGTTGTTATTGCTGTGGTTGTATTTGCATCTTTACTGTGACAGTTGAAGGAGAGACGGATATAAATTCTTGACGATGATGCTAAAAGCAATAGAATAATGTGATGGAAGATAGAGAGACAGGGAGATGCTGCAGATCACTGGCGGGGCCCCTAGATTGCAATTCCTCGTTGGCAATAGAGAGGTTGTATAGAGCACACACACGGAGCACTAGAGAGCTCTACGGGGATTCTGTGGCATGAGAATATCGACGGATTTAAAATTTAATGTTATTTTTTCAAGGTCCGGATGTTTCTGTGTGGGAAAGTCCGGATTTTTCCGTGTGGGAAACAGCCTTGAAGGGAAGAGTCTGTGTGTGTGATATACTTGACCTCTGGCACCCACTATAAGAGTTGTCCTCACCTGTGTTTCACACAATCAGCGCTGTCCTCACCTGTTTTTCACACAATTAGCGCTGACCTCACCTATGCTTGACGCAATCAGCGCTGACCTCACCTATGCTTGACGCAATCAGCGCTGACCTCACCTATGCTTGACACAATCAGCGCTGTCTCTTGTGTTTTGAACCGTTTCTCGGCTCTCGAGCAGTTTCTCGCTGTCCACCCTATAAAGTCCTCCAAAGTATTTTGTATATCCTTATCATGTCTTCTTCCCTGGCTCTTCTCTCCTTTATCGTCTTGTGTGTGTGTGTGTGTGTGTGTGTGTGTGTGTGTGTGTGTGTGTATTTTGTGAGAGGCAGTAACCAGACTGTAATTACCATATGGTCTCCCGTAGCTTGATTGGTAGCGAACTTACCTCACACACTGAGGCCCGGGGGTCGATCCCCGGTACGGGTGGAAACATTAGGACGTGTTTCCTTAAGGCACCTGCTGTCCATGTTCACCTAGCAGTAAAATAATACCTGGGTGTTAGTCAACTGGTGTGGGTCGCATCCTGGGGACAAAACTGACCTAATTTGCCCGAAATATAAGAAGAGGCTTTCTGTATAGTAGTATGTCATTAATGTCGGCTAGGCCTGTATACTTTATATATGTACTAGTAGAAATAAATATTATTATTGTGTGAGAGGCAGTAACCAGACTGCAGCGACCATCGTGTGAGAGGCAGTAACCAGACTGTAGCGACCATCGTGTGAGAGGCAGTAACCAGACTGTAGCGACCATCGTGTGAGAGGCAGTAACCAAACTGTAGCGACCATCGTGTGAGGGTTAAGGTCCTTGGCGAACACTTGTATCAGCGAACACAAACAGGATCTTGATGTTTTTTCATTGTTTCCCACATTACACCAATTTATTGTTTGCGGTCAGGGATAGCCCGCTCTGGTGGGATGGTTGACTGGTAGGTGGTGGTGGATGCCTGGTGGATGATGAGAGGTTGAGAAATTGCTGATGGTTATACCTGGAGTATACCTGGAGAGGGTTTCGAGGATCAACCCCCCCGAGGCCCGACCCGTGACCAGGCTTCGATAATAATAATAATAATCTTTATTTCTACAAGTACATGTACAAGGTATACAGTCCTAGCTGACATCAATGACACTACTAAATAGAAAGCCCCTTGTTATGCAGAGCATTTCGGGCAAACTGGGTAAATTTTGTCCCCCAGGATGCGACCCACACCAGTCGACTAACACCCAGGTACCCATTTTACTTCTAGGTGAACAGAGACAGCAGGTGTCTTAAGAAAACACGTCTCAATGTTTCCACCCGTACCGGGGATCGAACTACGAGACACCTATTTGTGACTCAAGGAGGGTGTATGATTGCTGGTGGATGATGATTAATGGATGATGATCGGTGGATGATAAATGAGATGATAAATATGTGTATGTACTCGCCATCATTAGGGGGGAGAGGGTCGATTCATAGTTCCTCACTCTCCATCACTGCCCAAATTTTTACTAGCACCTGTCCTCTTGGGTCTTGTCATACCTACCCCTCAAACTGTGCGTGAGCTGACCTGCCTAGAGATGGGCAAGGGATCGGTCTGATTTACAAATCCTACACACAAAAAGAAATCCCCGTTTAATATATTCATATGCTAGTTGATCACCATAATTCTTAATGGATTTCAGCAAAATTAGTCTGTTAGTAAATAAATGGACTTTCTTTATCAGCATCTAACGCCTGTTGTCTGTTAACAGTTTCGGAATTATGTTCTTCAGGGCCCGGTCTCAGACCAGGTCTGCTAGGTAGGAGAGGGAAGTTCACAGTATCAAGAACTATTAAGAAACATATAGGAAAGTAGAGGTACGTGTGTACTGACTGTAAGAACGTGTTCGTAAGAGTTAGCTGCCATCTTACGTGTTTGTCAGAGTTAGCTGCCATCTTACGTGATAGTCAGAGTTAGCTGCCATCTTACGTGTTCGTGAGACGGAGTGAACATCTGATATAATCTCACAGACAGAAGTCGTTGAAGATATAAGACTGTCGTCTTCCTCTTGTTTGAGTGTTTTATTGGGTTTAAATTATGTTATATTCGTTGGATAGCGCTAAATCTGTAGGTGGTCTTGCATCTGAAGGTTACCTGACCGCGGCTTGGTCACAGACCAGGCCTCCTGCCTGCTGTACTGACTAAGATAGCCGCCTTCAGTCCAACCTATGCACCACAGCACGGTTGATCAGGAAATGACTCGAGGTATTTATCAAGCTAACATCTTGAAGACAACCAGGGGTCTGTTGGTAATCCCTTATGTAGGAAGGGAGGGTGTTGAAGAGTCTTATACCCCTTGCACTTATTGAGTTATCTTTTAGAGAACTCGTGGCATCCTTACTTTTCATAATGGGTATTTTACACAGCCTGTCAACCCTCTTGCTTTCCTGGGGAGTAATTTCGGAGTGTACATATGAGACCAGTTCCACAAGTTCCAAGTGTAAATTATAATGTATCTTTCTCCCATACGTCCCAAGGAGTACAGTTCAAGGACCTTTAAGAGTTCCCAATAATTTAGGAGCATAAGTGAATTAATATGAGCAATGAAGGTTCTCTATACATTTTCCTGCTCTTGGAGGTTATCAGGTCTAACCCAAGCAACTGGAGGACAGCTCTGATTCCTTGGATGGAGAGCTCTTCATCACACCAGGGCATCCATTTTGAAGAGTACTAGGTTTCAAGCCCATCTACTACAAGTGGCTTTAAGGCTGCATATCACCTGTACATCACTAGTCAAAGACAAATTAATCCCCAAAAAATATCGATGGAAATAATTGACCGTAGTTTATACCAGGCGCTGTGGGAGGTCTACAGGTTTAGCGCTTCTCAATAATAATAATAATTATAATAATTTATTATTATGTTCATGTAAACACTGATATTAATCTCTCAGTATATACATCATCGTATCCCTTCGTTGTTCATGACTTAAATTTTTCGGTATCAATTACTATCGTCTGTACCATCGTTGTTCTTCTGTTGTGTCAACAGTGAGACAGACAGCAAAAATAAAAAAAAATCACCATTAATTAAAAAAAAACTCAGTATTAATAAAAATGAGTTTTAAGAGAGTAAAACCTAAATTTAAGTGCCCCACTTACTGTCACCTAAGAGGCCATCACTTGAAACACTTAAGAGGCACTTTATACACGAAGAGGTGGTTGAAAGTGCCTTGTTGAGGGAGCACCTCTGTACACACGCCCGCCAAACTTCACCAATATTTCCAAAGGTGTTGTTAGCCTTTGCATCATAAACACCTTAGGAAGACATCAATAATGAATGAAATAAATATGGAAATATGAGAAAATGCAATAAAAATACTAAATAATTAAAAAATGATATATATATATATATATATATATATATATATATATATATATATATATATATATATATAGAGAGAGAGAGAGAGAGAGAGAGAGAGAATGAGAGAGACCCCGGATGAAAAACGCATAAAATAAGCCATATCTTTACATTTAATGGCTCATAAAGACCTATCACAAAAAAATCTTTGAGAACATCAGAAAAAAGTTTTCAAATCTCGAGTTACGATTTATTGCCTCTTTAAGCAAAAGTGAAAAAGTCATCAACTCTGATGACTTATATATATATATATATATATATATATATATATATATATATATATATATATATATATATATATATATATATATATATACTCTATATTGACACCTGTGTTAGACACAGGTGTCAACCATGGAGGTGTTCAGCATGGGAACTGGGAGGCAATCAGTTAATTAGTAGAGGCAATCAGAAATGGACCTACCTTGTATGGACCAGTAGGCCTTCTTCAGTGTTCTTCCATTCTTATGTTCTTATGATCTAAGAAGGGGGAAGATACCTCCAAATCCCTTTAAATCAAGAGCTCAGTACCAATATCAAGGTACCCTTTTCTCTTACCCTTTGAACGGTACTTCGTGATTTGTGCAGAGAGAGAACTGTGCCTCCGGTACTTCATATCCGTGGATAGTGCATTGTACTACAAGTTTGCAGGAGTACAATAGTTGCCCATGCATAAGATGTACATCAGTATCACTGTACAAATCTAGTTGTACATAAATTTACTACATATGTACACAAAAGCAATTTATGTGTGTGTACAAGTCTCTAATTCTGATATACACATATATTCACCAGAAACTCATAAATATTACATATGTACACAACTGTGCTACAGATGTACATAAGTGTACAACAAATGTACTCCCATGTACAATATATAAGCTGTAGATTTGTTTCATTGCTAACTCTTTTTTTTCTCATTTTCAGGTGAGTTGTGCAACGCTGATTAGTTGATTGGTGGTCTCCAAGAGCCCTGATTGGTGGTCTCCAAGAGCCCTGATTGGTGGTCTCCAAGAGCCCTGATTGGTGGTCTCCAAGAGCCCTGATTGGTGGTCTCCAAGAGCCCTGATTGGTGGCCTCGAGTTATCAATTATGACCAGTTATTTCAGTCGCCAATCAGACGACAGAATGGCGGGTGAGTGGTCATCTCTTGAGTCCAGTTGTTATAGTCTCTAGTGCTTAGAGAGTACATTTATAGTGCATAGATAGTACAGTATAGGGAGAAGATTTATGGTGTGTAGAGTGCATTATAGCGTGTACAGTGTATAAAGAGTACATAGATGAAACTGCATTACTCTCTCCCTCCCACCCTCCTTCCCATTCTCCTTCCCGCTTCCCTCTCCCTTCCCCTCTCCCTTCCCCCTCTCCCTCCCTCCCGTACCTACCCGCCCCTCTCTGTGACGACAGGGTGAAGGTGCCCAGCGGGTGAGTCATTAAAGGGCATCCTCTGGGCGTGGACCTGGCTCCCTCCTCTCTCTCTCTCTCTCTCTTATATATATATATATATATATATATATATATATATATATATATATATATATATATATATATATATATATATATCTGGTTAATCAGTCCAGCAACAGAGAGGCCATTTTGGGCTATCCTAGCAGGGGTGCGGTGGACCCAATAAGAGAACACTGTATCAACATCCGTGGCCACAAATTATTCAACATCTTATCAGAAGATATCAGAAACACTGCTGGAAAAACTAAAAATCTTCAAGAGGAAGCTGGACAAGTATCTTCATCAAGTGCCAGATCAACCAGGCTGTGATGGATATGTGGGGCAGCGGGCCTCCTCCAGCAGCAACAGCCTGGTTGACCAGGTTAGCACCAGACAAGCCTGGCTAATGGCCGGGCACCGGGAGTAGAAATACTCTCGAAACTCATCAGAGGTAGGGTATATCAAAGGTACGTTAAACTATGTATGATAATTGCATTTATGTGTACCCGTAACTATGTAAACTCACTGATGTCTGGGACCAGCTGATTAGCAGGTAAACCACGAAATCGGCTCTAGGCAAACTTGATGTAAAAAGTGTAGTAGGGAAGAGTAGTGAAGGCTCGGTCCTCCGTCTACTAATCCCGTCTCTTACCAGTCAGACTCGTCTTAAAGCAGTTTACGTAATATATAATAATAATTATCTTTAATTGTACAAGTACGTGATACAACTTATACAGACCTGACATCAGTGACATATACAAAATCCCAGGTTATGCAGAGCATTTCGGGCAAATTAGGTTAATTTTGTCCCCAGGATGCGACCCATACTAATCAGATAACATCCAGGTACCTATTTACTGTAAGGTGATCAGGGACATCAGGTGTCTTAAGGAAACACGCCCAAATGTATCCACTTGTACCGGGGATCGAACCACGGACCTCAATAGAGATAAGGTTTTTATTTTCAAGAACAGTGCTTAGCACACAGTAGAATCTTAATCACAGTCCTCTGAATTACCATCTGTTTTGTTTTTTTCATTATTTAGAAATATTAGATACATCAGTAGTGTATTGCTACGCTAGTGTATGTGACGGCTATATAGCGAGAGCAAAAATTAGCTACGAGTATACTTCATTGACCTATTCCACTACAAGGGACGGTTTACCTACATATTTTAACTCCCTGAGCTGGGAGACTCAGTAGGTAATGACGATATCATGATGTAAATGATTTTAAAAAATCCCACAAGTTGAAGAATGAGATATTTGTAAACAAGTGTCTCGTTCTTGAATGAGGATATCGTTAAGTATTATTCTGGTTGTCACGTAGCTGGATCACTAGCGCACTCGCCTCACACGCTGAGGTCCTTTGGGGGTCGATCCCCGGTACGGGTGGAAACATTAGGACGGGTTTCTTTAAGATACCTGCTGTTCATGTTCACCCATCAGTAATAATGGGTACCTGGGTGTTAGTCGACTGGTGTGGGTCGCATCCTGGGGACAAAGCTGACATAATTTGCTGGAAATGCTCAGCATAACAAGGGGCTTTCTATATAGTAGTATGTCATTGATGTCAGCTATGGTCTGTATACCTTGTACATATACTTGTAGAAATAAACATTATTATTATTGTTTAAGTTCAGCAGCTAAGGGAGCTTGAAATGGAGTTTTAATTACTTGGGACACAACCTCACCCCCTCCACCACGTAAAGGTGACCCAGCTTGAGGGGTAATTGGAGGGGAGATAAAAGCAGTGATAGTGAGAGTAGGCGGACTGGTGGTGATCCAGGCTGACACCAGCAGTGAAAGTCCGGACCAGCAGCCATGCCAGGTCCCTCAAGTATGTTTACCTTCTATCTCTACCCTCCCTTCTCTCCCTCACTGAGAGTATTTCACTCATAATTGCAACGCCCAGGGTTCGACTCCCCGTAACGAAGAAAGATATAGCAAGTTTTATTATATCCTAGCTGCCCCTGCCTACGTAGATGTAAAAGCAAGTATCTGTATGTTAGCTGATTATTGTGGGTCGCATCCAGGTAAAAATGTGTCAGAATACTCCAGTCCAAGACCAGGGGGCCTGGTCTAGGAGTGGTCCGCGGGGGCGGTGACCCCCGGACGAGACTCCGGGTAAACTTCACATAAACAATACAGCCAAATTCAATAAGACACACGAGAAACACTTGGGCCACCTTATTGTAAGAAAAATTTCGCCTACACAACAGACTTCTTCAGTCGAATTCAAGCGAATATATCACTTGAGACAGGAGTAGTAGTCGCCCCTTATACCAATTCCTCACCTCTACCAGAATTATAAGGCAAGGGTAAATCTTCCGAGAGGTGAATAAACAAAAGGGTAGGCGAGGGGGCGCGAACCGAGGTCTGCAAATTGACAGTCCAACATTACCGTTTGCAGACCGGGGTTCGAGCCCCTCGTCCTCCCTTCTGTTAATTCACTGACAGTTGTTTATTACAACTTAATTTGAGTCCATTGAGAGAGGTGTATATCTCAACCTACACATAGAAGACAGGAGCTTATGACGACGTTTCGATCCGACTTGTTCTATATAAGTCATGTGGGTTATTTGAATGCAATAAGCACTGAAGTCATGCAACAGGTGATAGTGTTGGCCCCATGTTCTCCGTCTTGTGTCCTCCACCTGCAGGCAGCTCCCAGACTGTGTCCTTGGTCTGCTCCGCTCCCGCAAGAGTTTTAATGATAATATCGTCATTGTCTTGCGTGAAATTTGAGAAACATTTTCCACGAGAGACAACCTCGAGTCGTGGCCACCATTGTTCACCTGTCAGGTTCCCTTCTCCAGGTGCCTCTCCTTCTCCCCCCCCCGTCCAGCACCCCCCCTGTCCAGCTCCCCATGTCCAGGACCACCGTCCAGCACCTCCCTGTCCAACACCCCCCGTCCAGAACCATCCCCCCGTCCAGTACCCCCCAATCCAGCACCCCCCTGTCCAGCACCCTCCCTCGTCCAGCACCTCACCCCCCCCCGGAGTCTGATGGCCTAACAAACCCCCACCTTAGCTCCTAACCACCATCGCCTCAAGGGTTTAGCGCTCCCCATGATAATCCAAGCTCCCATATAATAATAATAATAATCTTTATTTCTACAAGTACATGATACAACTTATACAGACCATAGCTGTCATTAGTGACATACTATATAGAAAGCCCCTTGTTATGCAGAACATTTCGTGCAAATTAGGTTAATCTTGTCCCCCAGGATGCGACCCACACCAGTCGACTAACACCCAGGTACCTACTTGCTGCTTCCACCCGTACCTGGAATTGAACCACGGACACTTGATGTGTGAGCTGAGTGCTCTACCAACCGAGCTACGGGGGGATAGTTATAATTAATTGAAGACAAGGACGATGGTGCCTCAGGGAGGGAAGAATTGCGTCGGTTCATTGCTGGGAACTTTACTGAGATTATTCCCTAACACATCCTCCTTGAACCTCACACTACACACATCCTCCTTGAACCTCACACTACACACATCCTCCTTGAACCTCACACTAACACATCCTCCTTGAACCTCACACTTCACACACAGGTTTTCCTCTTCCCCTTCGCTTATCCCCCCCGTTTCGCCCAGCCCCAGGTCTCACAGGGTCAAGATCCCTATACTATTAGGTAAGACAAAGAGGCAGACAAGAGAGTCTACCTGTCACAGCCATCCCCAGAGTGCTCAAGACACACGTAAATAAAAACATGATATATGACAGCGGTTTAACATCAAGATTATACGGTAACTGTGTCTGTCCCTTCCACCACAACCACCACAGCAACCACCACAACCACCACAGCAACCACCACAACCACCACAGCAACCACAACAACCACCACCACTGGAAATAAGCCACTTGACTTTTTTTATGGGTTATCCTGGGGAATTTACACATATGATACTATGTATGATCAATTGTGTAACTGTATTTATGTATACCTGTACCTAAATAATCTTAATTGCCACTACCACCGTCTCAACTGCCACCATCACCCCCTCAACCTCCACCACCATCAACATCACCGTCCCCACTACCAGCACCACCATCCCAGGACCACCACCGTTCCTACCATAACCATCTCCAGCATCATTCCTAGCACCACCTCTTTCTTGGGTTATCCTACGTAATCTATACATATGCTGCTATGTATGATAATTTATGTAACTATATTTGTGTACCTGAATAAACTTACTAACTAGTCCCACCACCACTAAAACTAAAGAAACAAATCTCCACAACTCGGTAAAGTCAACCTGGTATACAATTCACGAGGTCCAAGAATTGTTTTTTTTATCTACAAATGAGAAATTACTTCTGTATCCTGACTGATTTGTACCAACTGTGGCACAGAGAGATGCCAGTAACTGCCGGAGATAATACTGCCAGTGAATGAAGTACAAGGGGGAAAAAAAGGCAAGAAAAGGAGTGAGAGTTTTAGCAAACCAGAAGTGTGAGCGGCTGTAGAGGAAATGATGGAGAGTAGGGTAACCCCAGGGGAGTGTTGTTGTTGTTGGTAACCCCAGGGGAGTGCTGTTGTTGTTGGTAACCCCAGGGGAGTGTTGTTGTTGTTGGTAACCCCAGGGGAGTGTTGTTGTTGTTGTTGTTGGTAACCCCAGGGGAGTGTTGTTGTTGTTGGTAACCCCAGGGGAGTGTTGTTGTTGTTGGTAACCCCAGGGGAGTGTTGTTGTTGTTGGTAACCCCAGGGGAGTGTTGTTGTTGTTGGTAACCCCAGGGGAGTGTTGTTGTTGTTGGTAACCCCAGGGGAGTGTTGTTGTTGTTGTTGTTGTTGGTAACCCCAGGGGAGTGTTGTTGTTGTTGGTAACCCCAGGGGAGTGTTGTTGTTGTTGGTAACCCCAGGGGAGTGTTGTTGTTGTTGGTAACCCCAGGGGAGTGTTGTTGTTGTTGTTGTTGGTAACCCCAGGGGAGTGTTGTTGTTGTTGGTAACCCCAGGGGAGTGTTGTTGTTGTTGGTAACCCCAGGGGAGTGTTGTTGTTGGTAACCCCAGGGGAGTGTTGTTGTTGGTAACCCCAGGGGAGTGTTGTTGTTGTTGGTAACCCCAGGGGAGTGTTGTTGTTGTTGGTAACCCCAGGGGAGTGTTGTTGTTGTGTAACCCCAGGGAGTGTTGTTGTTGTTGGTAACCCAGGGAGTGTTGTTGTTGGTAACCCCAGGGAGTGTTGTTGTTGTTGGTAACCCCAGGGGAGTGTTGTTGTTGTTGGTAACCCCAGGGGAGTGTTGTTGTTGTTGGTCACCCCAGGGGAGTGCTGTTGTTGGTAACCCCAGGGCGTTTTTTGATAGAGAGAGCATAATAATAAGGGCAGAGAGAGGAAATTAAGGCAATTCCAGGGCATTGTTTGTTAGAATAAGGGCAGAGAGAGGCAGATTACAGGGAGATATCAGACAAGATTAAAATTAAGGTGGCAGGGAGAAAACCTAAAAATCACATGATGTGATTTTTTTCTTTGCTAGTTGGACTGTAAAGCCAGCGGAAGGCCTCGGTCATGTGACCAAAAGTTCCAGTTAGCGGGTTATCAAATACCCGAGACCCGCGTCAGGAGACACTCTCTTGTAGTATGTAGTACAGAGTTCTTTATGTTAATTAGGGAGAAGTGAAGTGTAATGCTAAACTCCTTCCAAACGTCCCTGTTGTTCATCTGAGTCGTTTCTCACGTCGTGGAGGTCGTGTACACGTCGTGGAGGTCGTGTACACGTCGTGGAGGTCGTGTACACGTCGTGGAGGTCGTGTACACGTCGTGGAGGTCGTGTACACGTCGTGGAGGTCGTGGACACGTCGTGGGGGCTATGTACACGTCGCGGAAGTCGTGTACACGTCGTGAAGGTCGTGTACACGTCGTGGAGGTCGTGTACACAATGGTAGTGACGTCATCGTTCTCGTAGTGGCCAGACAAAGGAGCGAAATTGCACGAGAACCATGGTGTCCCCCCCATGTGTGTGTGTGTGTGTGTGTGTGTGTGTGATGAGAGAGTTCACGTTTGAACGTACATCAATGGTGTTATGTAAATGAGAGACAATATGCGGTTAATTAATGGCCTTTTATTGAGAAGACGTTTCGCCCACCAGAGACTTTATCAACGCTCACAGAGAGTTCCAAGCTCTGAAGATGTTTTGAAAGGCCTAGAGCTATCATTCAGCTCACCCTGCGGTTTATATATATAATATATATATATATATATATATATATATATATATATATATATATATATATATATATATATATATATATATCTCAAATCCCCTCACCAGCATCAAGGCAGCCTTCTCCCTCTCTTTCAAAGGTCATTTAAGTGAAGCAGCCCAAAGTAGGCGTATAGAACACGTTTCAATCAACTGACATATATGCACAAATGACATATGCACAACTGACATATATACACAACTGACATATATACACAACTGTCTTTATACGTTCCACTCTCGACCTTTATATTATCAAAATATACAAATATGGACCCAGGGATGTAATGGTGTTAATGTTATTTACAGTGTCAAGTGTTTAATGTGTAGTGGTGATGGTGGCAGTATTAGTAGTGGTGATGGTGGCAGTATTAGTAGTGGTGATGGTGGCAGTATTAGTAGTGGTGATGATAGTGGTGATGGTGGCAGTATTAGTAGTGGTGATGATAGTGGTGATGGTGGCAGTATTAGTAGTGGTGATGGTGGCAGTATTAGTAGTGGTGATGGTGGCAGTATTAGTAGTGGTGATGGTGGCAGTATTAGTAGTGGTGAAGGTGGCAGTATTAGTAGTGGTGATGGTGGCAGTATTAGTAGTGGTGATGGTGGCAGTATTAGTAGTGGTGATGGTGGCAGTATTAGTAGTGGTGAAGGTGGCAGTATTAGTAGTGGTGATGGTGGCAGTATTAGTAGTGGTGATGGTGGCAGTATTAGTAGTGGTGATGGTGGCAGTAGTAGTAGTGGTGATGGTGGCAGTAGTAGTAGTGGTGATGGTGGCAGTATTAGTAGTAGTGGTGGTGATGGTGTTACACGATAATACACGAACAGCAGGAACTACACAATACAATAACAGATACATTAACCCAGGAACTACACCATACAATAACAGATACATTAACCCAGGAACTAGAAGAGTGAGAACCCGAGTCATTCTAACATCAAGCAATTTACGTGTCCGGTACGACAGCAAGTCCGTGTTCTTGGTCCACACGGGAGAGACACTCTGTAATTTCGGAAGAGAGTGATTCCGGGTCCGTGAAATACTTAACTACCCCCCTAGACTACCGGAACCTGTACCGTTCGTGTGGAAATGCATGTACGCTTCCTTCTAGCTGTGTGTGTGTGTATATGTGTGTGTGTGTGTTTGCGTGTGTTTGCGTGTGTGTGTGTGTGCGCGCGTGTGTGTGTGTGTGTACTCATCTAGTTGCACTTACTTATTCACCGATTTATGATTACTACCTGTTTAATTTATTCTCTTCCTAGTGACCCTTATCGTACCTATCCATAAAACCATGTATGAAATTTTCTTCCTCCGCTTCCTTCTCTGGGTTAATCCCCTTTTTTTTAATCAAACTAAAGCTGAGAAGTGTTTGTTTTATTTCTGCGTTACTCGTATCAGCGATTCCCATCTATGGTCTGTGTCTCCCCAGTCACAGTCTTTAAAATAGGTAGTCGTTCATTACTCTTTCAGGTCCTGTAAGTTTGTGTCGTCAGCTTCTGTGTATACTTAGTCAGGTGAGGTCACCATTATTCTCAATATTGTTCCCACCAACATTTCCCAGCTATTAGCCACACCAGCAGCACCACCACCCCAACCACAAACTCCATCACCAGCACTTTTTTTTGCTTCCGTAGCTACTACCACCACCATCAACACCACCACCATCAACACCACCACCATCAACACCACCATCAACCCCACATGATAAACTTACTGCTCATCTCTTACCCATGGTGTGGGTGACA
Organism: Cherax destructor; assembly: GCA_009830355.1. Classification (NCBI taxonomy): domain Eukaryota; kingdom Metazoa; phylum Arthropoda; class Malacostraca; order Decapoda; family Parastacidae; genus Cherax; species Cherax destructor. The sequence continues at coordinate 225,594 of WNWK01000700.1, forward strand.
ATCAGAAGTCCCAGGTACACAATGGGTCCAGGGACTGGGCCCTAAAATTTGTGTTAGCTCAGCAAGTGACTGTCGTAATGAACAGTTTACAAATATATTTACACTGAACAATGGTAATGAGTTTACACAGTCGTGAATACCATCCCCACCCCTTCACCCGCCGCTATCCATCCTCCCCACCAACCAGCAACCCTCTTCTACCCTCTTCTACCTCTTCCCCATCCCAACCCACCATCCCTTACTACCCTACCCTATTAATATTATTTTCTCTATCTCAAGTTAGGTTGGGCTAGGTTAGGCTGTGTTAACGTAGGATATATAAATCCATGAATACATATACATTTAACCACAAGCACATCAGGAGCTTGCAATGTTGCAGAAATAAGTAAGAGGTCCCAGCAAATTCGTTATATCGCTTGTTTGCGATTTTTTGCACTGTACGAGTATATCTGGTGGTCGAAGAGTGAGCTGTCCCACACACCACACGAATTTCTAACTGCCCCCTTTTCCCTCACTCTCTCCAATTACTCAGGAGTTGGGGAGTATCGTGAAAAACCACCTAACTTCTTCCTTCTCTATCTCCTATAATAACGAGCATCTACTCCGTCGAGGTGGGGAGACAGGAGTTGGTAATTAGTATACAGGAGCGCTTGCGCACGTCTTATATTGTCCCTGGTCTGTGGGTCTCTGGTAACCTGACGTAATAATCTTTGACGCTGTAGCCAATTCTTATGTCCCTCTGGCCTGTGGGACTGTGATACTCAGACGTAGTCATGTGTCAGGTCTCCCTGACCTGTGGGTTGTTACATGCTGACATATGTTACTCTGGTGTTATACCCACGTCTCTAAATTAGTGTGTTCTTCAGCTCTGATGACTGTCATGAGTCCAATACTAGTGTAACATATATAGTCCAATGCCATTTATAGGCAGGCTCCCTTCCTAAGCCTTAGCTGTACCCTGAGCATGAGACCCTTCACTTCTGGATAGGCTCACGAGACAGGCAGATGGAAGACAGGCGGGGCTCCCCACGTATTACAAATACATCGCCTCGTAACAGTTCTATAATGTTTCTCTACAACCATCACTCCATCCGGACCCGTCTTACAGCTCGTTCATATGGAAGAAGCCTGCTAGATGGCGTGGCTCTCAGCTGGTTGAACCTTCAGATGACAGTCAGGTTCCTAGATGGCATGGCTTTCAGCTGGTTGATACATCACACCGTGTTTAACATTAGCAAATATTAGTATTATTTCTTGTTCCTCTTAACTATTTTTATACACAGGGGAAGATCGCTCTACTGAGAATGATTATTCTTGTATTTGGCTGCGCTGATCTGAAAGTAATTGTTTCAATACGTCTGGTGCAGTAATGAGTCAATTAGCTCGTGATTTAATAGAAATTCAATGCTGTAAAACTTTAACAATGTACATTTATTATGTCTTTTATTAGCCGGACGTTATTAACATCTTAAGTAATTCTTAAGAAATTCGTAATGCAAATGCATTCTTTATCCAGTTATAATTCATTATTGCTACAAGTTGCAAATAATTATTAGTGAGGGAGATAGTTTACCTACCTGAAGTAGTTAACTCAGTTGCCAGTGTCGTTGTTTCAGCCCAGGGAACTACTGTACCCTGAAACTAGGTGCTGTATTATCCCTGAGGGTTCGGTGCTTCCCTGCTGGGAATTATTATAATAATAACAGGGGAATTATAATAATTATAATAATTCCCCTGTATTAAAAAAAAATGTACCCCGCCTAGCAGTTCAGACGAGAGATTATTAAAATTTAGACACTAGTTACGAGTGTCTAAATTTGTGTCCTAGAATATATTAATGGATAATTAGGTATCCTCAGACGGGAGTAGAAAGACTCTCGAAACTCATCAAAGGTATATCAAAGGTAAGTGGTAGCTTGAATTGTTACTCACGAAATCGTAATGACACGATTGCAAACAAGCCATACCACGGGCGGGGATAGAACCCGCGGTCAGAGAGTCATAAAACTCCAGACCGACGCGTTAGCCACTGGGCCAGCTGGCTCAGTGGCTGACCGCGGGTTCTATCCCGACCCGTAGTATGGCTTGAATTGCTGTTATTCCAAGGCTCTCGTTTATAAGTTGAACACCTCGTTTTAGGTTAGGTAAGATTCCTCAGGAAACAGGATAAGTATTTCTTGACGCGGTTCTTGGTCATATGATGACCCACAGCTGGAGCTTTTGGTAATCTGACCGAGGCCTTCCACTGGCTTAACCCTCCACTCCTTTAAAAATTATGGTTATGATTCCTAGTTCTATCGGTTCCAAACATTGGATATTAGCCCCTTCAAGGGAGATTCTTTGATGCCAGAGAGGGGTTCTTAATCCAAGGAATTAGACTTGACCTCCCCTTCCTTGGATGTAAGTTTTAATTTGCCAGTTTTATTAAACAAGTTTATTTCCAAGCAACAAGAGAATGCATTATGTGATCGGAATCAAACCTTAAACTCTGGTGTATCTTACACAGTGGAAAATTCGAATTGGTTTTTGGGCAGTGCTGATGCCAATTTACTAATTTTATTGACAAAATTGGGATAGTAGTGTCTTGTTGCAGTCTCTAGTGAATGCCTCTTCCGATTGGCTTCAAATCTTCATTGCTGACATTAATCTGCATTAGAAACTTGTGTCACACTCGGTACTATTTCTTTTGCTTGCATTGAGGTAGAGAGGGCTGGGCTTAAGGAGCACGGAGAATACCTTTCTCAGATCACGCAGTGACCGAAATTAATCTATTTTTTAAACCGCCTTGGCTTATTACATCTTATTTTATTTTGCATTATTAATGTAAGAAAATTTGATCAGGTTTCTGGCGCTAAGTATATTAAAGTTTTGTTATTACGACGACACCAGAGAGAATGAGAGAGAGAGAGAGAGAAGGAGAATGAATATGCCCTTGCCTAAGAGAGTGCACGGCTGTCACAACGTACACTGGACACGTACTGGAGTGGATGAGCACACAACATACTTGATCAGTCAACAGACAGACTGTGCTGGACAACTGCTCTGATCACCACTACTGGCGTGGGAGTGTACGACACACACACACCTGTTCACTACACATTGTACACCCATGCTTGTTCAACACCAACCCCTCTTTCTCTCCCTTCCTGCTTCGGTTTACCCTTCACCCCTTCCTTTAACAACACACCCTCTCCACTCCTCCCCTCCTCACACATTCTCCCCATCCTCTCCCACCAACCCTGCCACCCTCTTCCCTTCCCATCGACCTTTCTTCAACGTGGGTTGAATGCAGTAATACTTGCAATCTCTTCTCTCGTTCCTAGTGAAGGGAATGACGCGTATATTAACACGTGGAGACAGTGTTATCATGGTCACTGGCGAAGCAGACTTGTGTCTGCACTAAAGACAGCAAAAGGGAATACAGTGTTGCAGACATGTTAACTGGTGTCTGCACTAAGACAACAGAATGTTAACTGGTTTCCGTATCAAGATGGGAAAGAATGTTGGCAGGGGTCTGTCCACAAAGGTGGATCACTAAGAACTCTGCCGGTAGTGGCGGGGATCCTGGGACACTGGACCAGTCATCAGTAAGTCCTTGGGGAAGTGTCGGGGTCCGGTAGGCTCTACAAGACAAGCAAAAAGCTGTTTAGGGCTCTTGACTCCACTCATTAAAAATCGTCACACTGCGACAGTTCATAGTCGAATGAGGATAGGGTCCAGCCTCATCACTCATGCTCACCTGCTGCTTTGAAGTCCTGTACTTCTGGATGCTTCTTGGGTTCTGTTGCTAATTTTATCAGTTTTGTTTCAATCTTTTAATATGGAATCTGATTTTCATTCTCCCGGGGTATTTGCCAGGACCTTAAGGATTTTTCATTGTTTTACGGTTGATACTTGAGGGTAGTTTCAATCGGTTGGATTGTGTATAAACTTGTTTGTGTCTGTAGTATGGTGTATTTTAGCAGCGAGAAGCTTTTACCGTGGAGAGATCGGAATGATCACTTGGTCCCAGACTCCCAGTGCTCCTCAAATGTATCCTGCATTCTTCTTTCATGAATAAACTGCTTTGTACGTTCCTCACGTCACGATCACCCCGATGCAAGACGTTTCCTGCTAACGTCGTAGTCCTTAACGTAGAGGACGATGGAAGCTAAAACTGATGCCTTTGACACATCATTCGTCAACAGAGATTATTGGGACGCTTATTAAAAAAAATCTGAGATGGACGATGTTCATCTGTCTCAGCACTCTGCAGGTATTCCATACGAATGCTAGTTTTCCAGATTTCATTTGCTAGCTACTAATTTTCACCATATTACAATTGCCTTTTTTTTCTTCAAGGAAGGTGCCTCGATGCTGGTGGACATATCCTCCCTTGGATAGTGATTTGCTTTCCATTCCACAGGCACTAAATGACCCCTACGAGATTAAGGTGTTCCCCTTTATCATACTTTTAGCTCCACAGGGAACAACAGAAGCAATTCGTACTGATGCTAAACATGCTGGGGGTTGTCCGCAAGTTACATTTTTAAGTATAGCTTAGTGTGTGGTGTCGGGATCCTCGCCCGCAGTACAAGTGAATTATTAGAAAGCTGCAAATTAAGTCTGGCCAAGTAATTGCTACCCTCCACAGCGCTGGGAGCAACGCCAGAGATTCGTGCTGGAGGCGTGTGAAGGTTCGTACCACACACATGGGCATTTTCACCCCCATCATTACGTCGTGGCAGTTAAAGAATCAGTCGCAGTATCGTGCCTGGAACAATTCCCAACTGACCCACGTACTGTAAATGAAAACTGGAAACGTTTCGATTCATCCTGAGGCGAAACGTTGTCGTCAGGTCCTCTCTACTTTGTGCGGGTTATTTGTGTATTGTTCCAGTCACGGTATCGCGCAATTTTCTTCTTTTTGTAATGTTTATACGTGGCATAAATGTTAGGTGTTGTGCCAGTTTTTCTCGTGAATGAGCAGCGTTGGCCAGAAATGTACCTTGTGGATGTGTAGTCAATCTCCAGTGTGTATGTTGCACTCCATTCTAGCTGTATTCTGTACTTCTGAGTGTGTGTGTGATGCTGCCTGCGTCTGAGTGTGTGTGATGCTGCCTGCGTCTGAGTGTGTGTGTGATGCTGCCTGCGTCTGAGTGTGTGAGAGTGTCTCAGTTTACGGGACAATAATACTCCAAGAAAGATATTCCCCTTGCAAGTGTAGTGGTAATAATAGTAGTAATATTAAAGTTTCAGTGGAAATATTTACCAATTTTTTAGTTTATATATTTATTTATAGATATAAAAAGTCATTTTATAATATAGTATCGATAATATTTTTTTTCCTTCGTGATGGTATTTATTGTAATTATTTCTGAGAAAATAGACGTACCCAAGTAATTGAAAATTTATTCCGCTTGACTGAAGTCGATTACAGTGACTTCCTGCTGCTAGTGTGATTACTCCTATATTAGCGAATTGTGTGTGTGTGTGTGTGTGTGCGTGTTCGTGCGTGCGTGTAAACACACACACACAAACGTATATTGTATGTATAGTCGTGTGCTCGTTGGCTGGGTGACGTGTGGTCAGCAAGTAGGTCGCTATGACTCCATACGCATCACTGACCTACTATGTTCTTCCTTCCTGTCCGTCGCCACCCACCTAGTATCATCATCCATCACCCACCTACCATCACCCACTGCCATCACCCCCTAAAGTGTCTCAGAGAATCAGTGCTTTTAACTCTATTAACAAACACATAACGACACCTAGGCGGTCTCCTGTGTCTGTTGGACTGTCTACATGTTTGTCTACTTGCCTACGTTTGTATGCAACACCCGAGAACTTAAAGCAGCCAAGTTAACTGCATCTCTGCAACTGTTCACTTTTTCACTTGCATGATCCAGTGGCATTATATGCTTATCTTGCTACCTACACAGTGACTGGACTGCTAGCGCTTCCTACGCCCACACTCTATATTAAACGTCTGACCTATAACAATCGCCTACGATTGTCAAAAGGTGGATGATCTTTTATAAACCTCGCTAAGCATTCGCACTGGAACTCACAGTAAACAACAGAGGAATAGAGCATTTTACAGTGGACAGATACCCAGATCAGCCGGACTGTGGTTCTTACGTTGGACTGCGTGTGACCAGCAGTAGCAGCCTGGTTGATCAAGCCCTGATCCACTGGGAAGCCTGATGGAGGACCGGGCCGCGGGGGCGTTGACCTCCAGAACGACCTCCAGGTAGACTAAATGCTTCATGAATAAAATAATTAGGCGACGTGTGTTGTTGGTTTGAAAGGCTGGAACGGCCCGGGGGCCGTATGAACCCGACCGCAGAAGTATTGGTACCGTCCCCGAAGTCCATCATAAAAGTTCACCAACCTGGTCAGTAGCCCTGAAAAAACAACAACTGAGCTCCAGAATACCTGAGCAAACGTCCACTGGTGAAAGAGACAGATGGTGCACTCAGAGTGGCCAAGGATCAGAGAACAGATGAGCGAATAATAATTGGGCTGAAGAGGAAATGCTCATTGTATCTGATTGGGTGGGACATCACGGGCAGGGAGGGAGGCTGGGCTCTCCTGGAGAGACGAGCTGTATGGCGGAATATATTAAAGGACAATGTGCTGTAAGACAGTAGTACCTTATGATTACTTCGCCTTTTGTCTGTCTCTTGAAAACAATTGAATGTAGAGGTGGTCGGTGTTTGACCTCGCTTAATGCTTCAGAAAACGAGATGACAGTTTATGGCACAAAGGTGTTAACACGGGAGGAAATATTAATTTAATTACATCTGGAATTGTACATGTCCTGGGCGGGGCTGGACGTCTACACTGTTGTGGTTGCAGTAAACGCTGGTGATAAAAGGGGTTGGTGATAATGGAGTGGTAACCGAAGGGTGTGATGGTGTGAGTAATGAATATGGTTGCAAGGTGGTGTATGGCAAGTCTTAGGGTGGAAATAGTGGTGGAGGTTTTAGTGACCTTTACAGTAGCTGAGGGTGTGTTGATGTTTCTTCTAGGGAGATGGTGGTCGATGCTGAGACTTGAGCTGGAAAAAGTAATTAATCAGTTGAGAAGCATAAGAAGTAGTGATGTTTTGATCTATCGTGTGGTAACCGCGGCCCACACTCTGGCCATTAAGCAGAAGCAGCAGCAGCAGGAAGATTAAGAGAGGAGGGAGAGAGAGAAGTGCGAGGAGCATAATAGTGACAATAGTGGTGTGATCACCTGGGAGGTGGAGGCAGGAGACGAGTGCTGGACGTCTACATGATACTGCAGACACGCGCTGGTAAATAGGGCTTGACGGAGGCCCGAGACTGCTCAAGCCAAGTACCTGTGACTGGTTATGAGTTTTTCTGCTTGAACAGCTTAGCTTAAGGAGTTCCTGTTGACCATCTGAACAGTCAGGATATTGATCGTTGCTACCCACAAAGCTATCACAGCTTGGTTGATCAACCATTTCCCGAAGGAACTTAATAATGGACCTATCATAATGTTCAAACGAAGGCCTGTGTATCTGGACTTGTGATCTGTCCTTCCGGGTTTACGTACCTGGAGTGAGTTCCGAGAGTCAACGTCCTCGACCAGGCCTCCCGGTGGATCTGATTAACCAGGCTGTTGGTGTTAGCCGCACGAAGTCCAACGTAAGCACCTGAGTGATCACTTCCCTCCAGTTTGGCCTCAACAGGGAAAGCTGGAGGCGAAAGTGTGAATTGTGGCTTGTGAAAAATTCCCTTTGCATAGTTTTATTTTCTTTGGAATTATGATTTCTTTAATATGACATTGACAAACAATACAGAACATTCTTTTGGCAACGTTCTGAGTCACACGCAAAGATCTCGTATGCCCATCTATCTCTCCTGACGAGATAAAGAGCTGGTGGTGAATTTTGGGTGGGCGAAGGGGGCGGGAGAGATGTGGGTGGTGGGGCCGTCATCGTCGGGTGGGTGTGGATTTCCGTGATGTACAGGAAGCTTATAATCATGTTGTTAGTGTTGTCATGGATGTAGCGGAAGCTAGCATTCCTCGGTCAGCTGGCTCGAGGTCTACCTTGAGGTTGTCCCAGGGGTCACTCCTCACCCCGAGGCCCAGTCCTCGACCAGGCCTCCCGGTCTGTCCCCCGTATTGTGCACACTGCTTCTCGTCGCCTCGTAAACCCCTATTAGCTGACCAATAAGCCGATATACCAGAAGGTGTTGGATCAAGAGTAAGGTGTTCAGAAACGCTTGGGTAACTAAACTTTCTTCCACCAAACAGCTGCATGCATTTATTGATTTAGGAATGAAGATCACATGAAGATAGAAATATCTTCATGTTTTCCATTTCTTAAGTGTGGGAGGTCGACCGTTCAGAAATATGTAAATTCTCAATAGAAACTCCAGCTCTGCTTGAGCGATACGATACGAAGCTACTGGACCCTCAGTGTAATGCTTGACGATATCCTCATTTCCCTACTTAAATCTCTCAACTTAGTCTGATAGACCTCATTTGATGTATGAAGTCCACCCTGAGTGATGTTTACTGTAACTATCATAGAGTAACAGCGCACTACTGTGTCTAAATGTTGCTAAATAAATAAAAGCTGAATGCCCCGTTCCCTTTACCTTGATGGTAACGAAGATATCGTTTGTAATGATACCGTTGATGGTAATATATTAATGGGTGGTGAAGGTTGCACGCAGCTCAGGCCTCAGTGAGAACGTTTAGTAATACACTGAATCATTATGTAGTAAATAGTTACTTGTGAAAGGTGGCCATATTATATCTCTCGCCACTTCCTAAACTTAGGATATAACTCTCTTCTACTCTTACCCCCCCCCTCCCTCATTCCCTCTTCTCTACCCTCCATCACCGTGGAAGGGGCAGCATGGGATGGAGGAGCAGCCAGACTGGGCTGTGGTCCAGATACTGTTATAACTCGTGTCCCCCTCTCTCTCCCTCCCCTTTCCCTCTTCTCCCTCCCCTTCCCCTGTACATCCTCTCCCTCCCATGAGTGTTTTTGCTGTTGTGGGTCGCATCCAGGAAAAAAAAATGAACTCCAGTCCTGTTGGAATGTCACATTCTGTGTAAGGCGACTCCAGTACTTCCTGTAAGTATTGGTGTTGTGTGCGAGGCAGTCTGCAGACGTCACGATGCTAGTTAGAAGGTATCCATATATCTAATGGTAATTGAAATAAAGTACAGTCTTCCCTGTGTATGGGATAAGACATCCTGAGAGATGGTAATTTCCAAGTGTTAATTACGTCAAAAGATTTCGTTCCAGTAGAGGTGAAGTTTCCGTAATAAATGAACCAGTAATGTGGACTGCTTGCTTCATATTATTGAGGAATCCCGGCTCGGGCTGACCAAATTCTTCAACGTAGAGTAGCTTTCATAATACTTATATAAAAAGGGACGGTGTACATTGAGGGTGTTCCCATCTCATAACATTAATCTTATTATATTAATATTAGATAGGGTGACTCTAGACGTTCGAGCTATGAAGTACAAACTTTCGTCTATATCCCTTTTCATAAAAGTTTAACCCCTCTCCTCCTGGATACTGGGTCTCGCGGTGTCAATGTCGGAACGGATAGTGCCAGAGTGGCACTCTCTCCGGAGTGTATGAATTGTGGCATGAGAAAAAATCACTTTGAGTAGTTTTACTTGCTTTGGGATTATAATTTCTCTTTCTATAATATGACTTTGACAAACAATACAGAATTTTTTTTCTGCAAAGGGATTACAGCAGTGACAGGTCTGTAGTCACAGAGACAGCAGTGACAGGTCTGTAGTCACAGAGACAGCAGTGACAGGTGTGTAGTCACAGAGACAGCAGTGACAGGTGTGTAGTCACAGAGATAGCAGTGACAGGTGTGTAGTCACAGAGACAGCAGTGACAGGTCTGTAGTCACAGAGACAGCAGTGACAGGTCTGTAGTCACAGAGACAGCAGTGACAGGTCTGTAGTCACAGAGACAGCAGTGACAGGTGTGTAGACAGAGACAGCAGTGCTCATGGTGTCCCTCGTTCATTCATATTTGTTTTTAGTATCTTTTTCCCCTGAGTACTACCCGCAGCAGCCGTCTAGCACCCCGGGGAGCTAGATGATCAGAGGCAGCAAGTGTGAGTAAACACGACCCGCCCTCCTCGGGGATCGAACACAAGAACTCTCGGTTTCTCCCCGAATACTCTACATAATTATAAAGTCACTTATCTGTGTGCTCACCTAGTTGTACTTATCTACCACTACTACGTAAAGGGATCGATTCACAGCTCCTGGTCCCGTCCCTTAACACGTATTGACCCAGTAAGCGTTCGTGTTCCCACATTATGCTAATGAGAGACTCCGCCTGCAGTGTTTCTGGTGTTTTGCTGGAGTTGACTGGGTCGTCGGGTGAAGGAAGCAGCGAGCAAGTCCCGTGTCATACACTTCTGTGGTCATGTGGCTCAGCTATGTTTTTAGTATAGTATTTCTGTAAATACAACTTACACAGCTATGTTTTATATATATCTGCATAATATGTAACGTAGTTTTATTTTCTACTATCCATATGTTTCTCTCACTATCCTGGATCCTAGTATATTATCCTTGCCTTAAATATATAGACAGAAACAGTAGTAGTTTGAATGTTGTAAGAACTTATTTAAATAGGTTTGATGTAGAGTGTAAGATTTGCTGTCTTCGTTTCTCATGCTCTGTGGTAGGTGGTGGTAGGTGATTCTTGTAGTGACCTGGGAGAGTGGTGGGACCTGATACTAGTGGTACCTGATGACCTGGGGAGAAAACTGATGGTAGGTGATTCTTGTAGTGACCTGGGAGAGTGGTGGAACCTGATACTAGTGGTACTTGATGACCTGGGGAGAAAACTGATGGTAGGTGATTCTTGTAGTGACCTGGGAGAGTGGTGGGACCTGCTACTGAGTGTGACCTGGTACCCGCGACCCTGACACACTTTCCGGTCTGGTGATCAAACCTTCCGGAACGAGGGTGATGGGTTTCTACTCATCACGTCATGCAGATGGGAGCGGGAAGGAAATGGGTTGGGTGGGGGATAAAGCACATGAACTTCCTCTCTTCATACAGAATACAAGAGGAATGGGTAAGAAGGCGGAAACAGTCTTTTGAGAGTATGGGATCTGAGACACTCGGCTTGTCTCGACGGCAGGACGACTACGACCTTTGTGTATGTTTTTCCATACACGAGGGAAGGGTTGACTTAATTATTCCCTATCTACCAACGTCACTTTGCCGTAGTTCCTGCCAGGGTAACGGAAACCGTCTGCGAGCCTCTGTGACAGCACCGTGACGGTGTTTCAGCACTGTTGTGACCGTGAGTATGTGAGTGTATTGTGTCAGCACTGTACAGTGGCGACTTGTTGCCCCGGTCGCCAGTTTGCTGACTTGTCGTTAGGCATGTTAAAAATACACTTTTTATAGCAAACCTACAATTAAAATGTTTCGCTTATGTAGAGCTTTATAAAGTCAGTGACTTTGAAAAGCTCTACATAAGTTTTATAAATAAGGGATTGTTCTGGACGTAGTCTTTAAAGTGTTTAAGTGCTATTTGCCTAATAACCGTCAGAGGGAGTGTGTTTGGAGTGGGTGCAATGACCACCTCTCTTTTTCTCTTCAAATCTCCAACCTCTTGAACCTCTCTGAGGTCAAATACTCCCAATTAGTCTCGTCATTAACACAAAAAAGAAACCAATACTCCATTGTGCGTTGACAGCTGGTGTCACTTATTCTGTTTGAGGAGCGAGGAATCGTGACTCCGAGCGAACTGCCACCTCACACTTCAGCGAGCTTGTGTGTCACGGCGAGAGGTTGTGTGTCATGACGAGAGGTTGTGTGTCATGGCGAGAAGTGGTGTGTCAAGGCGAGAAGTTGTGTGTCAGGGCGAGAAGTTGTGTGTCATGACGAGAAGTTGTGTGTCAGGGCGAGAAGTTGTGTGTCAGGGCGAGAAGTTGTGTGTCACGGCGAGAAGTTGTGTGTCATGACGAGAGTTGTGTGTCAGGGCGAGAAGTTGTGTGTCACGCGAAGTTGTGTGTCATGGCGAAGTTTGTGTCAGGGCGAGAAGTTGTGTGTCAGGGCGAGAAGTTGTGTGTCAGGGTGAGAAGTTGTGTGTCACGGCGAAAGTTGTGTGTCATGGCGAGAAGTGTGTGTCAGGGCGAGAAGTTGTGTGTCACGGCGAGAAGTTGTGTGTCATGGCGAGAAGTTGTGTGTCAGGGCGAGAAGTTGTGTGTCAGGGCGAGAAGTTGTGTGTCAGGGCGAGAAGTTGTGTGTCACGGCGAGAAGTTGTGTGTCATGACGAGAAGTTGTGTGTCAGGGCGAGAAGTTGTGTGTCACGGCGAGAAGTTGTGTGTCAGGGCGAGAAGTTGTGTGTCAGGCGAGAAGTTGTGTGTCATGACGAGAAGTTGTGTGTCAGGGCGAGAAGTTGTGTGTCACGGCGAGAAGTTGTGTGTCATGGCGAGAAGTTGTGTGTCATGACGAGAAGTTGTGTGTCAGGGCGAGAAGTTGTGTGTCATGGCGAGAAGTTGTGTGTCTACGGAAGTTGTGTGTCAGGGCGAGAAGTTGTGTGTCACGGCGAGAAGTTGTGTGTCATGGCGAGAGTTGTGTGTCAGGGCGAGAAGTTGTGTGTCAGGGCGAGAAGTTGTGTGTCATGCGAGAAGTTGTGTGTCAGGGCGAGAAGTTGTGTGTCAGGGCGAGAAGTTGTGTGTCAGGGCGAGAATGTGTCGGCGAATTGTGTCAGGGCGAGAAGTTGTGTGTCAGGGCGAGAAGTTGTGTGTCAGGGCGAGAAGTTGTGTGTCACGGCGAGAAGTTGTGTTCAGGCGAGAGTTGTGTGTCAGGCGAGAAGTTGTGTGTCAGGGCGAGAAGTTGTGTGTCAGGCGAGAAGTTGTGTGTCAGGGCGAGAAGTTGTGTGTCAGGCGAGAAGTTGTGTGTCAGGGCGAGAAGTTGTGTGTCATGGCGAGAAGTTGTGTGTCAGGGCGAGAAGTTTGTGTCAGGGCGGAAGTGTGTGTCATGGCGAGAAGTTGTGTGTCAGGGCGAGAAGTTGTGTGTCACGGCGAGAAGTTGTGTGTCATGGCGAGAAGTTGTGTGTCAGGGCGAGAAGTTGTGTGTCAGGCGAGAAGTTGTGTGTCAGGCGAGAAGTTGTGTGTCAGGGCGAGAAGTTGTGTGTCAGGCGAGAAGTTGTGTGTCACGGCGAGAAGTTGTGTGTCAGGCGAGAAGTTGTGTGTCAGGGCGAGAAGTTGTGTGTCACGGCGAGAAGTTGTGTGTCAGGCGAGAAGTTGTGTGTCAGGCGAGAAGTTGTGTGTCAGGCGAGAAGTTGTGTGTCAGGGCGAGAAGTTGTGTGTCAGGGCGAGAAGTTGTGTGTCACGGCGAGAAGTTGTGTGTCAGGGCGAGAAGTTGTGTGTCAGGGCGAGAAGTTGTGTGTCAGGGCGAGAAGTTGTGTGTCAGGCGAGAAGTTGTGTGTCATGACGAGAAGTTGTGTGTCAGGGCGAGAAGTTGTGTGTCAGGGCGAGAAGTTGTGTGTCAGGGCGAGAAGTTGTGTGTCATGGCGAGAAGTTGTGTGTCACGGCGAGAAGTTGTGTGTCAGGGCGAGAAGTTGTGTGTCACGGCGAGAAGTTGTGTGTCACGGCGAGAAGTTGTGTGTCAGGGCGAGAAGTTGTGTGTCAGGGCGAGAAGTTGTGTGTCACGGCGAGAAGTTGTGTGTCAGGGCGAGAAGTTGTGTGTCAGGGCGAGAAGTTGTGTGTCACGGCGAGAAGTTGTGTGTCAGGGCGAGAAGTTGTGTGTCACGGCGAGAAGTTGTGTGTCAGGGCGAGAAGTTGTGTGTCAGGGCGAGAAGTTGTGTGTCACGGCGAGAAGTTGTGTGTCACGGCGAGAAGTTGTGTGTCACGGCGAGAAGTTGTGTGTCAGGGGAAGAACTCCATACGATAAGCTTGCTTTTTGCCATCCTCTACAACGAAGTTCTAAGTCACATCGAACTGTGTGTGACTTACTTGTGGGAAATCAGTAAGGAAAAGCACTGAAGACGCTTCTAGCTGGTCTTTCCTTAGAACTCATTCAAGTAAGTCTTATTAAGAAGTAAAAAATTGCTACAAACTTTTAGAGTACTACAGAAGCTTGTCAATGAATGTTGTGAGACGCTAGATAAGGTATTGCAGAGATGGGGCATTTTTCATACGTTTTTAAATGTAGGTGATGAAAGATAAGCAGAAATTTCCTGTATGGAGCAGGAGTGAGTAGAGAGTGGCGCAGTCAGTAGACTGAAAAACGAAAAATCAGCAGGGACGGATTCCCTCATGACTGAAATACTGGGAGTAGGTGGGTGCGTTTAGTGGTCTGTCTTTGTTCAGTGTTTGTATGAAAGAAAAAAAAACCTAAAGAATTGGCAGAACACATGAACACATTTATAGTTACTATGTACGAAGAGCAGCGAACCAAGAGAAAATGTTCGAATTATAGAGGAAGAAGAATGTTGATTATATAAGGTAAGTGGATTCAGGAAGATAAGGTGATGAGTGTCTTCCTTCGTATTCCTAATTCCTGAGTGTTCCCGTTGTTGCCTCTTTAACCTTTCTTCCTTCACATTTTAAGGTCTCTATTTCAAGCAATATAGTTTTTATCTTCTGTTCTATATTCATCCTATTCTTATTCTAAGGTTCTCGTTTCTCACTTTATTCTTGTTTTTTTTCCTTCTCATTTTTTCCTTCTCATTCTACAGCAATTTTCCCTCTCTCTTCTCCATATTCGACTGTTTGTATCTGTCGTATCTTCATTGCACAGTTCTTGTGCTTCGCTCGGCTGTTTGTATCTTTTGTTTGGTGTTGGTGTCTGACACACTTTGTCTTGTGACACATGCACTTGCGAGGGTGAGGTCAGTCGACCACGGCTGAGTATGTCAAGGGAGAGACAACGAAGCAGTGTCGACGGCTGGAGAAACAACGAAGCAGTGGAGAGACTGTCGAATAAACGATAAATGAAGTCATGGACAGATGGAAAAAGAGTGAACGATGTTAAAATCCATCACTGGCAGGAGAGTCGAGTGGACGCCTCCATAGATTGCCTCGATGGTCACTATATCTGGAAATAAGTTTTTCAGAGGCCTCGGATAGATTGAATAGCTGATTTGTTGGGTTTAAATCCTATCAACTACATGAGGGTTAGTAAGGCTGCGTCTTAACTACTCACCACCAGTCTTTGGTTAGGTTTCATTGTAAAAAAAAAACATAAAAGGGGCGTGGGAGGTGAAGTGAGTGAGAGTAACATGGGAAAAAGGGGCGTGGGAGGTGAAGTGAGTGAGAGTAACATGGGAAAAAGGGGCGTGGGAGGTGGAGTGGGTGAGAGGAAGGAGAGTAAGAACGTGGGAGGTAGAGAAAGTAGGAGCTGGAGATAAGAAACAAGGGGGTCAAAAGAGAATCTGGAGATACAGGAGAACTGGCAGCAAGAGAACCCGAAGAGAATGTATTTAGAGATCAGGTGAACTGATATAAGAACAGAGATGTTAATACAAGAACCACATAATGTTAGGGAGAAGAGGAGATATAATAATAATGAAGCTGATTTTTAAAGTCTTTGAGAAACTGGCAAGACGGAGAGAGGACGAATAAGATAAATAGAGGGAATAACGGAAGTAATTGAGTGAGAGAGAGTGGGAAGAGTGAGGGAGTGGGAAAAGCTAGAAAGGAAAATGAGGAAAAGTGAGTGAGGGAGAAGAGGAGGAAGAGAGTGAAGGGGGAGGAGGAGGAGAGTGAAGGGGAAGGAGGAGGAGGAAGTAGCGAGGTGGGTCGGTCAGGGAAGAGAGAAATGTTTCCGGGATCTCACGTGGCCTCGCTCTTACCACATAACCATCACAGTCTTTCAGGAGTACCTCCACACCTGCTACTACACACCTGCTACTCCACACCTGCTACTCCACACCTGCTACTACACACCTGCTACTCCACACCTGCTACTCCACACCTGCTATTCCACACCTGCTACTCCACACCTGCTACTCCACACTTGCTACTCCACACCTGCTACTCCACACCTGCTTCTCCACACCTGCTACTCCACACCTGCTACACTCGACACATGCTTGTTATCCTCCATATACCATTACTCATAGAAATCATATCATATTTAGGTACAGATACACATAAAATACAATTATCATATAGTGTAACATATATGTAAATTACCCACCAGATAACCCAGAAAAGTCAGACATCCTGAAGTTGAATGTTCTAGTGTCCTCAGCCCAGGACATTGTAACTCGCGCACTTTTAGCACCAATAGCAGATCAATTATTACTATTATTAATGGGGAAGAGAAATACCCGGAAAGGGGATGGGGGAGTCATACAGCGCCTGGGGAATGGGAGGTAATCAGGTATAGTCTCAGGAAGATGAACTATCTCCATTACACTGGATAAGGAACATTTCAACAGCATCCAGACACCCACTATGTAGAGGATGCTGAGGGGACAATTTGCAGTAAGGAAACCTGCCTATGACAGCATCCACAGTGACCATCTGGCTCCATCGTGATCCCTCCAGATGATAATGTTACCTTTCAAGGATAACGTGAACTTCTTACCTCAACTGGCAGGTAACCTTTTACACAGTCGCATGACAGGTGTTATTTTGGTTATTACGTTCCATGTACTTTTTATATGTACCTCTTGGGTATTATATCTTCCTGCGTATTATAAGCTCCCTGGGTATTGTCCTCCTCCTCCTCCCTGGGTATTATGTCCTCCTCCTCCTCCCTGGGTATTATGTGCTCCTCTCAGGGTATTATTGAAGTGATACGCATTACTGTTTCTTAGTCGTGGTTGCCCTGGGCGAGGGTGTGGTAGTGTCCTCGCTACTAATAATATGGTTGTGGTGATGACACAACCATCCGTGGGTGTTGGCTTCTTCTATTCTACGAGTCAGCATCGCTTAATTCATTGGTAACAATACGTTTCATATGTATGGTATGAGGATGCTACCACGCATATACATTCCCCAATTCTTATACTGTTGTTGCTGACGTAAAGATATTTTTATCAGTTCTAGTGTCATTTTTGTGTGGTTAAGTACACATAAGTACAGTTATAAAAATTTGTGATTACAGTTATCATCCATAGCACCATATGTGGAAATGCCTAGGATAACCAAAAAAAAAAATCAGTGACTCTTTTCATTGGAGTCCCTGGCAGTCATTAAAAATAATGCCTCCTTAATAAACAAATTTCAGCTGCCGTAATTGTTTAACCCAGAGTGACGATATCCTCGCCACTTTTCTCAGGTCTCCTACATAACACTGATAGATTTCATTACCCAATGTATGCAACCCATCCTGTGTGTTCCTAGATGTAATAATGTAGAATAGTGTAACGCTTATAGTGTAACCTTGTGTACAATACGGTAGACACACACGTACACTGCTGGTCAACCTTTGAGATCATCATTCGTGTCTAGTTTACTTTATAATCCTTAATTAAGAATTTTTCTTGGCCTCTTCTTGTCTCTGTTACGATAATGTGGTGTTTATTTCCGCGTCACCTTGTGGCATAGACGCCGTCTGCTCACATACACAAAGTTCCATCATTTTACTTCTCAGCAGGAAGGGTCACTCTCTTTTCCCTCTCACCTCCAGCAGGAAGGGCCACTCTCTTCCCCTCTCACCTCCAGCATGAAGGGCCACTCTCTTCCCCTCTCACCTCCAGCAGGAAGGGTCACCTCTTCCCCTCTCACCTCCAGCAGGAAGGGCCACTCTCTTCCCCTCTCACCTCCAGCAGGAAGAGCCACTCTCTTCCCCCTGATCTCCAGCAGGAAGGGCCACTCTCTTCTCCTTGATCTCCAGCAGGAAGGGCCACTCTCTTCTCCCTGATCTCCAGCAGGAAGGGCCACTCTCTTCTCCCTGATCTCCAGCAGGAAGGGCCACTCTCTTCCCCTGATCTCCAGCAGGAAGGGTCACTTCTTCCCCCTCACCTCCAGCAGGAAGGGCCACTCTCTTCTCCCTGATCTCCAGCAGGAAGGGCCACTCTCTTCCCCTCACCTCCAGCAGGAAGGGCCACTCTCTTCCCCCTGATCTCCAGCAGGAAGGGCCACTCTCTTCCCCCTGATCTCCAGCAGGAAGGGCCACTCTCTTCCCCCTGATCTCCAGCAGGAAGGGCCACTCTCTTCCCCTCTCACCTCCAGCAGGAAGGGCCACTCTCTTCCCCCTCACCTCCAGCAGGAAGGGCCACTCTCTTCCCCCTCACCTCCAGCAGGAAGGGCCACTCTCTTCCCCTCACCTCCAGCAGGAAGGGCCACTCTCTTCCCCTTCTCACCTCCAGCAGGAAGGGCCACTCTCTTCCCCCTCACCTCCAGCAGGAAGGGCCACTCTCTTCCCCCTGATCTCCAGCAGGAAGAGCCACTCTCTTCTCCCTCACCTCCAGCAGGAAGGGCCACTCTCTTCTCCCTCACCTCCAGCAGGAAGGGCCACTCTCTTCTCCCTGATCTCCAGCAGGAAGGGTCACTCTCTTCCCCCTCACCTCCAGCAGGAAGGGCCACTCTCTTCCCCTCACCTCCAGCAGGAAGGGCCACTTTCTTCCCCCTCACCTCCAGCAGGAAGGGCCACTTTCTTCCCCTCACCTCCAGCAGGAAGGGCCACTCTCTTCTCCCTCACCTCCAGCAGGAAGGGCCACTCTCTTCCCCTCACTCCAGCAGGAAGGGCCACTCTCTTCCCCTCACCTCCAGCAGGAAGGGCCACTCTCTTCTCCCTCACCTCCAGCAGGAAGGGCCACTCTCTTCTCCCTCACCTCCAGCAGGAAGGGCCACTCTCTTCTCCCTCACCTCCAGCAGGAAGGGCCACTCTCTTCCCCCTCACCTCCAGCAGGAAGGGCCACTCTCTTCCCCTCACCTCCAGCAGGAAGGGCCACTCTCTTCCCTCACTCCAGCAGGAAGGGCCACTCTCTTCCCCCTCACACTCCAGCAGGAAGGGCCACTCTTCTCCCTCACCTCCAGCAGGAAGGGCCACTCTCTTCCCCCTCACCTCCAGCAGGAAGGGCCACTCTCTTCCCCCTCACCTCCAGCAGGAAGGGCCACTCTCTTCCCCTCACCTCCAGCAGGAAGGGCCACTCTCTTCCCCCTCACCTCCAGCAGGAAGGACCACTCTCTTCCCCTCACCTCCAGCAGGAAGGGCCACTTTCTTCCCCCTCACCTCCAGCAGGAAGGGCCACTCTCTTCCCCCTCACCTCCAGCAGGAAGGGCCACTCTCTTCCCCCTCACCTCCAGCAGGAAGGGCCACTTCTTCCCCTACCTCCAGCAGGAAGGGCCACTCTCTTCCCCCTCCACCTCCAGCAGGAAGGGCCACTCTCTTCCCCCTACCTCCAGCAGGAAGGGCCACTCTCTTCCCCTCCACCTCCAGCAGGAAGGGCCACTCTCTTCCCCCTCACCTCCAGCAGGAAGGGCCACTCTCTTCCCCCTCACCTCCAGCAGGAAGGGCCACTCTCTTCCCCTGATCTCCAGCAGGAAGGGCCACTCTCTTCCCCCTGATCTCCAGCAGGAAGGGCCGCTCTCTTCCCCTCACCTCCAGCAGGAAGGGCCACTCTCTCTCCCTCACCTCCAGCAGGAAGGGCCACTCTCTTCTCCCTGACTCCAGCAGGAAGGGCCACTCTCTTCCCCCTGATCTCCAGCAGGAAGGGCCACTCTCTTCCCCCTCACCTCCAGCAGGAAGGGCCACTCTCTTCTCCCTCACCTCCAGCAGGAAGGGCCACTCTCTCCCCCCTCACCTCCAGCAGGAAGGGCCGACCATGATGTCATCAACGGGCAGACCTGTTCTGTGGGTCGAATAAACTCGTCAATTTTTTTTAGGATCTTGCGTGTGGCAGTCAAGCGAGAAGCAAGTGTTCTCTTACACAACACACTCACTCACACACTCACTCACTCACTCACTTTGGACGTATGGAAGATGACAACATTTCAACGTCACAGTAAATGCAAGAGTCTTGCACTACTCAACATGTTCAACACGACCTACTGACCCGGCGAGATCACTTCAGACATAGTAAACTACTCTTATTCTCTACCCGGCTGACAATAGATGTTAGGAACATGGCTTCTCTTAACGGAGTTAAGAAACTTACTACCGATAAGCCAGCCGTTACTGAATCATGGCTGATAGCCAGTATAACCCAGAGGTTACTGAATCATGGCTGATAGCCAGTATATCCCGGAGGTTGCTGAATCATGGCTGATAGCCAGTATATCCCAGAGGTTGCTGAATCATGGCTGATAGCCAGTATAACCCAGAGGTTGCTGAATAATGGCTGATAGCCTGTGTAAGTAAACCAGCGGTACTGAACATGGTTGATAGCCAATATAAGTAAGCCAGAGGTTGCTAAACATGGCTGATAGCCAGTACAGATATCTATCCCCAGTATTTTCATGTGACTGTCTAGGTCGTGCAATATTTTCTTAGTTTTCATCTAAATTAACAAGGAGCCTAATTAACCTAACTTAACATTGTTAAAATTAACGTAATTTAATCCCACCTAAGTATTTGGTGGGTGTTTATGCTCAATTTCGAGTCTTTATTGCGAAAAAAAGTAATTTACTCTCGGCTTTGGCAAAGCGACCCTAGTGGATATACGTCACCTTGTCTGACCATTTTTGAAGTTATCCTAGATAATTTACACATGTTACTATGTATGATAATTTGTGTAACTGTATCCATGTAATTTACTAATAAATAGTAACGTTGAAAGAGTAATTCTATTGAATATTTATCTCTAACCACCTAATTTAACACTGTTCTCACAATTAATTGAAAATAAGTGTTAAGTGAAGTTAGCCTGGTAGCTGCCTCTGTGGTCTATGTACTTACCACACTTTATCCTATGTAGATTTAAGGTGCGAACGTCATGTGTCTTTTGCCATCATGCCTCCTTATACCACAGCTGGATTCACTCGTTTCCTTCACTTATGTAATGTTAAGGAAACCGTAGCTGCTTGGTCTTGTCTCATTTTGTTGTTCGTTGGAGCGTAGCCTTCTGCCTGGAGACCTGGCTTTGGATTTGCTTTTAGCTGATTTGGACCACTTGCTTAACTTTAGTAAATGCTGCTGGGAGATCCACTGCTGGTTTTCCCTTGCCTTCCCTTGTAGCATAAATACTGCTGGTTTTCTCTTGCCTTCCCTTGTGGTGTAAATACTGCTGGTTTTCTCTTGATTTTCCTTGTAGCATGTTCTCGACGCTGGATGTGAAGCTTGAGCAGCTTTGCCTACCAGAGAACACCACGCTTCTCGTCCCTCTTTTATTTGATTTGCGTAGCGGCGATTTTTCCCCCTTAAATTTCACTTCAGGGGATTATAGCAAGTCGTCTTTTCATTCCCGATTCTCCTGCGAACTGAAGCTCTGAGGTGGTCCACAACACCCGAAGTGGATTGGACCGTCAGGTGGATCTTCTGATGGACCACTTGGTGGGACATCGGTTGGTACGTCCAGTGGCTGTCTGGCGGCGGAAGTATTACTGGAGGTCACCAGCGGATCCAGAAGTGACTCTCGGTGCTACTCCTGGTGTTCTTGTTGGTTCAACTTCGCCCATTACTAGCCGAATTCTGTAGTACTTCTGGTTCTCGCTCCCCGTCTAAATAAACGGATTTGCTAGGCCTTTTTATTAATTATGGGCGAGACATCCTAAGAACCTTCTTTTTTCCTGGGCAGAGGAAAGGGTGGTCCTCGCGAAAAATGGAACTACTCTTCATGTTGGTGCTGGGAACTGGTGGCAGAGAAGTGATGTTTTTATAGTCACTCATTGACTACACTTTTTATCTTTTCTTTATCTTCCAAATCTCTTAACATTTGTAACTGATGTGGCACCAGCTTCCTCTCCTAATTTCTCTACGGAAGCGACTTCTGGCGGTCCCTCCACTGACTTGGTTCATGGCAGCGACCGAGAGGCAGACTCATCCTGACACTCGGTTGCTGTTGTTGGCCCTAAATTCAGACCCCATTTTGGAAAGCCTCTCTGTAGACATCCCTCCCAGTGGTGGTCTCTGTATATTTCTGTTATGTTGATAAGAATTCAGTTATTGCCATTCTGTGTAGTGTTGGACAGTTTTCTCTGCCTTGACAAGGGGCGAGGCGAGGCCAATGAATTTTTGTTATTGTACACGGTTATCAGAAGAGTTGTGTGTTCACTGTGAAACTCCACACAGTCCTCACTGCTCTGGTCTTGACAGCTGGCATAGCTGGATCTTGTTTCACTGTCTACTCAGATTCTCAGTGTGTTTTGTTTTTACCCAGCATGCTTCTGCTCACCCTGCTCCGGAAGATCCAAGAGTGATTAGTCCATGTCCACTTGTGACATAAGGATTTGGGATTGTGTTGGTGCCCGAGCCTTAATGAGGTTCCAGGAGATAAGCATACACATGCCAAGGTGAAGGCTGCTATAAAGATCTCGCTCTATAGCAGACGTCTGCTTTATAGTGACTTAATGGCTCACTTACATTGATATATCCTTGGGAAGCGGTAGGCCCAGGGGAACCTGCAGAGAAGAGGTTATAAAAGGATCGACAAGACATGGATGGGTGACCCTTATCCTTCTCTCGACTGAAGAATAGGCCGATTGAGGATATTTCCATAGCCACCTACTTTCAGGTTTCTCTTCCCTCATCCTCCCCTAAGTGCAGTCTGTGTCGCGCACCTGACTGTGGCGCACATTTTAACTGTTTGCCCACTACTTAAGATTATTTTGCTATCATTGTGGCTTTTACAATTACTCCAGTACCTATAGGGGTCTCAATTAGTTTTTGAAGTCTTCTGACATTAATAATATAATGGATTTTTATCTGATGCTGGTTATCTGAAATTGGTGTGGGAGTATTTATTTGTCTGTTAATCTTACTTCAATTGTTCTTATGTTGTATGTAATCTTTCATTGTCATGAGCGCTGAATTATCACTCGGGTCAAAGTGCTCTTCACATCTCAAAGCTGTCTACGTACCATATATAGCGCAGTTGCTACCGCTGCTACTTTTCCCCTGTGTTCCTTTGTAGCATAGATGCTGCCGTGAGACTACTGGTTCCACTAACTACTGAGGATGGACGTACTAACAGCTAATTGCTGTGTTCTCACGACTGATAAACAACCAGCTGACACAGCTAACAACTTCCCGATAAAACGCCGTAACAAGATAATAATTACAAAGCTTCGGTCATGGTGTGGAAAGCGACGGTAAACATAATTTTGGTGGGTAGTTTTGAGAGTTGCGAACCCCTACGGAAAAGTTCCTTGGGAACTGAATCTGACTGCCGCTTCCTCGGTTCGAGTCTCATTACTTCCCATTTTCTGAAGAGCTGTACGACTTTTGAACGTTTAGCGTTCTAGTATGAATGTAATAATGCTGTGGGAATGTCAATTGTGTATAAAAACAAGAAAATCCGGACTCCTGGTGAGGCTCAGCCGTGGGCTTCCCGTGTGGGCTTCACTCTCTCACACACTTTCATGGCTCTAGAGTTCTCACGTCCAACATTATATTATTACTGTGTGCACATTAATTTTATTAAGGATCTACGCTATGGGTTATAAAAATTGCACATCAACAATGCCTTCAATTTGGTATGGTTGCAAGAGTGCAGATAATTATAAATACTGTAATACAGTATTTATAGTACATTCTTGGAAAACAGTCACTTAATAAACTGGGTTTAACTGAGGGAAGGCTGGGCAGCTGTTAACTCCTGGATTAAAATCCCCTTACCAACGCGAAGGCACTCCCCATCCATGAAGGGATGGGGGAAAGTGCCCTTAGCGAAGGGCTGTTATTCATGGAACTACAACAAACTTTCCCTGGGGTAACCTGATCACCTATTCCCCAGGCAGTATGTGTTTCCTATGGACATAATTATTAATTCATTCAATTTTCATTAGGCAAAGCTGTTGATACTAAAATTAACTAGCTGCTGACTACTCGAGAGTTATCATGGGAATCCCTACTGCTCCAGACACTACCTACTTACTGCAAGAAACCGGAAGACGAAATTGTCCTCCCACAATTACGTCAATGCTTATCATAACCCGGATCTCAGGAGCCCAGGCTACTTTTGTCAAAACAACCAAATTAAATTTTTTGTTTTGACAGAATTTGTCGGGGAGATCATGGATGTGAGAGTAACGTGAGTTTCTCTCCCTGACCAGACGGAGGGTCGATCCTTCAACATTGCTTGCGCTGAATAACGAGCATTGGCTTAGTGCTTCGTAGAGTATAGATAATAATAACAATTATTAATGATAGAGAAATAAAGTATGATTCGCAATGGAGTTAGAGGAATGGCAACCAATAGCAAAGTTGTTTTATAGCTCTTGAAGGAGAGTGGAAGAGTTGCACTTATATAAAAAAAAATAAAAAAATTAGGAAATGGAACTGTCTTCCCTTTCTTTTGATCGAACCTGATTATCTTCCATTCCCCGGAGGCTGTATAATTCCAATGTGTTTATGTATATCCCATAAAAATCAAAATACTTTTATGATGTTAAATTAGTCAAAAGATTTCCGAGGATCTTGAGTCTTTATCCAGCGTTTACTAATATAAAATATGCTTTAATTAAAAAACTAGTATCCGTGCATGCATGCATATATATATATATATATATATATATATATATATATATATATATATATATATATATATATATATATATATATATATTATATATATATATATATATATATATATATATATATATATATATATATATATATATATATATATATATATATATATATATCCCACCGAGGCAGGGTGCCCCAGAAAGAAAAACAAAAGTTTCTCTTTTTAAATTTAGTAAAATATACAGGAGAAGGGGTTACTAGCCCCTTGCTCCCGGCATTTTAGTCGCCTCTTGCAACACGCATGGCTTACGGAGGAAGAATTCTGTTCCACTTCCCCGTGGAGACAAGAGGAAATAAACAAGAACTAGTAAGAAAATAGAAGAAACCCCAAAGGGGTGTGTATATATATACTTGTACATATATGTGTAGTGTGACCTAAGTGTATATATATGGATTTCAACACACCTCTCTGTGTATATACACACTTGTATACCTCAGTGCATTTAGAGACATCTGTCAGTGTATAGGCGCACCTCTGTTCATACTGGGAGAGATACAGAAACTTCTCTGTGTAATCTATATACATATCAAATTGACAACCGTCATGGGGAAAAAATACTACAGGTGGAGTAAGAGGACGGTTTATGTATCACAGTGTCTATTATTGGCCATCAGCGTCTCTGAGATGGACGGTAGTGAGGCGTTCGACATATTTGTCACCGTTTACCTGGCAGAGAACACATTGAACAACAGCAATACAACGGTTCTCTCTGAAAAATTTCCTGACCCACTCTTGTGCAACACCTGACAGCAACATTGTGTGTGTGTGTGTGTGTGTGTGTGTGTGTGTGTGTGTGTGTATGTGTGTGTGTGTGTGTACACTCACCTATTTGGTAACTATTTTGATCCAGAAGATGAGGTTAGGTGCCCAGTTCTTGGGCAATTCTAAGTCATTTACTTGTATATAGGATTTCTGGGGCACCTCTCTGGCATAGTAGTCTAGATGGGCAAGCATTAAGATATACACACACACGTTTATATGAGTGTGAGTGAGTATGAGTGTGTGTAAACGTGTCATCCATCACACTGTAAGATCTCTCATACTTAACTTTCCAAACGGGAGGAGTTCGATGTTGCCTCTGGCAATGTGGTGTTTCTTAAGTTAAATCCAAATAATGCACGATTACTGTAGGCCTAAAACAGTTATGTGCCCATATAAATAAGCTTTTATTTACGTTTTGCATACATAAAAAAAATCTCACTGGTACATGTACCCGTGAAATTTTTCGAGAGTAACCCAGTGGCACCAAACAATGCGATTCATATACACTGAGATTGTCATAGTTCCAGTGAACCAGTTCACTGCTTAGAGAGAGTTTTTTTTTTTTTTTGACACAAAATGCCAATACGCAAAATTTCGGAATACATTTAAACAAAAGAAAATCTCATTGTAAAGTATTGGCTGTATTATATTGTTCTTTCGTTAAGTTGTAATGATAGTTACTGCATAATTATACCTTCTCACTTCCAGTTGAACTGTATCTAAATGTTATATTAGCGATATGAAGATGGTTAATATGTGATAAATGGTTTAAAACCGACAAGTTGAAGATTGAGACACTTATGCAACATATAAGAATCTTTATTGAAGAAACGTTTCGCCACACAGTGGCTTCATCAGTCCAATAAAAAGCAGAGAGGTGTAAGGAGAGGAGGAGTTTGAGGTAATCAGTCCTCAGCCTGGAATCGAAGTGTTCAGTCCATCACTCCATTTGCTGTACTTTCTACAAGAGTGATGGACTGAACATATCGATTCCAGGTTGAGGGACTGATTACCTCAAACTCCTCCTCTCCTTACACCTTTCTGCTTTTTATTGGACTGATGAAGTAACTGTGTGGCGAAACGTTTCTTCAATAAAGATTCTCATATGTTGCATAAGTGTCTCAATCTTCAACTTGGTTAATATGAAAGACCGACACACAACTTGGGCAAAGTTTCTTACGTTTTTATTTACGTTTTTATTTACCCAGAGCGGTGTAACATTTATATATTTTTAGCTTGTATATACACCAAGAAAATTAAATTTCCATTATTCTTTTCAAGGGGAGCACCTTGACGCTGGTGGAGGGCTCTTCATCAGAGGGATTGGATCTATCCTCTCCTTCCTTCATTCGATCCCGATTATCACTCCTCTCTCAGATGCATGACTCTTAAGGCTTTAGTGCTTTCGCGTGAATATAACAGCTGTGGTTGTTGAAGGTGTATCAAGTGGGGGATATGTCAACACCATCAGTCACACCAGAGATACATAACGTTGTATTAAGCCAAGATGGGAAGCTGCTCTTCTGTCACTCACACCTTCAAGGGAGGGGTAATGAAGACGGTGAGGGGTCCATGATTCATGGAATAATAATTATAATACAATATCTTTATTTACTACAAGTACATGTACAAGGTATACAGACCATAGCTGACATCAATGACATACTACTTTATAGAAAGCAGCTTGTTATGCTGAGCATTTCGGGCAAATTAGGTCAGTGTCCCAGGATGCGACCCACACCAGTCGACTAACACCCAGGTACCCATTTTACTGATGGGTGAACATAGACATCAGGTGTAAAGAAACACGCCCAATGTTTCCACTCTGGCTGGGAATCGAACCCAGACCCTCGCGTGTGAAGCGAGAGCTTTAGCCACCAGGTCACCAGAGACGTTTATATTAACCAAAACTGGTGAAAATAGATCTGAAAGATGTCTGTAAACTGCAAATGGAGTCTGACCGACATTTCTGCCCGTAACAGACCTTTATTTAACATAACCTTTCCAGGAGGAGGGTGCCTTGATACTGGTTCTTGATTCAAGGCATTATAGCTGCTCTCCCCTTCCGTGGATCATACTTGATTCCCTCCCATTTCCCAGGCGATGTTTGACCCCCTCGGGTTCAACGCCTCCCCATGAATGCAGTAATCCAGTCGCAGGTGAAGCATGAATGTCTAAATTAATTCACTTTAAACAAGTTCATCAACTTTTCCTAATATTTCGCAAGAATAATTAGGCTGTATGTAATAACCTTCAGATTCGGTGCTTTATCAGCAAGGTGACCTTTAAGGAAGGTGTCTTAATGCTGGTGAAAGGCTCTTGAGCTTTTCTCCCTTTCCTTGGATGGACTCTGACAGGCTATGTACACCAATATTGATCTCGTCGGATACATGCTGAGAGTTTACTGCTCTCCCTAATTTAGATATTAAACTATTACTGTCTGGTGGTGAAAAAGGTTAAGTACAGCCTATTGACCCTAGTATAGGGTCAATTAAATTCCGTCCATTAGCTTGAATTGCCTTTTATCCTCCCGTGAGAGTAATGAAAATACAATCTAGCTGACGTCCCACATCTTTTATTTCAGTGAAGTACTCGGTGGAGTGCACAGGAGCGACCATGGTGGTGCGAGTGCCCGTGGCCGGGGTGAAGGATGTCGAACTGGACAAGTGGGGTGAGCTTCCAGGGTGTGGCAGCCAGCATGACAACACCCACTACACTCTCACCCTGCCCCTAGATGACACCTTGGCCTGTGGCACAACCAGAGTCAGGAACAAACTTACAGTGAGTTTCATTTTCACTACCTTTATATTTATTGGTGTTACCCACATCTTAAATCAGACCTGTACTGTCTGTAACATGGTGTAGAGACTTTAGTGTGAGGTCTGTCACCCCATAGACATGAAAAACACTGATACAGCCGAACTCCACAAGTATGGCAGTAATGAAAGAGCAAGAAATAAATAAACTGTAGACCTATAACACTGACGTCTCATATAGTCAAACTCTTTTGAACGAATTTTAAGAAGACAGATTGCTTTCCATGTGCATTGACAACGACTGTGGTGCACTGGAAGACAGACAAAATGCATATATACTGTATACAGACTCCGCAAAAAGCCTTCGACAAGTTCGTTCATAATTGCAACAATAATCACTTGAAAGTGGTCAGATAGATATTTAACTTTAAACAAATGTAATCCGAAGAGTACAGTAACAAGAATCAACGTAGAGTGAGAGGTTGTCTTGGTATATGTACATTCACTGAGAGTTTACTTTAATCCTTATTTAAATATAAAAAACATTGGTGGTGTACTGGTCAGTTATTTCCTCCTAATCAATGTTAGTATATCACTTTGGCTCAGAACGAGAAATGTGAGATGCTGACACAATAATGAACAGTATTTCATAGTGTATTATACAGTCCATTCACTCGTCTTTATATATTCAATTTACTGGCATTAGGGTAAGTTATGTTTTGGTTATATTCTACATATCGAGGGCAATCTAACCTAAACAAACCTAAATTTAATAACTTCTAATGAGAAATTTGCTTAAATTCTTGTATTAAGAAATCTACGCTTGCTTCAGTAGGATGGGCTGACCTCACTGACCCTCATGTAGTCTTTCAACCTACTAAACCAACCAGTCTACAGTAATATATGCGGGTTTTCCCACAGGGTGAAGAATTATTTTATCACCGGGTGGCAATAACCTCCCCCCACGGGAGGCAAGTGATCCTGGTCAAGTGTCGGGTTGGTGCTGTCAACTCAACTTTGGGCAACATAGTTAAGAGAGATGTCCTCCCACCGGAGTTCGTGGAGCCAGAGTGAGTATAATGCACCTTCCTGTTCTTAATGAATGCTCTCTTTCAACTTGTAACTATTATTATTAGTAGTAATGTTATGATTATTATTATTTTCAACAAACGGCCATGTATCCCACCGAGGTCGGGTGACCTAGAAAAGAATACCTAACTAATTTCATTACTAAAATAATTTCTCGTCCAGCTACATCGAGATCACATCAGAGGTGACAGGGACAGCACCCATCCCCATCCTGGGCGTGGGCGTGAGGCAGGAAGGTCAGCTGGTTGGCTCTCAGATTAACGTCCGCCCAGGCACACCCCTCACCATGGAGGTCAGTACAGAGTATTATTTTGTTTTGGCTTTAATGGCAATGGCTCAGCCACGGGGAGGAGGGGGTTAAGGGAGCTGCAGCGCCCCATTTGAAAATATTGATTTATTTCATTTAAGGGATAATTTCCTCTATATTTACCTATACCAGTGACCATGACTGCACAATTTCACATACATACTGAAAATCTT
The DNA here is from genome assembly GCA_009830355.1 of Cherax destructor. Taxonomy (NCBI): domain Eukaryota; kingdom Metazoa; phylum Arthropoda; class Malacostraca; order Decapoda; family Parastacidae; genus Cherax; species Cherax destructor. The sequence continues at coordinate 255,282 of WNWK01000700.1, forward strand.
TGGAAGTTACATTTTTCAGTTTCTTAGGATTTTAAGCCCCCCTTCCCTCCCACTCCCGGGCAGATTAAAATCCCGACTATGTAATGACATTTATTAATTTTTTCAACTAGTGACATTTTTCAATTCGATTGATTATTATTATTATTATAATAAAAAAAGAAGAGCTAAACTCAGTTCGATTGAGGCTATATATCAGAGATAGTGAAAGATGAGGTAATCAGTCCCTGGCTGTCTTCATGCAGGCACTGGACAGGCACCTAAAGTCGGTGCCTGACCAGCCAGGCTGTGGTTCGTACGTTGGACTTCGTGCGGCCAGCAGTAACAGCCTGGTTGATCAGGCTCTGATCAACCGGTCACAGACCGGGCCGCAGGGGCGTTGACCCCTGGAACTCTCTCCAGGTAATAATCAAAAGTAAACTCTAAACCCACAAGGATCATACATTATTATTATTATTATAATAAAATATAAGCGCTAAACCACAGGGGTTATACAGCCAAGGATCATACAACCCAGACTGATGAATACTGGTGGACTGAACACCTGCTTTAAGTATGATAATGATATATAATACCTGCAAATTGATATGGCACATGTGCAACAGTTGGGTTGCGCACATGGGACACAGCAACAAGGGGACACAGTTGGAAGTTGAAGACTCAGATGAGCCACAGGGATGTTAGGAAGTATTTCTTCAGTCACAGAACCCAGTTAGATTCACTCCAAGTTAAAGGAGGGTGTTGATCCAGTTCTTTGGATCAGAAGCTCTTAATCAGCCTTTGAGTTCCAGGAGCTTTGCTACTCCCAGAGCCCTGCCTTGGGCCAAGCATGTCTGGTGCTTGCCTGGTCAACCAGGCTGTTGCTACTGGTGGCCCACCAATCCACATATAGACAATGTATATACCTATTGTTGAATATAAATATATATATATATATATATATATATATATATATATATATATATATATATATATATATATAACTGTAGTTGATAATTGTTTATATTGTCAGGTGTTTCTGGACGACACCTCAGCCGGCACTTACGGCATCTTGATGAGCTATATGGAGGTCACTGATAATGAGAACAAGAAAGAAACTATCATTTTCAATGGGTAAGTTATCATTATTTTTTTAATCAGAGGAAGCGCAAAACTCTCAGGGGGTTGTATAGCACCTGGGCACTGGGAGACATTCATGTTCGGTCTTGGGAAGAGGAGGACAAGTCATGTTCCCTGAAATAAGAGCCCTTCAGCACCTTATATTATGGGGGAGCGCTAAACCCGTTGGGATTATACAGCGCCTGTTGGGGGAAGGGATGGAAGGTATTCAGGATCAATTCAGGGAACTGCACCAAGATCCACTTCCTTAGACCAAGAGCATTTCACCAACATCCAGGAACCTCCTTTGAGGGGACGGGGGGTGGCTTCTCATAACCCCGGCCCTTGAGGGTAGGAGGTAATGGATCCTGTAGCTCGGAACCTAACCTGCTGTATAAGCAGGGCCCTCCTGTATATATTCTTTATCATCTTTATATGTGATTGTTTGAACCCTTGACCAGTGTTGATTAAGTTTGTTTTTGGTGTCTCTGTATAAATGAATGATGCTTAATATATACTAGTAGTATAGTTTTCCCAGGTTTTCATTTAAAATAATTATCATTATTACTGTTGCATTTATTCCAATCACTACAATATTTTTATAGATAAATAATGTACCATTGCTTGCAGGTGTTCCGTTGACCCAGTGCTCTTCGACAACTTCATCACAACTACTGGTGACTACGTGTCTGCCAAATTTCGAGCCTTCAAATTCCCAGAGACAAACTATGTTTTGTTCCGGGGAACTGTAGATATCTGCCTTGATAAGTGCCAGGGGGTAAGTCACCTGCTGCAGACCTACTGTAGTTTTTCTCTGTTATAAGCCCTTGGAGGCATATATAAACATTCTAAATAGTATGTACTTACCATGGTAAGTTCTGGGCAACCCACAAAATTCCCTGCATTTGCCCCTTGTTCGAATACTCTACTTCCGTTATGTATGCAATTACAAGTTCAGGGACCAGAACGTGTTGAAGTTTCTGTGTTGAAGACATGCAAAGGGACAAAAAGTGAGAAAAAGCCTCAAGTCATGTGAGAAACACAATGACATCACTTAATATTATATTTATGGAATGATAGGTTATCAGCTTTGATCCAAGGATATGATAATTTTCAAACCACAGAACAGGTGGGGTTTGAACCCATGGCGAGTGAGTTGCAAAACTCCAGGTCAGTGTGTCAGCCACTGGGCCAGGTGGTTGCAATAAGATTCATCCAACTAGGTATACAGTGGAACCCAGATTTTCAGCCTTAATCCGTTCCAGGAGCTAGGCCTAAACGAAATGGCCAAAAATCGAAGCAATATTTCCCATAAGAAATAATGTAAATACAATTAATCCATTCCAGACCCACAAAAATATTCACAAAAAATAAATTTTTTAAAGAATAACTATAGTTTAACATACATATGTATAGTACTTAAAACATACATGTAGTACTTAATGAGTACTACAAAACAAACTTTTAAAATCACATTTACGTACCTTTATTGAAGAGTTTTGCTGGCACCTGGAAGATAGGGAGGAGGAGAGAGGGAGGACTTATTGTTTGGAAGGGAAATCCCCTTCCATAAAGACTTTAGGTAACAAGTCCTTATCTGAGGTTACTTCTTCTTTGTAATTTTGTACGATCTCCTTCAATTCTATGGTGTTTCTCGCTTTCTTTACCAAAGGGCTGCCACTAGGAAGTTTCTTTGGGCCCATAGTGGCTTATTTCACAGTCACAATCAATAAACACAATGAATTTATTGTGAAATGTTTGGATGAGCACGCAGGGTAATTCTCACTCAAGGATAAACAAAGCTAGACTGGCTCACGACGCCTGCGCTGGCAGGCGGACAGGTCTGGTATGCCGGCCGAAACACGGGGCAACAGCCAAAACTCGGGACAAAATTTAGCTGAAAAAAGCGGTCGAAACTTGAAACGGCTGATACTCAGGGTGGCCGAAACTCGGGGTTCCACTGTACATTTATACACCATGAGGAGGTTAGCACAAGCCCCACGGAGACCACAAGTACAACTTTTTACCGGCTGAGTGGTTTAATCACTGTCCTGGAGTTTTAAGATTCACCCACCATGGGTTCATATCCCATCCATTCCATGGTTTGTTTGCAATTGTGTTTTTATGATTTTGTGAGAAATGATAATTATCATTTGGAAAGGAATTAGAGCTATAGTTTATGGAAACTAACTTGTTTTACAAAGGCACATGAAATTATAATACATACATTTTTACTCTCGCTAATCCATTGAACTAAATTTATTATTATTATTTATCAGATTGCTTGTAGTAATGGTCAGCTGGGCTTTGGACGGCGGCGACGTGATATTAGCAGCAGGGCAGTGGACCCGAACAAGATCTTTGAGGTTACAATGACAACTTTCTTGAAAGTAGATGAAACGCTCAATAGTACAAACAAGGAAGATGTGAAAAGCTTCGCTACAGACATGGTGGATAAAGTTGTGAAAGGCATAGGAGCTGTCGAGAGGGCACTTACCGACGCTAAAGCCTCTCTGCCCTGGAGTAGGTCAGCAACTGAGCGTGATGCACCGTTCCAATCCAGTGAAGGAAATGAACCAGTCTTCATTTACTACAATAATAGTGGTCACAGATACACTCAGAGTTTGTTCACTCTCATAGTAGCTGCTCTTCTTGTCTGCTGTTGCCACTAATGCATTTCAAGATTAGCTAGTAGAAATAAAACCTGTGTGTGTGCATGTCTGCATGCATGTGTGTGCATGACCAGTTTAGTTTATGCTGTTACTGGTAAAATGTGATTGCACTTCAGCTCAAAAACTGCTTTTATATTACATGTAACAAGTCATCACAGGTCCACATAGGTTTAAAAAATTGCATTTCTCTTTGCCAACACAGGTTTGGTAAGTATATGTGAATGCATGAATGTGTATGTGCAAAATAAATTTAGTATGCACAATAAAAACTTTATGAAAAATAATTCATATTAAAGCAATATTTCCGTATTTAACATAGACCCTCGTTAGTGGCTCAAGAATGAAGTTAATCATACCTGGCATTTCATAATAGTAGTACAGAATGCATCACAATAAAGTGTTAATGAAGTGTATATGTATAGCATGTGTGTATATACATACCAGTAGTAAATTTCAAGGAAAGCAGGTGGTAAATTTTGAATCAGCTTTAAATTAATGACTTCTATGAGAATTAACTAAGAAAATATGGCATTTTATGTGTAATTTTGTGTTTGTGTATATTTTTTTGAATACCAATTTTTTTCAACAGTACTAGCAGTTTAAATATTGAATTATTGTATGTTCACTTTAACAATCTGAACTAAAACACTAAATGAAAACTCACCTTTTACAAGTCAAGTTTTCACTAAACACTTGGAGGACACACTATGCATTTTCATATTTATATAAATGATTGTGTTGTGTTCTTTCCAAGTTTAAGTGCCACAATAGTGTGTATCCTTACAGAACTGTGTAAGAAGTGTCATAGATATGTAAGTGTGATAAGTTTTTGTACCAATCTGCCAACCCATCCTCTTAAGCAAACGTTGGTGGTTTACTGTGTCTAAAGTCACATTATTATTATTATTATGAACATAACTAAGTGCTAAACCCACAAGGTCTAAAGTCATGATACTTTGGCTGGAATAATTCACAAATAACCCGCACTTAGAAGAGGAAACTTATGACTTAAGGCCTTGTTGCTGCTGGCTGTACACAGTTCGACGCATGAAGCACAGCCTGGCTGGTCTGGAACTGATTTGAGAAACTTGTCAAGTTCTCTCTGGCTGTCTTCAAAGAGAACTTAAGTTCCTCAAATAAGTTCCTGACCAGCTGGGCTGTGGTTTATACGCTGGAGTGTGTGCAGCAGCAGTAACAGCCTAGTTTATTAAGCCTTTATCCACCAGGAAGCCTGGTAAAATGCTAGGCCATGGAGTCCCCTAGCCCTGAAAATGTCCTTCGGGTATCCATCCTGAGCCAGTTGTGACTTGACAATAATCCAGGCTGGACCAAAGCATTGTCTTGCGTTTCCTCTCTAAAGTGCAGATTATTTGTGAAATGCCTCAAGAGTGTTGGTACACCAACAGTGATGTAAAAAATGTAAATGTCAGGATTTTATTGCCCTGCTTCCTCAGTCTTCTTGCTGGCTCCCTGTTTTCTGTTTGTGCAACAAAACATGATCCCCATATGCATTATTACATTTATTGGTGTTAATATATTATACATACTTGGTTAAATTTACTTAAATCTGGTTAGCTAATGCTAACTTTAAGTAAAAAAACTGGCTTAAATAAAATAAAATCAATGTTGGCATTAGGAGGAAAGGTTGCAGTCTGATATATCATGCATTTTCTTCTAATGAAACGTGTGTGTGTGTTTGTTTTATCGATTAAATTCTTTTACATTATGTGAAACACTTGACTGTTACTGATAACAGTAAATATTTTTTGGCCAGAGTTTCAACACTTAATGCTATTGTAGCTCTTCTAATTTAGTTATTGGATGAATGCTAAATTTGTCCATCTTAAAATTTTATGTACGTAGTATGACTTCAAATTAATGTCTCCTTTTGAAAACTGTTAAAAGTATTTGATTTTTTGGTATGACTTTCTTTATGAATAAAGCTATAAAATGCATGACTTCAAATATGAAAAAATAACGTGAAAAAATTAACTGAAACCCGAGCAATTCAATGCATTTTCGTACACGTCTTCAGAAGAACTGATTCCTCTGAAAACGTGTGTGTGTGTATACCTTTAATTTTTTTGCTGTGGTATTTCTTTATAATTTACATATTGCTCTTACTGTGGTGTTGGGGAAAAACACAGTTTTTTTTTAATTCTGTGTCACTTTGATCTGTCTATTGCCTCTGCTCCTAATGTTGCCTCCCAGACTGCCTTTATTCCTATAGACTTGAGGTGAGTTACATTGTGTAGGATGTTGGACATCATGGGTTACTTAGGGTCCACAGTATAGTGACACCTCTGTATAACAGATTAAAAGGGTTTCTGTTTAAATGAAAATCCTTATCGAAATGCCCTATGCAACTGAGGTGGTCCATTGCATGGAGACCTCAGACACTTGCACTACTGCTGATGGGCAAAATCTTTAAGCAGCGGACTTGGTCCTTTGCATCGAATATTTGTCTGGCCATATATATCTCATCAGTTATATCAAATCTATCAAACAGGAGTCTATTATATAGAGGTTTTACATTTGTTTCAACAACATCCAAGGAACTCCATAATGGTTTAAATCACAACAGGCTAAGTTAAAAATACAGAGGGTTCGTATCTCTGTGTTGACAGATATGATGACACATGTAAATATAGTACATGGGTGAATTACAGCCTTAATGACTCTTCAACATGCTACCTTACACACCAATCAATAAAAAATTCATAAAATACTGCCTCACACGCTGGCAACAGGAGAGAGAGAGAGCGCAAGAGTTACCTCGAAGTCTGGGTACTGGGTAGTCTGGGCAAGACTTGGTAGTGCCACGGGCAGTTGCAACTGAGATTTCTTGTCATTAACTGCCCTTGACACTGAAGTCTGCCAACCGCTGGCCTGAGAGCCATAATGTAACAGCAACTAACAAAGTGCTTGTACAGCTGTACAGTAGAATAAATCGTATAATATTCTAATGTAAAATAAACTGTGATAGTTTCCTAGAGTTTTATTATATTCTTGCATTTCTGAATGGCTGCTACACAATCAGGAATGATGCAAGGAAGGAGACCTGATTCCAGGGATAGAAAACCCTAAAAATACAGAGTAAAATTATTGAGCAATGTGTGATCACAGTTGAATATGTTGAGGTCATTTTCCACCAAAACTAACGAGTAAACTTTTTACATACATTCCTAATGAATTCTTATTTCCAAAATGGACATATACATACATGTACTATTAATTTTACATAACACTGGTCATTCCCATTTCCCCAAAAGTGCAACACTTTTGTACATCTTTCTAAATAAACTGCTAATGATTATAATTATTATAAAATTGAAAGCATGGCTAAGGGTCTCAAACCAATCAAAAGGATCTTACAGGGAGGAAGAAAAATGGCAAATACAAGGAATAGAAATAACGGGTTTTAACTGAATAAGTAACAAATATCAAGAATAGATTATCCCACAAGAGTACTATGGTACGTCACAAGTAACAAGGAATTTCTGGCATCCGCACAACAATAATAATATTAAATTTTTTTTATCAATATTAATAGTAACAACTCTTACATATTTTTATCACATAAATACTATGTAAAACAAGTTTCATGTTACAGAGGCACACTTGTCTGAGAGGCAAAGCTTCCCTGTTGATTCTTCAAGTTACAAAGGTTATACAAGCAGTGCGACAATTTACAAATGTCACATATTTAAGCACAGACTAAAGATACTACTATAATGAACAATATAATTTTGCTCATGTCAAACTTTAAGCAAGCTAGAGAGCAGCACATCCTAGTGTTACGAAAGACTAGTTTAGTGCTACCTGGTAAGTCGACATGACTGGAAAATTTAACATTTCCATTTTCATTAAACAAACAAATAATATCACAAAAATTTGTACTGTGCTTTGCAGATATTCATATGACAGTGTTTTAAGATCATAATTAATTATAGAAGTGCCGTACTACACATACCACAAAACAGAGTAACTATGAACTAATATCCCATAATTTGGAGAGGAATCTTTAGGCAACATTTCAGTCATCCCGGACAACATCAAGTCATGACTGTAATTTGATAACGGTCCAGAATGCACAAGACTTGAAACACTTCGGCATTTTTATTGCTGAAATATTCTGTCTACACCGTAGGCCTCTCCAATATAATACAGATGTGATATTTATCACCTCTGTATTTGACTGAAGAAGCCTGCTGTTCAGGGGAAAACGTTGAGCCAGTAAAGATCAACTTATTGGCATTTTATACCATTTATAATATTGTTCAGGATAGATCAAAATACAGTGGACCCCCGGTGTTCGTCCTGCTCCAAACTCACCCTTTTATGCAAGTGTATTTTTTTAAATGCTTTTGTAAGTGTATTTTTGGGGGTCTAAAAGGACTAGTCTACTTTACATTATTCCTTATGGGAATAAATTTGTTTGGTAATGGCACTTGAACAGCATTCTGGAACAAAAAAATAACGAAAACCGGGGGTCCACTGTATTGTCTAAAAAATTGTCTTTAATGTGTGACTTAATAGTGAACTGTTCCAGCCATGATATAATGATGTTCATTCTACTTTAGTGTAACACTGATTCAGACCAAAACATAGGGTTACATTTTTATGGTAATTATTTCAATAATACAAATTTTCCACATGATACTACAGCCACTGGAAAAAAAAAGAGGTCCTGTACCCAAGTATTTACTGTCGCTGAAAGTCTTTATTTATATACTACTTTGCCAAAGTTGTCCCTCTTTCTGTCCAGTGGCTCAGTGGTAGTGCCTTCATCTCACAAGTGAAGGGCCTAGCCCCTATTCATCTGGTATATAGGTACCTGGATGTTAGCTGGCTGTAATGGGCAACATCCTGTGGTTTCCTTAGCATGCTGCACTGCACCTCACTTGAAATCAACATATCATTCATGGTGATTAAGATATACAAAATATATAGGGGCTCAAAGAAAGGACGATAGTTTGTAACACTTACCAAAATAGACTCAAGCTGTGGTATGACGCAGGAGTCTATAAACAAAATCAAGTGTAGGGAATATCAGTACACACTGACTCATACTGTCAATGTATGGGTCATACAGATATGGCATAATAGTCTCTGCTCTAGAGATAGGCAGGCCTTTGAGCTACAGTTGAGTTCCGACAACCTTCTACCATCCACCACACACTACAAAGGACTGTGTGAAGAAAACCATCTGATGAAGGATGACCATTCCTCAGTACAAATTATGTTTTATTACAATGATACTAATGGATGGGCATTAGTTTGAGAGACTTCCTGTCTACACACAATGCTAATTTGGTGTCACAGTTTGTGGAGTGAGCTCCCATAGCCTACTAGTAACAGATGTGATAGCAAATTTATCCTCAAACACTTAACCAACTCTACTTGGCTAAAGTACAAAAAACTGCCTCCACATATCAAAGATGAAGGCTGACTATAATGGTACTGTGGTTGACATAGGTTTTCTTTGGGCAAATGTGAATTGCAAATTCATGCAATTTTTTTTTTTTTTTATTAACACATTGACTATTTCCCACTGAGGCAGGGTGACCCAAAAAAAAAGAAGAAACACTTTCATCATAGCTTTATAAAGCTTTTCTTATTATTTTTAGTAATTTATACAGGAAAAGGGATTACTAGCCCATTGCTCCCAAATTCACATAATGTAGCACTGAAAATAAGTGGACCCCAGAGCCAAGGAACACCACTTCTAGAAGGATGTTGGACCAAGAGAAGCCTGATGTGGGCCAAATACTTGCTCTGCAAGGAAAGTATCCACACCAGAGAGCCTCATGTTTAGAATGTCCACCCACGCTGATGCAAAGATTTCCTCTCCGGTGTTCTTCATCCAAACACCCAACAAGGCAGTCATTAAATTTTGGTTTACATTGACACATTGTTATGGGGTATTATGGACTTGTTATGGGGGCTATTGGAACCCAACATGTATTATTGTAATTAAACAACATGAATACCTAATTATATTGAATTAATCAGAAGTACTGCTTGGGGGAGTTTTAAAAGATGGCCAAGCCGTTTAAACTCCCCCAAGCAGTACTTCTGATTAATTCAATATAATTAGGTATTCATGTTATTTAATTACAACAATACATGCTGGGTTCCAATAGCCCCCATAACAAGTCTATAATACCCCATAACATAACACACATCTATCTGTTTTCCTCGTATTTCTGTTCCCTTCCTAGACATTTTTTTTAACATACTAGTCATCTCTCACTGAGGAAGGTCATCCAAAAAAAGAAACACTTTCACCATCATTCACTGTCTTGCCAGAAATGCAAAAAGCAAATACAGTGGTACCTCGAGTTACGATATTTTTTCGTTCGAGAATGCTGTTCAAGTGCCATTACCAAACAAATTTATCCCCATAAGGAATAATGTAAAATAGACTAGTCCTTTTACACCCCCAAAAATATACCTACAAAAGCATTTAAAAAAATAAACTTACATAAAAGGGCGATTTTGGGGACCATCGTAACTCGAGGTACCACTGTATCCCCACCCCTCTTTTAGAGTGCAGGCACTGCACTTCCCACCTCCAGAAGTCAAATCTGGCTAACCGGTTTCCCTGGATCCTTCACAAAATGTTACCTAGACATCTCTTCCAGTATTCTCATAGGGTCTTCCATCTCAAGTCTTACTACACTAACTCATACTAAAAACACAATATATAATTACAAATGATTTTTAACATTAGTATGGTAATTAGCATCCTTAAATGGTAAACTTAAAATTTTTATTAAAATTAAATGTTATTTCCTAGGATGCAATATTAACCATCCACTAATAAACAGATTCAGATGCCTAAAACTCAATTTACAATAAACAAATCTAATAAATAATACTGTCAGATCATGCAATGTTCAGTGGTCAAAGCAGTTGGCTCACAACAGAGCTTCCCAGTTTGAATCCTGGGCAAGTCTCCATACTCCAAGTAACCCTGTTCACCTACTAGTAAGCAAGTATACCTGGGTGTTAACTGACTTACGGTTTACATCCTGTCTGGCTTGGGGGTCTAGATGAACCAAGGGTTTCCCATCCCCAGCACCAGTACCTTTGATATACCTTAGAAGAGTTTCAAGAGTTTCTCTACTCTCTGAGCCCGACCATGGTCAACCAGGCTGTTGCCCATATACTGTACTGTATACTCACTCTGTCCCCCAACTCAGATATACCACAGTGTACATCCACTCTGTCCCTGACATTTATACATCATGTACTATAATGTACATACACACTATCCCTGGCACCAGTATACTATACTGTACACTATCTCAGACACCGGTATATTATACAATGTATGCTCTGTCCCCAGCACCAGTATACTTTATACTGTACTGAACATTCACTCTGTCCCCAGCACCACTGAACCATATACTGTACACACTCTCCCCAGCACCAGTACACCATATACTGTACACTCACTGCTAGCAATTACTTTTTGAACAGTATTACTTGGTCTCCATGTCAAACTGTACAGGGAGAATACTATAACAGAACCCTGGAACAATGGAGGAAATTAATGTGAAACTTGAAGACTAAGTGAGGAGAAACAGCAAGTCTCTCTGAAATAATAATAAAAATGCTCATACATGAATTATAATGAGATGTTGATGATGATGATCAATAGCCCCATAAATAATTAGTTTATTCTACCCAAAATGCTTTGTATAAATATAGGCTTTTGATTGTAAGAAACAGTTGTATCAAATACGTATAGATTACTGGAAAATAAATTCTTATTATAATTTATACAGTGGAAAAGTAGATAAATAAATGCACAAATAATAAGCACAAAGGAGAGAGAAACTTGCAACGATGTTTCGGTCCGACTTGGACCATAAACACTAACACACGAAGGTAAGAGCCATTATATATATTTATATACGTATGTATATATGAGAGGAGGGCAGGGACGGTGCACGAGCCAACAAGTGATAACTCAAAGAAGGAAGAGAAACTTTACTTTATGACGCTTCACGAAAAGTGGGAATTTAACAATAAAGTTTCTTCCCATTTAAAGTGTCTTGGAATTACTATTGTGGACAACTTTATTTTCCAAAGCATTTCACCTTGCCTAGGTTCGAACACACAAATAAAAATTAATATTACAGTGGTACCTCGAGTTACGATATTTTTTCGTTCGAGAATGCTGTTCAAGTGCCATTACCAAACGAATTTATCCCCTTAAGGAATAATGTAAAATAGACTAGTCCTTTTACACCCCCAAAAATATACTTACAAAAGCATTTAAAAAAATAAACTTACATAAAAGGGCGATTTTGGGGACCATCGTAACTCGAGGTACCACTGTACTTGAAGTGACATCATAATGTCGAGAATTTTATTGAGCATCATTCCATGCCATGCAATGTGTGTCGTTTTTACCACCGCATTCAAAATGTTAAGGAAATCTGTAGTAGTGGTTAACATTTATTATTATACAGTACTTGCAACATACAGCAGTAACATGTAAATATAACCAAGAATCATTTCTGGTGCGAGCGTGGCATTTAGTAGAAAAATCGGGTATTTTAAATTTTGAGTTTTACCATTATTAACAAAGCTTGTCTCATTTAGGCCATTCTTCCAGGGTTTTACTACATAATAAAATGCTTCAAACAGTGCTTAAGACAGATCTTCAGATCGAGTGGTTTAATACTACATCACAATGGTGTACACTGTGTTAAAGATAACAAGTAATGTGGGAAAAAGACACATATGTACAGTTCAGGACATTTATTAGAGAAAATTTCACCATGAGTGGCTTCAAGACTGAAAAAAGAAACTCATGGCAAAATTTTTCCTCAAATAAATGTCCTGGACTGTACATAAGTCTCTTTCCCATATCTTGTCGGTATCACCATACCATTTTTCATAACTGGTAATGCACCTCTTGCAGTGTTTTACCTCCCTAGTTTAGATCACAGCATAACAAGTCATCATACCATGGCCTTGAGAGTGTCAACCACAGTGTGTATGGAGGGACGAACTTTAGGAGACATCTGCCAACACCCAGAAAGTAGATTTTCCAGGTCAACTGGAGTCCGAGGTGGAGCTGTGCACTTCAACTCTCCACACTCTGCATTAGCTATTACCTGTAAATATAATCATCACTTTCAAAATACTAATTGTTATATATAATCTTATTTTACCACTCTCATATGCCTTATTTCTATGACGCAATCTATTTTTGTAATAAGAAATTGAATGCCATAATGGTCTAACAAAATCTTAATTAATTTTCTAATGTTGAAATATACAAATACATAACCCGCACATACGAGAATGAAATTTATGATGTTGTTTTGGTCCAACTTGTAATATTAACTGGTTAATGGTCAGTCAGACCGAAATGTCATCATAAGTTTCATTCTACTATGTGCGGGTTATTTGTGTGTTGTGTCAGTCATGGTATTCTTTCTTTCAATGCACTGGCTGTATCCCACCGAGGCAGGGTGGCCCAAAAAGAATAACAAAGTTTCTCTCTTTAACTTTAGTAATACAGTGGACCCCCGAGTAACGAGCACCCCGGAAATCGTACAATTATGTAAGTATAATATTGTAAGTGCTTTTGTAAGTGTATTTTTGGGGGTCTGAAATGGACTAACCTACTTGACATTATTTCTTAAGGGAGTAAATTCGTTCGGTAATGGCACTTGAGCAGGCTACTGGAATGAATTTTGCTCGTTACTCGGGGGTCCACTGTATATACAGAAGGGATTACTAGCCCCTTGTTCCAGAGTCATGGTATTGTGCCTCTTTATTTGTAATTTTCAAATATAGATCACAACATTTCAGGAATGTTGTAATGAAGGAACAGTATATAAATCAGTGTACAAGCAAATATTAAAAGAGAATGAAAAGTAGTTTCTAATAATGACTTGCCTGATGATCGGACAGTTCTGAATGAGGTATGGCTGCCTGGGTGAGCACTTCCCACACCAGCCAACCCCATGAGAACACAGAGCTCTTCATACTGTACTCATCCTCCAATAAAGCCTCTGGCGCTAACCATCTCACTGGCAACACCTATAAAAAAAAATGTGGCTGCAGATTTCTCATCAACTATTGACTAGTGAATACTACACATGTCCTGAACACATTTAAAATGAGTAACTGTGGCATGCAAAGAGTACGTTACAATTTATTCGGCATATGTCTCCCAACCAGCGAACCTGGTGCTAAGGGTTTAACGATTATTAGGGTACCCATTAAATCAATACCTTGGTTCACTGACCAATCACAGGAGAGCCTGTCAAATGCGAAGGCAATGTGGTTCACTTGCGTCAGCATTTGCCAGACTTGCCTACCTGCTGGTTGAGTATGGTGCTCTCTCACTGGCTTTTGCTTTTGCCATTCTGTCACCGTTGTGTGGTACACCTACTATTCAATCTCTGTAGATAGTGTACATAAGTGTACATTCTTCTTTCTATCAACACACCGGCTGTATCCCACCGAGGCAGGGTGACCCAAAAAGAAAAACAAAAAGTTTCTCTTTTTAACTTTAGTAATGTATACAGGAGAAGGGGTTACTAGCCCTTTGCTCCCAGCATTTTAGTCGCCTCTTACGACATGCATGGCTTACAGAGGAAGAATTCTGTTCCACTTTCCCATGGAGATAAGAGGAAATGAACATGAACAAGAACTAGTAAGAAAATAGAAGAAAACCCAGAGGGATGTGTATATATATGCTTGTACATGCATGTGTAATGTGACCTAAGTGTAAGTAGAAGTAGCAAAATGTAACTGAAATCTTGCATGTTTACGAGACAGAAAAAAGACACCAGCAATCCTACCATCATGTTAAACAATTACAGGCTTTTGTTTCACACTCACCTGGCAGGATGGTATTACCTCCCTGGGTGGTTGCTATCTACCAACCTACTACCTAGAATAAGTGTACATTCTTGTATATATCTAGCAAATTATATCTGGTGAAGGAAATACAAGTTATAGTCTATCTGCTTAGTTTGTTTTCCTCCAAAACCCATTACAACCAGGTCGCAGGCCATTCATAACCTGTGCTCGTAATAGTAACATATAAAAAGAAATGTTCAAAACAATGTACAGTGGTACCTCGACTTACGTTGTTATCACCTTACGTTATATTCGATATCCGTTACTTATAACGTAAGAAATTTGAATGCGACATCCGTTGATTGATTCGTCTTACGCCTTTCGTACCGGACCTGTCCGCTTGGAGCCCAGCTGAGTGCGCACTCCAGGGAGCGTCAGTGTGCTATTGTTTACAAGCAAGAGCGACCACCCACCCACACCCACGCATTCATACCAGTATATTGTCATTATTCCACTGTTTTTAGTGCTTGCAACTGCTAAATAAGCTACCATGGGTCCAAGGAAAGATCCTAGTGCTAAGCCTGTGGCAAAGAGGAACAGAAATATATGTACGATAGAAATGAAGAAGGAGATAATAGAAAAATATGAAAATGGAGTGCGTATCAGTGAGCTGGCCAGGCTGTATGGTAAACCCTATTCTACCATCTCTACCATTGTGGATAAGAAATATTTAAGTAAAATCAAGGAAGCTGTTGTTGCAAAAGGTGCATCTGTGATCACAAAACACAGACCACAAGTGCTGGAAAATGTGGAAAGGTTGTTGTTGGTGTGGATCAACGAGAAACAGTTAGCAGGAGATACTGTTTCGGAGGGAATAATATGTGAAAAAGCAAGGCAGTTGCATGATGATCTCCTTAAGAAAATGCCTGCAACGAGTGAAGTGAGCGAATTTAAAGCCAGCAGAGGCTGGTTTCAAAAATTTAAGAAGCGTACTGGCATACATAGTGTTGTGAGGCATGGTGAGGGAGCCAGTTGTGACAAAAGTGCGGCTGAAAAATATGTGCCTGAATTCCAGGAGTACCTAGAGGCTGAACAATTCCTCCCCCAACAAGTGTTTAATTGTGATGAAACAGGCCTGTTTTGGAAGAAAATGCCCAACAGGACCTATATTACTCAGGAGGAAAAGGCACAGCCAGGACATAAGCCTATGAAAGACAGGCTAACTTTGATGCTTTGTGCCAATGCCAGTGGTGATTGCAAAGTGAAGCCTTTACTAGTGTATCTTTTGAAAATCCCGAGTGTTTGGCAGATGCGGTGTCAGCAAGTCTAACTTGTGTGTGATGTGGAAGTCTAACAAAAGGCTTGGGTCACAAAGGACATTTTCTTAGATTGGTTCAATGAAGTGTTTGGCCCCAGTGTGAAGAAATATCTATTGGACAATAATTTGCCACTTAAGTGCCTTCTGATAATGGACAATGCTCCTTGTCATCCTCCAAACTTGGTAGAGAAAATTGTGGAGGAGTTTAAATTCATCAAAGTCTAGTGACTCTCAAGCTGGTCCTAGTGGCATTCAAAGAAAAGGGAAGTAACCCCAGAAAAGAACTTACCACCTGCAGTGTTAATGGAAGGATTCCCTTCCAAACACTAGCATACTACTCCACCTTCTTCCCTCCTCCGTCCTCCACACATCAACAACTCTTCAATAAATGTAAGTGACATGTTATTGTACAATATTTGCATGTGTATTTATGTATTCTTTATTCAATTATTTATTATTTAATGTCCAAAAGTTCTAAAAAATATTTTATTTAACTACTTTTGGAAGTCTTGGACGGATTAAATTTATTTCCATTATTTCTTATGGGGAAAATTGATTCGTGTTACGTTTGTTTCGTCTTAAGAAATGCCCTCTCTGACGGATTAAAAACGTAAGTCGAGGTACCACTGTAGCTGTAATGTGTAACATATATTTCACAACTAATCCATTCATTATAATATCCATGAATGTTTTAGAGATTAATTTTATTTTTTACACACTGGTTATCTCTCACCTAGGAAGGGGTGACCCAAAAAAGAAGAAATGAAAAGTTTTTCGTGTTTACAACGACGTTTCGGTCTGACATGGACCATTTACAAAATCACACTAACAAAAAGGAGAGAAGGAGGGAGTATATATAGGCCAGCAGATAGGGACGGGACAAGAGAGGTAGTAGGAAAGAAGGAAGAGAGGTAGTGGTAGAGGTAGTAGTAGTAGAGTCAGTCAAATACTAAGAAAGAGGAGCACTGCAAGGGAGCTAGGGGCCCACAAAGGGTAGGAACAAGAACACAGAGGGAAAAATAATAACAGACCAAATGCCCAAGGCAGAAGAAAGAAAACTCAAAGGAGAAAGAGGAAAGGGGAAAAAGAATCAGATTAAGTTACAGGTGTTCTGAAGTTTGGAGCATTTTATTTATGTAATAATATTGGTAGAATTACCGACAATATGTTAAGTAAAAGGACACAAATGCCAACTTATTATTTTTGTCAGCGCCTTTTTTTTATTTATACAGGAGAAAGGGTTACTAGCCCCTCACTTCTGGCATTTTAGTCGCCTCTTATAACATGCATGGTTTATGGAGGAAGGATTCTTCTTTATTTCCCCTTGGAGAATAAGATTAATAATAATATTATACTGTTATTGAATAAGTGATGGTGAATGTGCAACTAGGGAATCACCATACCCTGGTGGGACACAGCTGGTGTGTTAAAAAATTATATATATTCTTAATACCCAACAGCTGCAGCAAGTAAAACCAAAGACAAAAAAAAAAATTCAAGAAGATTTAGTTGTTTAAGAACCATTTAAACTTAAAATATAAAGGATAACAATAACACAATAAAAAGAAGAAATATCAGAAGGATCATATTTAGAAGAGCTAATATCTAAATAATGGAGAGGAAATAGAGGTGAAGGTATGCCACAGAACAAAAGTGCTTACAGCACTGACTTGATAATTTTAAGATTGGCTTACTATGGGTTTGAATCCTGTCCCTTCTGCAAGGTGAATAATAGTGTACATTGCATACAACTGCAGCAAGGAAGAGGACAAAGGCAATTGAAAAGTCATGTTTGAGGGTTATGTGTGGTGTAAATATGGTGTAATTAATTCACAAGAATGTGTAGGACATGACTTATAGCTGGGTGTCTCCTTGTAAATATAAGATTGTTAAAATCAGCATTTTTTCACTCATTATTCGAGGATATGCTGACCAAAAATATGCAAAGTAAAAAAATGGGGAGGAGAGGTGTGGAATCTGTCCCTAGAACTCCCTACAAACACTAGTCACTTGTACAATAATGTGAAATCTCATTTGAGGCAATCAAGACAGAAGCAACAGATAAAATATAATACCTGATTTCTGTATGTACAGTACTCAGCAGAGTAAGCATCATGGGTGAGTGCTGGGGAAGCTAGTTTGACCTGCAGAGCTGAGGTAATGAGACAGTTACGAGCTGCCACGTCCTTATGAGTGTGACGCCGGCCACTCAGGTATTCCAATCCTTCGGCTACCTACATCAAAGCAGAACATATTTATATATATATATATATACTATAGTATGTACATGTACGTATATACAGTGGACCCTCGGTTTTCGTTCACCTCCAAACTCGAACAATTATGTAAGTGTATTTTTGTAAGAGCTTTTGTAAGAGTATATTTGGGGGTCTGAAATGACTAATCTAATTTACATTTGTCCTTATGAGAACAAATTTGTTTGGTAACGGCACTTGAAAAGCATTCTGGAAAGAATTTTCAACGAAAACCGAGGGTCCACTGTATATAACAATGTTTAATATGACAGTTTAGCTATGTATTACAAACATCTGACAATGTATTACAGATATCTGACACTGAATGTCTAAGCTTCTACAAGCCAAACCTGTAGTGAAAGACTGAGGCACTGGGTCTGTGTGAGAGGCGGTGGCCGAAGGCTACCAATGGGTCGGGGCGACTCTTTTCTTGTTGCCAGCAAAAACTGCTTCATATCACCCTTTACAAAGAATATTTTATATTACTACAGATGTAATTTTTTCATAAATACAAAACACAATATAAAAAGATGAATGTAGAAATTAATGAGCCATCTCCTATAATGTGGCACAGTACTTAAAATTCTATGCAACAGGTTAGTCACTGATACTACAGTGCTTATTACCTTCTTTTTACAGGTGGAAGATACTGCGTTAATTATTATGAATTCAGAATTTTCTGTTTTGCTAAGTTCATACAGTGGTACCTCGACTTACGAGCAGCTTCCAACTCAAACAATTATGTAAGTGTATTTCTGTAAGTGCTTTTGTAAGTGTAATTTTGGGGGTATGAAACAGATTAATCTAATTTACATTATTCCTTATGGGAACAAATTCGTTTGGTATTGACACTCAAACAGCCTTCTGAAACAAATTAAGCTCGTAACTCGAGGTACCACTGTATTCTAAAAATTCAATTAAGCCAAAAACTTTTGCATGGCATGTATTAATAAACATGTAATTTTTTTTTTTAATATACCAGATGTCTCCCACTGAGACAGGGTGACCCAAAAGAAGAAAACTATAAAATGTTCTCCTTTTACATTTAGTAATCTAGTATACAGAAGGGACAAATGGCTCTTGCTCTTGGCATTTTAGTTGTCTCTTACGACAAGCATGGTTTACAGAGGAAGGATTCTTTTCCACTTTCCAATGGAAAATGAATATATAAGTTATTGTATCAAGACTTCTAATAAATAACTTACCCAGTCAGTGTACTGGGTGATAAGAAGGTGAGGAGTGCGAGAGGTGCACAGGGCCAGGGTGGTGACCACGTTGGGATGTGCAGGACCACCAAACATAGCTGCTTCTCTACACACCTCTGCTAGTAAGGTCTCGTCTCTGGTGCTCACCACCTGACATTGGTACAACAAACATCTGAATTTTGAAATATGACTTGGAAAGCAATGCTACTAAGCAACCTTAAAAGCCTTTACTCTGATTATTACATTCATGGGAGAAGTGCTAAACCCATAGGAATGTGAAATAAATACAGTGGTACCTCGAGTTACGATGGTCCCCAAAATCGCCCTTTTATGTAAGTTTATTTTTTAAAATGCTTTTGTAAGTATATTTTTTGGGGTGTAAAAGGACTAGTCTCTTTTACATTATTCCTTATGGGGATAAATTCGTTTGGTAATGGCACTTGAACAGCATTCTCGAACGAAAAAATGTCGTAACTCGAGGTACCACTGTAATTAGGTTCAATAAAATTCTTTATATCAAGAGCCCCTCACTGGCATCAAGGAATCTCTTGATGGGATAATTACCCTAAAGAAACCTCATTTCCCTGTTTATATGCTGTACAACAATAATGTATTATAATCTTGAAGCGTCTCTTAATTCCATTAAAGAAAGCCTTTCATTTTTTTATTTTTTAAGCAAATCTATATCTGAAATTTTTCATGAAAATTAAAATCAACACAATTCAAAAGAATACCTTGACCATGACAAGTTTTTCTGGATCAGGGGGCACATCCTCTCCATCAGACTCCTCTGCAGAGTTTCTTAATCTTGCCAGCTGAACATCACCAAACTCGCCACGTCCTGGAAGATAAATCACCCTCATTTGTGAAAAAAACCAAAGTAACAATTTTGATAAAACATTACAGGTGGCCCTCCACATTCGTGAGTTCCACTTTCATGAGCTTCGAACAATCGCAAATGCCCAGCCGCCTATTATCGGCAGTGACGCTGGCAGTAAAGAGTTCAAATCCACACACTAGACTCATCATGCCATGCAGTTACACTCCATATAATCACCTCCATTCAACTGTCATCAGTAACTGCATGGCTAACTATCATCATCATCATCATTGTCATTGTCATCATCACAAGTCATCAGAGTTCGTCTGCCTAACCTTACGAGTGGTGAGTGTTCTGTTTGTTCATTACAGTGGAACCCGGAGTTTTGTATGCTCTGAGTATCATACTTTGAGTTTAGAACCGTTTTTTCAGCTAAATTTTGTCCCGAGTTTCGCACTGTGCCCAGTGTTTCATACCGCGTACCAGACCTATCCGCCTGCCCGCGGACAGGTCGTGAGTCAGTCTGCCTTTGTTTATCTTTGAGTGAACATTACCTGGCGTGCTCATCCAAACATTTTACAATTAATTCATTGTGTTTGGTGCTTGTTTATTGAGTGCGACTGTGAAATAAGTCACCATGGGCCCAAAGAAACTTCCTACTGGCACCTCTTTGGTAAAGAAAGTGAGAAACACCATAGAAGTGAAGAAAGAAATAATACAAAAAATACGAGAGTGGCGTGTGACTTGTGGAGCTTGCCAGGATGTTTGGCAAAAGTAAATCAACAATCGCTTCTATCCTGGCGAAGAGAAAAGAAATCAAGGAAGCTGATGTTGCAAAAGGTGTTGACATGTTAACCAAAAATTGATCACAAACAGTGGAAGAGGTTGAGAAGTTGTTGCTGGTGTGGATCAACAATAAACAGATAGCAGGTGATAGTGTTTCGGAGTCACTCATTTGTGAAAAGGCAAGGCAGTTGCATGACGATCTCATAAAGAAAATGCCTGCAACGAGTGCTGATAGTGAATTTAAGGCCAGCAGAGGCTGGTTTGACAGATTTAAGAAGCATAGTGGCATACACAGTGAGGTAAGGCATGGTGAGGCTGCAAGTTCAGACAAAAGTGCGGCTGAAAAATTCGTAAGTGAATTTAAGGGGTACATAGACACTGAAAAATTCAAACCAAAACAAGTGTTCAATTGTGACGCCTCTTTTTGAAGAAAATGCCAAAGAGGACCTACATCACGCAGGAGGAAAAGGCACTGCCAGGACACAAGCCTATGAAAGACAGGCTAACTCTTTTGTTCTGTGCTAACGCTAATGGGGATTTTAAAGTGAAGCCTTTACTGGTGTATCACTCAGAAAATCCCAGTGTGTTCAAAAAACCAATGTCATCAAGAATAAATTGTGTGTGTTGTGGAAAGCTAATAATAAGGCATTGGTCACGAGGCAAATTTTCAAAGAGTGGGTCCATGAAGTGTTTGGCCCCAATGTGAAAAAATACCTCCTGGAAAATAAATTGCAACTCCAGTGCCTCCTGTTACTGGACAATGCTCCTGCTCATCCTCCAACCTTGGTAGACCTATTGTCTAGGGATCAGTTTTATAACAGTGAAGTTCTTGCCTCCTAACACCACTCCTCTCATCCAGCCCATGGACCAGCAAGTCATTTCAAATTTCAAAAAACTCTACACCAAAGCAGTGCTTGAAAAGTGCTTTGAAGTGACCCTGGACACTCAGATGACCCTAAGAGGGTCAACTGAGAGGGTCACTTCACTATCCTCCATTGTATAAGCCTTATAGGTAAAGCTTGGGAGGGAGTGACTTCCAGGACATTGAACTCTGCTTGGAGAAAATTGTGGCCAGATTGTGTCCAAGAGAGGGATTTTGAAGGGTTTGAGGCTGCCGACCCTCTGCCCGTTGTGGACCGTATTGTGGCATTGGGGAAGTCCCTGGGGTTGGAGGTGAGTGGCGAGGATGTGGAAGAGTTTGTGGAGGCCAACAGGAAAGGGCTAACCACTGACGAGCTGCAAGAGCATCTGGAACAGCATCAGACCACAGTTGAGGAACTTGCTTCAGAGGAGGAGGAGGAGGAGGAGGTGGAAGAGGGAGTAAAGGAGGTGCCTTCTTCAGTACTCACCTAGTTGTGGTTGCAGGGGTCGAGACATAGCTCCTGGCCCAGCCTCTTCACTGGCCGCTACTGGGTCACTCTACCTGCGCCATGAGCTTTATCATACCTCTTCTTAAAGCTATGAATGGATCCTGCCTTCACTACATTGCTTCCCAAACTGTTCCACTTCCTGACCACTCTGTGACTGAAGAAATACTTCCTAACATCCCTGTGATTCATCTGAGTCTTCAACTTCCAACTGTGTCCCCTTGTTGCTGTGCCCCTCTCTGGAACATTCTGTCTCTGTCCACCTTGTCAATTCCTCTCAGTATTTTATAATATGTCGTTATCATGTCCCCCCTATCTCTCCTGTCCTCCAGTGTTCGTCAGGTCGATTTCCCTTAACCTCTCCTCGTTGGACATAACCCTTAACTCCAGGAATAGTCTTGTTGCAAACCTTTGCACTTTCTCTAGTTTCTTTACGTGCTTGGCTAGGTGTGGGTTCCAAACTGGTGCTGCATACTCCAATATGGGCCTAACATACACAGTGTACAGGGTCCTGAACGATTCCTTATTAAGATGTCAGAATGCTGTTCTTAGGTTTGCTAGGCGCCCATAAGCTTCAGCAGTTATTTGGTTGATGTGCACCTCAGGAGATGTGCCTGGTGTTATACTCACCCCAAGATCTTTTTCCTTGAGTGAGGTTTGTAGTCTCTGGTCCCCTAGACTGTACTCCGTATGCAGTCTTCTTTGCCCTTCCCCAATCTTCATGACTTTGCACTTGGTGGGGTTGAACTCCAGGAGCCAATTGCTGGACCAGGCTTGCAGCATGTCCCATTTTAGGGACATATTAAAAAGGCGCCAGAAGCAGCACTCTGGACAGTTATTTTGAGCGACAGGGTCCAGCGACTCTCAAGCTGGTCCTAGTGGCATTAAAAGACAAAGAAGGGAAGTAACCCCAGATAAGGACTTGTTACCTAAAGTCTTTATGGAAGGGATTCCCTTCCAAACAATAAGTGCTCCCTCACTCCTCCTCCCTATCTTCCAGATGCCAGCAACAGTCTTCAATAAAGGTAAGTAAATGTTATTTTAAATGTTTATTTAAATGTATATTTATAAATTTATTACTGTGTGTGTTTATCTGTGTTGTGTGTATGTAAAACTATAGTTATTCTTTAAAAAATGTATTTTTTGTGAATATTTTTGTGGGTTTGGAACGGATTAATTGGATTTACATTATTTCTTATGGGAAATATTGCTTTGACTTTAGAACGTTTCAACTTTAGAACTAGCTCCTGGAATGGATTAAGTTCGAAACTCGAGGTACCACTGTATTTGTTATTAAACCATAACATGTATGTAGGTAGTAGGTTGGTAGACAGCAACCACTCAGGGAGGTACTACCATCCTGCCAGGTGACTGTGAAACAGAAACCTGAAACTGTTTTACATGATGGTAGGATTGCTGGTGTCTTTTTTCTGTCTCATAAACATGCAAGATTTCAGGTACGTCTTGCTACTTCTACTTACACTTAGGTCACACTACGCAAACATGTACACGTTTATTGTATACACACTCATCTGAGTTTTCTTTGATTTTATCTTAATAGTTCTTGTTCTTATTGCTTTTCCCTTTCATATCCATGGGGAAGTGGAATAAGAATCTTTCCTCCGTAAGCCATGCGTGTTGTAAAAGTCAACTAAAATGCCGGGAACAATGGGCTAGTAACCCCTTTTCCTGTATAGCTTACTAAAAGAAGAAGAAGAAAATCGTCAAAGTGGGATGTTTGAATGTGCGTGGATGTTATGCGAATGATAAGAAAGAGATGATTGTAGATGTTATGAATGAAAAGAAGCTGGATGTCCTGGCTTTAAGTGAGACAAAGCTGAAGGGGTAGGAGAGTTTCAGTGGGGAGAAATAAATGGGATTAGATCAGGGGTTTCAAATAGAGTTAGAGCTAAAGAAGGAGTGGCAATAATGTTGAATAATCAGTTATGGCAGGTAAAGAAGGAATATAAATGTATAAATTCAAGGATTATGTGGAGTAAAATAAAGGTTGGATGTGAAAAGTGGGTTATAGTAAGTGTTTATGCACCTGGAGAAGAGAGAAGTGTAGAAGAAGAGAGAGATTTTGGGAAATGTTGAGTGAGTGTGTGGGGAGTTTTGAACCAAGTGAGAGAGTAATTGTGGTTGGGGATCTTAATGCTAAAGTGGGTAAAAATGTTGTGGATGGAGTAGTAGGTAAATTTGGGGTGCCAGGGTAAATGTAAATAGGAGCCATTAATTGAGCTATGTGTAGAAAGAGGTTTGGTAATAAGTAATACATATTTTATGAAAAAGAGGATAAATAAATATACAAGGTATGATATAGCACGTAAGGAAAGTAGTTTGTTGGATTATGTATTGGTGGATAAAAGGTTGATGAGTAGGCTTCAGGATGTACATGTTTATAGAGGGGCAACGGATATATCAGATCATTATTTGGTTGTAGCTACAGTTAGAGTAAAAAGGGAGATGGGACAAAAGGAAAATGGCAACAGCAAGTAAGAGAGAGGTAAAAGTGTATAAACTAAGGGAGGAGGAAGTTAGGGTGAGATATAAGCAACTATTGGCAGAAAGGTGGGCTAGTGCAAGTAGGAGTAGTGGGGGTTGAAGAGAGTTGGGATAGTTTTAAAAAAGCAGTATTAGAATGTGGGGCAGAAGTTTGTGGTTATAGGAGGGTGGGTGCAGGAGGAAAGAGGAGGAGTGGTGGAATGAAGAAGTAAAGGGTGTGATAAAGAGAAAAAGGTAGCTTATGAGAGGTTTTTACAAAACAGAAGTGTTAGTAGAAGAGCAGAGTATATGGAGAGTAAAAGAAAGGTGAAGAGAGTGGTGAGAGAGTGCAAAAGAAGAGCGGATGAAAGAATGGGAGAGGATCTGTCAAGAAATTTTGCTGAAAACAAGAAAAATTTTTGGAGTGAGATAAACAAGGTAAGAAAGCCTAGGGAACGAATGGATTTGTCAGTTAAAAACAGAGTAGGGAGTTAGTAGATGGGGAGCTGGAGGTATTGGGTAGATGGCGGGAATATTTTGAGGAACTTTTAAATGTCGATGAAAAGAGGGAGGCGATAATTTCATGTACTGGCCAGGGAGGTACAACATCGTTTAGGAGTGAAGAAGAGCAGGATGTGAGTGTGGGGAGGTGCGTGAGGCATTACGTAGAATGAAAGGGGTAAAGCAGCTGGAATTGACGGAATCATGACAGAAATGTTAAAAGCAGGGGGATATAGTGCTGGAGTGGTTGGTATTTTTGTTTAATAAATGTATGAAAGAGGGAAGGTACCTAGGGATTGGCAGCGAGCATGTATAGTTCCTTTATATAAAGGGAAGGGGGATAAAAGAGAGTGTAAAAATTATAGGGGAATAAGTTTACTGAGTATACCAGGTAAAGTGTATGGCAGGGTTATTATTGAAAGAATTAGAGGTAAGACAGAGAGTAGGATTGCAGATGAGCAAGGAGGCTTTAGAGTGGGTAGGGGATGTGTAGATCAAGTGTTTACAGTGAAGCATATATGTGAACAGTATTTAGATAAAGGTAGAGAAGTTTTTATTGCATTTATGGATTTAGAAAAGGCATATGATAGAGTGGATAGGGGAGCAATGTGGCAAATGTTGCAAGTGTATGGAATAGGTAGTAAGTTGCTGAAGGCTGTAAAGAGTTTTTATGAGGATAGTGAGGCTCAGGTTAGGGTGTGTAGGAGAGAGGAGATTACTTCCCGGTAAAAGTAGGTCTTAGACAGGGTTGTGTAATGTCACCATGGTTGTTTAATATATTTATAGATGGGGTTGTAAAAGAAGTAAATGCTAGGGTGTTGGGGAGAGGGGTGGGATTAAATTATGGAGAATTAAATGCAAAATGGGAGTTGACACAGTTACTTTTTGCTGATGATACTGTGCTTATGGGAGATTCTAAAGAAAAGTTGCAAAGGTTAGTGGACGAGTTTGGGAGAGTGTGTAAAGGTAGAAAGTTAAAAGTGAACATAGATAAGAGTAAGGTGATGAGGGTATCAAACGATTTAAATAAAGAAAAATTGGATATCACATTGGAGAGA
This sequence comes from Cherax destructor, assembly GCA_009830355.1. Classification (NCBI taxonomy): domain Eukaryota; kingdom Metazoa; phylum Arthropoda; class Malacostraca; order Decapoda; family Parastacidae; genus Cherax; species Cherax destructor. The sequence continues at coordinate 281,682 of WNWK01000700.1, forward strand.
GGGATTATGGAAGAAGTAAATGTTTTCAGATATTTGGGAGTTGATGTGTCAGCAGATGGGTTTATGAAGGATGAGGTTAACCATAGAATTGATGAAGGAAAAAAGGTGAGTGGTGCATTGAGGTATCTGTGGAGACAAAAACGTTATCCATGGAGGCAAAGAAGGGAATGTACGAAAGTATAGTGGTACCAACACTCTTATATGGGTGTGAAGCATGGGTTGCAAATGCTGCAGCGAGGAGGAGGCTGGAGGCAGTGGAGATGTCCTGTCTAAGGGCAATGTGTGTGTAAATATTATGCAGAAAATTCGGAATGTGGAAATTAGGAGAAGGTGTGGAGTTACTAAAAGTATTTGTCAGAGGGCTGAAGAGGGTTGTTGAGGTGGTTTGGTCATTTAGAGAGAATGGATCAAAGTAGAATGACTTGGAGAGCGTATAAATCTGTAGGGAAGGAAGGCGGGGTAGGGGTCGTCCTAGAAAAGGTTGGAGGGAAGGGGTAAAGGAGGTTTTGTGGGCGAGGGCTTGGACTTCCAGCAAGCATGTGTGAGCGTGTTAGATAGGAGTGAATGGAGACGAATGGTTTTGGGACATGACGATCTGTTGGAGTGTGAGCAGGGTAACATTGTGTGAAGGGATTCAGGAAACCAGTTAATTGATTTAGTTGGACTTGAGTCCTGGAAATGGGAAGTACAATGCCTGCACTTTAAAGGAGGGGTCTGAGATAGTGACAGCTGGGAGGGACTTTTCTCAGCTGTAGTATCTGAGCTCCTCTGCAAAGACAGTGATTATGTATGAGTGTGGTGAAAGTGTTGAATGATGATAAAAGTTTTTTCTTTTGGGGATTTTCTTTTCTTTTGGGTCACCCTGCCTCGGTGGGAGAGGCCGACTTGTTGAAAAAAAAAAAAAAAAAAAAATGTATGTACAATATTTTACGATGTTTTCATGTGTTTTTTGATTGTTCATGGTTCAATAGGTTAAGGAAGAAGTAATGTTAGGCTAAGTAAATGCTATTATTATATTTCCCTACAATATATTTGCGAACCAAACATTCGCGAGTTTTCAACATTTGCGAGGTTCTTGATCCCCTAACCCTCGTGAATGTGGAGGGCCACCTGTATATCATCTGTAGTATCGGCAAACCTCTGGTAAGACAGTGATTGAGTGAGTGATGATGAAAGTGCTTCTTCTTTCTCGGGTTGCCCTGTCTCAGTGGGAAATGGCCAATGTGTTAACAAAAAAATATTTATATATTATCATGTCAAATATAGCTAACATTAATAAATGCTGTACAGTATACTCACGCTACCACTACATTCTGGTATCACTTATGATAGTACTACTTACCTAGTGTGAGAAGCACTTGAAGATTTTCCCTCTGTATAGTAGGTGTATCTTGACCTAGTTGATTCACTGTATGATTAGAATCTTGTTTAGTATACAGATTTTCACTTGGACCAGCATGAGCTGCACTCTGCGTCGAGGGTGAGGAATTGGGTTGTAATGGTGATGAATGCTGAGTGGAAACTGAAGATCCTCCTAAGGTTCTGGTTGATGCCTGTGACAGCCCCAGATGAGTGGAAGTCCCCAGTGTGTGAGTGGACACCTGTGAGAGCTGCACCTGGCAGGAGTTGTCCAGTTTGTTGCCAGCCACGGTGGTACCTGTGCCCATGTCTCGAGTCTCTGGTTCTCCCAAGCCCGGTATGGTGGAGTACACCAACCTCTCTTGCTCCTCGGGGTTTTGAGCTTCATCAACTCCGTCACCTAAAATATATACCTTTCTTGATATTTCATCAATCAACTATAACATGTTTTGATATGAATATGAATAAAAGTGTGACTTAAGAGTATTATATAACACTCAAGACGTTAATTTGTATGTTCAATTTTTACCTCGAGTGTGTTGAGGTGAGTGCTTTAATTTTTGTCGTCGCTGCCTGCAGTAGATGAGCATGGCACCCACCAAGGCCATATAGGCTGCTGCTCCACCTACAGCCACACCCACAGTCCGACCCAATAGCTGCGCACTTTCCCCTGAAAGCAATGTTTGTTAAAGTATAAAATCAAGTACTGGGCCAAGGGGGCGCTGACCCTTGGAACAACCCCCAGGTAGACTCCAGGTTGGAAGATGTTCATAATTTTGGAAGTTCAGTAAACTTAAATACAGTGGACCCTCTGTTTTCGTCGATCTCCATTATCACTGATTTCATTTTTGGCCAACTTTTCTCGTCGAAAAATTGGCTCCGTTTTCATCAATTTTTTCAGTTTTTGTCGATGATATGGAACCTGTCCAGTGCCCAGCGCACATAAAGCCTGCCTGCCCGCCTCAAATGCACATTCACAGGCAGTGTTGTGTTGTTTCTGGGCGAGTAAACATATTCTGCGAGGTCATATGAAACATTTCATAATATTCCATTGGTTTTTGTGCTTATTTATTGTGTGTGACTGCTAAATAAGCCACCATGGGCCCAAAGAAAGCTCCTAGTGTCAGTCCTTTGGTAAACAAAGTGAGGAACACCGTAGAATTGAAGAAAGAAATCATAGAAAAATGTGATAGTGGCATAAGTATTGCCGACCTCGGCAGGATGTACCAGAAGTGGCCAACAACCATCAGTTCCACTGTGGCGAAGAGAAAAGAAATCACGGAAGCTTATGTTGTGAAAGGGGTGAATACGATAACAAAACAGAGATCACAAACAATTGAAAATATGGAGAAATTGTTGTTGGTGTGGATAAACGAAAAACAGTTAGCGGGTGAAAGTGTCGTGCAGTCAATAATTTGTGAAAAAGCAAGGCAGTTGCATGACGATCTCATAAAGCAAATGCCTGAAATGAGTGCTGATGTTGTTGAATTTAATGCCAGCAAAGGCTGGTTTGAAAAATTCAAGAAGCGAAGTGGCATACACAGTGTTGTTAAGGCATGGCGAGGATGCCAGTTCAGACAAACATGCAGCTGAAAAATTCGTGCAGAAATTCAAAGACTATGTAGAGGCTGAAAAATTCGAACACCAACAAGTGTTCAATTGTGACGAAACAGGCCTGTTTTGGAAACAAATGCCAAAGAGGACCTACATCATGCAGGAGGAAAAGGCACTGCCAGGACACAAGCCTATGAAAGACAAGCTAACTCTCTTGTTGTGTGTTAATGCTCGTGGGAATTTAAAAGTGAAGCCTTTACTGGTGTATCACTCAGAAAATCCCAGTGTGTTTAAGAAAAACAGTGTCATCGAGAGTAAACTGTGTGTGCTGTGGAAGGCTAACAGTAAGGCATGGGTCACGAGGGAAATTTTCCTGGAATGGTTCAATGAAGTGTTTGGCCCGAGTGTGAAAACATACCTCCAGGAAAAGAAATTGCCACTCAAGTGCCTCCTGTTAATGGACAATGCTCCTGCTCATCCTCCAGACTTGGAAGACCAATTGTTTAAGGAATTCAAATTTATAACAGTGAAGTTCTTGCCTCCTAACACCCCTCCTCTCATCCAGCCCATGGACCAGCAGATCATTGCAAACTTCAAAGAACTGTACACCAAAGCCATGTTTCAAAGGTGCTTTTACATAACCTCAGACTCTGAATTGACCCTAAGAGAGTTCTGGAGGGATCACTTCAATATCTTTCACTGCATAAGCCTTATAGAAAAGGCTTGGCAGGGAGTGACTTCCAGGACAATGAACTCTGCTTGGAGAAAATTGTGGCCAGATTGTGTCCAAGAGAGGAATTTTGAAGGGTTTGTGGATGACCCCGTCGAACCTCTGCCTGTTGTGGAAAGTATTGTCACATTGGGGAATTCCATGGGGTTGGATGTGAGTGGCCAGAATGTGGAAGAGTTGGTGGAGGACCACAATCAAGAGCTAACCACTGAAGAGCTGCAACACCTTCATCTGCAACACCAACAAACCACAGCTCAGGAAACTGCTTCAGAGGAGGAGGAAGAGAGATGGAAGAAGGTGCCTTCTTCAGAGATTAAGGAGATTTGTGGAATGTGGAGTAGGGTGCATTCATTTGTTGAGGAACATCACCCTGACAAAGATGTTGCAACCCATGTTGGCAACATGTACAATGACAATCTCTTGTCCCATTTTAGGGACATTTTAAAGAGATGCCAGAAACAGAGCTCTCTGGACAGATATTTAGTACCACAGGTGTACAGTGACTCTCAAGCTGGTCCTAGTGGCATTAAAAGACAAAGCAGGGAAGTGACCCCAGATAAAGACTTGGTACCTAGAGTCCTTATGGAGGGGGATTCCCCTTCCAAACAATAGCCTCTCTTCCCTCTCCCCTCCTCCCTGTCTTCCATCCACCAAGAACAGTCTTCAATAAAGGTAAGTGTCATGTTGAATGTTTATTCTTTTGTATCTTTAAAGGTCAAAAAAATTGTTTTGGTTAATACTTCTGGGTGTCTGGAATGGATTAATTTGATTTACATTGTTTCTTATGGGGAAAATGGTTTCGGTTTTGGCCGGTCTCTCTGGAACTGATTAAAGATGAAAACTGAGGGTCCACTGTATAGGCCTTGAGAAGATTTTTTATGTCTGTTGTCTAAAAATTAATGATGGCCAGTTTCTGTAAGAAAAGTTACTCCATCTGCTTTGAGTACTCCTTACACAACATCGCTACTTCAACAATATTGCAAAAACACATTTCAAGGTACTGAACTATTGTACTTATTAATAGAAACTTGATATAACGAAAGAATTTTTTTAAATGAAACTAATATGGTAATCCTACTGTAGTTAGCTTGATTTTAAAGAAAAAACGTCTAAAAACAATTAAAATGTTTCATAACCATCTTTAGTTTCAATGTCTGACAATCTTAAATTTTAAAACAGCAAGATAAATCCACCGGGTCCAAGATATACAAAAGATTTAATTTTGTTCGAATAAATATAGCAATTTACAAAAATGTCATAACATTCAATGTAACTACTATGTATATTCATTATTAATCCCTTCATTAAATCGAATGAATTCTATTGCTAAAATTATTATACTACTAATCAGTCATGGAAAAATAAAAACATATGCAGTATAATGTGATCCTTTATTGATAACGTTTCACCCACACAGTGGGCTTTATCAAGTCACAAACAGATCTACCTGGGTGAAAGGTATGCGAGTATATATAGGATGGAGTTAAATGGAGAATGCTGGGTCAGTTGGAGAATGCTGCATGTGATAATCTTCTGAGTAGGGTGACAGAGTCTAGGACCTTGGGTAGCTTTAAAAAGAGATTGGGCAAGTACATTGGTCCCTCGGTTTTCGGTCATCTCCAAACTCGAACATTTATGTAAGTGTATTTTCGTAAGTGCTTTTGCAAGTGTATTTTTGGGGGTCTGAAATAGACTAACCTATGTGACATTATTTCTTAAGGAAGGAAATTCGTTCGGTAATGGCACTTGAGCAGCATTCTGGAAAGAATTTTCGGCGAAAACCGAGGGTCCACTGTACTATATGAGTAGACCATCTGCAGTGTTCCTCCATTCTTATGTTCTTATGTGGGAAAGCGATGAAGAACATAAGAATGGAGGAACACTGCAGATGGTCTACTCATATACTTGCCCAATCTCGTTTTGTGACTTGATAAAGCACACTGTGAGGGCAAAACGCTGTCAATAAAGGATCACATTATACAGCTTATGTATTTAATTTTCCATTGTGCCGGTATTTTATACCATTTATTTCCATTAATCATTTATAATTATCATCATCCGTAATGAATATAATGAATTAAAATGGTTTCAGAACAAATCTTAAGTACCACCAGGACCAATTCATAAATCTTTTTCAATCTTTAAAAAATAAAACCTAAATAATAATTTGCAAAATGGGTTCTAAAGAATTAATTAGTTTCAAGAATAAATCAATTTCATCATAAATTCCAATCCCATCAGAATAAATCAATATCTTTTAGTGACCCACAGCTTGAACATTATCTTAAAATCCCTCGTCCTGTTTCCTGACAAACCTTACCTAACCTAACCATCTTAACATCCCACATGAGTCTCACCTGTGACGGTGACGGAGATCTCTGCCCTTACTAGTCCACCCATGTTGCCAGCTGTGCACCCATACAGCCCCCCATCCTCACGTCGTACCCCTGTCACCTGCAATGTCCCATTCCCATGCACCTCAACTCTGTAAGTGAGTAAGTATACAAAGTGTTTGCATCAAACACATTTAGATAAAAAAAGATCCACTATATCAGGCATATTAGTTAATGTAAATCAAGTCCTAATAACACTTAACTATTTTCATTCACATGAAATTCAGTACATATTTGCTTTATGACACTTTTTGGCAGGTTTTTTCATTCATCCATCCACAGCTCAATGAAAAACTTATGTAATTTCTAAATCTGTGTTTATTCAACTGGAATACACTGTTTTGAGTTCTGTCTTGGTTAGATACGTACATACTTTATTATGTGAAAAAAACATTATGTTCATTACTACTGTAACTTACAGAATGGTGGGACACAACTGCTGAATCAATTATGTTTCTCACATTTTGATTGCTATCTTCAGTGCATAGAAATGTATAGTGCACAAAAAACTTATCAAACTAAAAGAAAATCACTGTACTAACCTTTCAGGATCAAAGGCATTAGTAGTATGGTTGTAGTCCCAGTGTATTGAGGGTTTCGGACTGCCACGAGCCAGACACTCCAAGACCAGAGTGCCTCCCCTGTCCACCTGCACTGGTCCCTGGGTCACCCACTCCAGTACGGGGCTCTCTGAACATCATCAAACAATTAAAACACTGGATCACTGAAGCAGATATACTGGCCCATGGTGGGCAGCTCTTATACTCACACATAATATAAAGAGTCATGGCAGTAGGCTTACTGGCCCATGATGAGCAGCTCCTATGCTCTCACACAGTATACAAAAATCACACCAGTATGCACTTCCTGGTCCATGGTAGGCAGGTCCTGTACTCTCAAATGGCCCATGCGAGGCAGGACCTACATTACTCACATCTAAATATTCCCACACCCATCACTTGCTGATCTATTTTTAAAGCTGGTACTTGGCAGCTTGTTCCAATAATTTATAGCTTCATTGCCAAAGCAGTGTTTTCCTAGATCCTTTTCAAACCTGAATTTAGCTAACTTGAATCTACTGTTGGAAGCTCTGTCATGGTTTGATATTTCAAGAACATATGAACTGAATTGAGCAGTTAAGTGAAAGGATTCATTCAGTTTTGTTCACTCAGAGGAACTGTGCATACTGTGGTTCACAACCAATGGCTTCAATCATAAATATATACTCAAGTCAAGAGCTTCACATAAATGAGATTTTTTGAATCAGGTTTTTTTCAGATCCATCCCCTCAAGTAAGTACTGTATTTTACTATTCACTCAGAGGTTTCATTAATAATCATGCAATATGCAGAAGCTTTAACTGATAATAAGTTTTTTTTATTGATATGAATTCCCTAAGCTTAAAAACTGACATTAAACTTTGGATGTTCCAGAATATTTATAACAAAATGAAAAGAGAACCAAAAATGGTCAGCTATGCATCAAGGTGTATACATTTTGTGCATACTTTTATTGTACAATGCAAAGTTTCTGCTTTAAATAGTATACAGTACAGCTGTCAATATATCTTATTCATGAAATAAGATACCAATTGTACTAAGCAAATTTCCTAAATTTGCTTGTAACAGATAATTGAAATGTAGATATAAACCCAAATGTACAATTGTTAACCCCTTTGGGGCCTAGTGCCTAGGCCTTTTGTGTATCTACCGTCCACAGGATGGATATGGGGTGCACAATAAACTAGCCACTTCGGTGGCAAAATCTAATCTAAATCTAAATCAGTACAGCCTTTGGACATCTTAATCTGTCTATGGGTGGTAGCCATATCTGCAACACCAACATGATGCATTTTAGCTACCATCAGTAGTACTAGTAAGTTAATTTAGGTACAGGTACACCTAAGTACAATTATCATACATAGTGTAGGATAACCCCCCAAAAAACGTCAGTGACTTATTTCCCTTGGTGTCCTATTTACATTATTTTTGCTTACCAATGACAGCAAGAGTGATGGTGGTGTTGATGGAGCCCTGAGGAGAGGTGGCGATGCATACATACTGTCCGCTGTCTCGCAACTCTGCCCCCAACACCTCAAGGCGACCATCCACTATGCTCTCTCTCCCTACCTCCACTATCTGTGGATAGTAAACACAGTTAATTCTTAATAAAATTAAGTCATATTCAGAGGATACCTAGATGCCGAAAAAAAGGTAACTTGGTCCAATGAATTGGAGTTACCTGCCACATGGAAAATATTTGCAAGTAGGAATGTTTATAGTGTATGTAAATTTCTACTTTAGTTATAAACACATACATTACAGATTTAAGTTAAATTCATACAGGAATCATACATTTTTTTGCATGTTATTACAAGATGTATTGTATATGGTGGGGCACCCAGACACAGAGCTAGATGGTGGGTAAGAAATAGAGAGAAATTATCTATCTACTCTTCCAGGCTGCCAGTAGACACAACAGTCATACAAGGAGGGGTGTTAATGTTGCAGTTTTATAACTTTTTTTGGGCCACCCTGCCTTGGTGGGAAATGGCCGATGTGTTAATAAAAAAAAAATAAAGTTGGTAAGTTTATTTAGGTGCAGGTACACACAAGTAAAATAATCATACTGTACCTAGTTACTTGTGTAAATTACCTAGTATAACCTCAAAAAATCAGACAAAGTTACTTATTTTCATTGAGGTCATTTTAATTTCATATTATTTAAAGCCTAGCTGTAAAATACAGTACAAATCAGTCATGATTATAAGCTTAAAAATTAAAACAGCTAAGTAACTGAACTGTGTGACAATCAGTCACAATAAAAGGAGGTATTTGGTTGCACAAGTTCCCACTAGGGAGGGAGAGGGCTAAAACCACACCCAGAGGAACTCTCGACATCATGAGATGCCCAATGGGAGCCGAGAACTCCCTGTCGTAATGAAAACTATTCTAATCTATAATATTTCAAGTCCTTTAATAAATTATAATCAAACAAGTGAAATCTTCCAAATAACTATTGAATTTATTCTCATGTAGAAAAGACAGTTGGGATGGCTGGGGCAGTCAGACACTGAAAATATTACAAGCTGAAATTGTACAAAAGTGCCAGGGTAACTAGCAGACATTGGGTTGTAACAGGTGCATTAAAAGATTATGTGGCATTGTGATATCATGCTAGCTGATAAACCTTACCAAAACAATTCCAAGGATTTGGGACATAGTTTAAGCTGTGTATAATGGTACAATCTTTCAATTTACAATTATATCCATAGGTATGTCTAATCACTTGCTAAATTGGTACCTAAATCAAGGACAGGTGTAAGTTTATTTAGGCACAGGTACATGTAAGGACAATAATCATAGTGTAAATTACCTAGGATAACCCAAAACAAATCAAGACAGCATAAGTGACGGGGAATATTATGAATCGAGTACCATGAGACGGGAAAAATTTGTGTAGGTAGATTCAGTGTATGGCAGGAGACAGCACATAACAGTAAATAGGAATAAAGTGCTTTATAACTGGTGGCTCAAGACCTAGTTTTAATTTTTAAGGTTATATTCATGACTAATTTCTACTGTATCTTAGAGCTAGGCTTTAAATAAGATATTACAAGGACTCCAGCCAGAGTGTTAAGAAATACAAGAACTGGCATATAAAATTAAACTATGTACGGTGGTACCTCGAGTTACGATGGTCCCCAAAATCGCCCTTTTATGTAAGTTATTTTTTAAATGCTTTTGTAAGTATATTTTTGGGGGTGTAAAAGGACTAGTCTATTTTACATTATTCCTTATGGGGATAAATTCGTTTGGTAATGGCACTTGAACAGCATTCTCGAACGAAAAAATATCGTAACTCGAAGTACCACTGTATTTAGAAATGGAATAATATACATGTTTCACATACATATATACATGTATAGTTATTCTTGATACACAAAGGTGATATTATGACTTAACATAAGCTGTACCTGCAATAAAATATTTAACAAATAGGTTTGTAAGAATCTGTAAAATGTGTAATTCAAGGGTTTGCAACATTCTCTGTGAAATGTGTAATATAAGGGTGTCAAAAATTTATAACATTCTATAAGGGAAAAAATATTAATGGTAGTATATATATACAGCATGGTGCCTTATTTGAACATATTTTGTAATTAGAAACGAGAAAGAGGTCATTATATGATACAACAGTGCCAAGGAAAATGAGATGACCCGAGTGAACAGTGCCAAGGAAAATGAGATGACCCGAGTCAACAGTGCCAAGGAAAATGAGATGACCCAAGTCAACAGTGCCAAGGAAAATGACATGACCCGAGTCAACAGTGCCAAGGAAAATGAGAGATGACCCGAGTCAACAGTGCCAAGAAAAATGAGAGATGACTAGAGTCAACAGTGCCAAGGAAAATAAGTAAGTAAGTAAGTTTATTCAGGTATACACAAATACATTTACATACATTATCATACATAGCAGCATATGTGTAGAGAACCTAGGATAACCCAAAAAAGTCAGACAGAGTGACTTATTTCCATTGGGGTCCCTTAATGAGATGAGATGACCCAAGTCAACAGTGCCAAGGAAAATGAGATGACCCGTGTCAATAATGCCAAGGAAAATAAGGGATGACCCAAGTTACCAGTGTCAAATAGATCAAGGGTTCACCAGACACCCCTAAGTGCCACAAGAGGACTCACCTGGTTGGAGGAGAGTCGGTGCCACGTGATGACTGGCATCTCTGCCCCCCGTGCCTCGCAGGGTATGGTAATGTTGGCACCCACTTCCACCCGCACATCATGGGGCAGTGGAGAGAACTTGAGCCTTTCTGACCACATAACAAGTCGTTATAAGTAGGTTTATTTATGTACAGGTACACATAAATACAGCTACACAAATTATCATACATAATACATATGTATAAATTACCTAAGATAACCAAAAAAGTAAAAGTGACTGATTTTCATTGGGGTCAGTAAGTATATTTCCATTGGGGTCCTTAAGTAACTTTATTTAGGAACAGGTACACATAAGTATAATTACCTAGGATAACTCAAAGTCAAAGGTTAAGTGGTTGTTTGGATGGTTAATTTGAGATTAGAGACTATCAACTACACTAGAGGATCATTAAGGCTGCATGTTGCCTGTTCGTCACCAGTTAAGAATAATTTAATACCCAAAATAGGGATTAAAGTAAATTCTCAGTGTATATACACCAAGAGACATACATCTCTGTGTATATTCTTCTACCTTGAAGTAGTATACACTGTAAATGAAGTGTAAAAATTATGAGAAGCTTCCGACCTTGAACCTTAATCAACAGTGACCTTATTAAGTTCCAAGGACCGAAAACTCTTGACAATGACAACCTTATTTCTATAAAGTACATTATATAACTGATGTGAAGTGACATGTTCAAACTGCTTTATAACAAGCCCTCTCTTATGCAGAGTATTTCTGGCAGCTTTTAAAACTGATTTATAACTGCTAAACAATTTCCCTCAGGTTCTAGGTAGTCAATTACCTGATTGCTATTATGATAAATTATACTAAAACTATTAACATTAGCAGCAAGAACATCAAAAAAAAAAAATCCTGATCCCATTATACAGGTTTTTATTGCAATCACTATAGTTACTCATTAGAAGAACGTTAATAGTACATTTTCTTTGATGTTATAAAGCATGTTTCATTTTTAACCACTAACTATTGTAATTTTTTCTCACATTTAGTATAGTTAGTCATTAAAATTTATCTGTTTTCTTCGGTGTACGTCAATATTTTACGAATAGCTATGATGATGATTTTGTTTTTATTATTAACTAGAGAGTTAATAACCATCATTCTCTTTGTCTTATTTCCATTTGGGTCTGTTTATCCTCTCCCTCAGGATGCAACCCACACCTAGGTATGTACTTACCGCTATATAAACAGAACATATATAAACACCAAACTCAAATTCAAATTTGCATTTCTTTGCAAAGTTTACAATGTGATTTACATATTATAAAATATTTAAGCACAAAGAAAACTACTAGCATGCATGAGCTTTTCGGGCACCAGTCAAAGACAACGGCAACGGCAAAAAGGACAACAGCAGAAGTAGCAACAGCAGTGGGGCTCTCCCTACCGTTTATGTTTTGTTCAAGCCATATAATGAGGCTTCCATAGATCTTTATTTACTGGTGTGACTGTCAATTAATTTTGCATTTCTGATGTCTTTGCATCAGAAGAATTCCCCTGAGCCTTTCATATGAGAGCAGAATGAATATATTATGTTCTTGCTATATATTATTACATTAATATGGCCAAGGTGAATATCATTATTTTGATGGCTTATTTTGATGTAATTTCGTGTAATTATTGCTATAGCCTGCATTTCCGCTAATGCCTTCTCAACCCTCTCTTTTCCCGACCTTTCTTGCTTAGTTGTGGCTTGACAATGGTCCAGGCTGGACCGAAACGTGGGTTTATTTGTGAATTGTTCCAGCCATGGTATTGTGACTTGTATTATTTTGTCTGCTTTATCAAGATTATAATATTAATGTTTAGACAGCTTACCTGTGACTGTGAGTTTGAGAGGCGGGGTGATGAGTGGCGGGTGACCTGCAGTGATGACCACGCAGGAGTAGAGACCTCGGTCCTGCATGCGGGCCCAGCGGATCCTCAACACCGACACACCTTCTGTCACCTCCTCTCCCATACCTGTCACCATCACACGATAGTCATCCACGCTTACCTGAAACACATCACACCATATTCTGGGGCACCTGATGAGGATGCTGGCACAGGGCTTTCAGTCTAAGTATCTGTAGATACTCGTTCCTTTCTTGTATGGAACCTTATTGCTACCCATTTCTCCTTGAATGTAATACAGTAACTGAGGCACCTTGGAGGCATTCTTGAAGTCACATGGAATGCATTCCATGAATTCATAGGTCCAGGTGACTTCTACCTTTACTTCCTACATCTTACCTTATAAAGGTTACCCATAAACTCATCACTTACCAAAAGGGAAACACAGATATTTCACCTTAGTGGTGCAGGTAATGCTTGAAGGCTTCCCTGTAACTTTTATTTGCAGGAAAACTGCCTAGTACATCAGAACACCACACAACCGACACCGCAACCACACAGGGACACAACAACTACACACACACTCGGGTAGAGTGACCGAGTAGCGGCCAGTGAAAAGGCGGGGCCAGGAGCTGTGACTCAGACCCCTGCAACCACAACTAGGTGAGTACACACACACGCGCAAAGTTGGTGAAGCAAAAACAAAAACTTACACACAAATTCATAATTTTAATTATCTGTCAGATAATTAAAATTATGATAATATACAGCTCAAGCAAACTTTTCACAGCCTACCACGCACTGTATGACCCCCTACAGGTTCAGCGCTTCTCAGTGAATACAATATTATCAATGATAAGAGCAATATCAAAGACAAGCAATAAAACTCACGATAACTCCCACTCTAGATAACTCTCTCTCTCACTCACTCACTCTCTCACTCTCACTCTCTCACTCTCTCACTCTCTCACTCTCTCACTCTCTCACTCTCTCACCACTCACTCACTCCCCTCACTCTCTACTCTCTCTCCTCTCTCTCTCTCTCTCTCTCTCTCTCTCTCTCTCTCTCTCTCTCTCTCTCAAGGTTCCATCAGAGTGATGGAGCATACCGGACGGTTGTTGTGGGTCCAGCTAACGTTGGTATATGGTCTTGGTGTAGCGTCCACACGACACTCTAGACGGGCCGTCTCCTCTTCCAGCACAGACACACTTCCCGTCACCAGCTGAGCCACAGGCTTACCTGAGGGAGACACAAGTTTATCAGTCAGTATGCACATTTGTGTAAAACAGGTGAGCACAACTAGGTGGCACATAGAGAATAGTCTTTCCACCACTATTTGTGCTGGATGACCCACTCAAGTACATTATATATATATATATATATATATATATATATATATATATATATATATATATATATATATATATAATAACGTCGTGCCGAATAGGTAAAATTGGTCAATTAGCAAGAACTCATTTAAAATTAAGTCCTTTCTAAATTTTTCTCTTATACGTTTGAAGATATATTTTTTTCATTTATGTAATATGAAAATTAATAATTTTGTACCAAAAGAACCTTAGAAAACTTACCTAACCTTATTATAACAAGAGCAATTTAATTTAGCATATTCCAACAAAATATATTTTAGATAAGTTTACAATTTAATAATAAACATACACAATGAAATATATTTATTTTCGTTAGGTTCAGAATGATTTTTGCATACACAAATTTTCACTTGCCTTATTCGGCAAAAAGAGCATTGCTATTTAAGCCAAAATCGCAAGCTTTACCTATTCAGCACGACATATATAGATATTATGCTATAGTTACCCTTTCATAGAGCCTTCCCTTTACCTGGCCTGGTGATTTACCTCTTCCCTGTTCCCTCCTCAATCATCCCTTTCATGTATCTTCTGATCCTCTAACTCATTCCCCTGAAGACTCAATACTCACGGGTTACCACCAGCTGGAGTGAGATTGAGGTGTTGCCGGCCAGGTTAGAGGCGACGCAAGTGAAGGTTCCAACATGCTGGAAGGTTGCATCCTCCACCACCAAGGCTGTGCCTTCCACCCTGACGGAGCCTTCCTGCTGGGGTGGCTGCAAGTGGGACCACACCCAGGATACCTGTGGGCGGGGAAGGCCAGCGGGAGGCAAACAGGTGACCTGCAGCCTGCCACCCGCGCCCACGACGTGGGTGTTGAGGATAGACGCTCCCGGCTCCAGCGTGGGCCGCATCTGTCCGTCCAGATCTGTCACACAAGCACACACGGGGAAGTGAGAATGTCATTCGAGCGATATAATTACGCTAAAACTGTGGTTATATTGAGACAACGTTTCGCTCCCAGCAGAGGTTCCAGTCACAGGGCGAAACATTGCCCCAATAAAACTTTGTTCTGCTACTTATGACTCTGGTTTCATAATTATAGGCTCTGATTTCGGATTGGCAGATTATGAAAAACATATTCACGTAGCATTCACATGACTGATTATTGACGTGCACGTAACTCTGCCACATATGGAACAACTGTTCCATTGTGGCGTGGTGGAGGGAGGACACTTACAGGCCAGGATGATGGAAGCGGCGTAGGAGGCGTGGTGGGCGCGGTGAGGATGCACGCCCACACACCTATACACGCCCTCGTCACCCAAGTTGGCAGCTGTTATCACTAACGTCCCATTCTTCAGTACCTGGCGCCTAGAGACAGGTAAATAATATAACCCATTATGTTACTGGTCTGTTATGTAGAGGATGGTCGGTGTTTCCTGGGACATAAGAGTAGTTTTTTATAATATTTCTACATTCTGTACAATCACTCATCACGCTGATCACCAGCATTTTAAAATTATTAGATGAATTATACGTTCCTTCATATAATTAAGTTATAAAAATATAAAAATCAAGGAAAATTACGATAAGACATAGCATCCACGCTACTTAATATTGATAATTCCTGAGAATTATGAAGAAGGATAATTATATAAATTGCATGGGAGCCCCATCTGGGTGAATTTATAGGCGTATGTAATTTCCATCATATCTGTTGATTTCAGGTTCGTAAGTGAAACATGTGATGTACTATAATTCGACAACCCTTCCCTTTTGAGTATGTGTGTGTGTGTGACGCTGGAAGAGAAAAGAACTAGAGGTGATTTGATCACGATATACATGATATGTACGATTTCCAAACACAACTAGACCACTCGCCTGGTATTATTTGTGAGGGGACCGGCGTCACGGAGATACCAGCGGATGGCTGTGGACTCCTCGTAGCGGCAGTGAAGGGACGCCTGTCTTCCAGGACCCACCACCAGCGACTCCGGCACCACCACCACACTTGGCACTCCAGCGTCTGAGGGAGCGTGGCACTCTTCACATAAGGCGAGAACTATGGCACTTTTTTTACCTACGTCATGCGAATATTTGGTACACGTAAACATATTTAGCTGGGAAGGTAGTGACATTATTTAGCTCACTATTCCTACCTTCCTCCAAACACTTGTCGTGAAACCAAACTAATCTCACTCACTAGAAGGGATTAAGGAGACCTTGTGTACTGCTATTCAACCGTACACAATTACCTCCCGTCAGTGTCACTCTGCACCCTGATCGGTGTTCATCCTCTTGTTCCTTGGTGAAGATCACAATATAAAGAAATAGAAAGGGGAACATGCTTGCCCTCGAAATCTAACATAAATTAACCATGTCTAATCTCACTTTATTTAATAAACTCAACTTAATCTATCTCGCCTAATCTAATCTACCCTAATTTAACCCTATCAAAACTATTTTCATTATAACCAGGCTCTCTTGGATTTCATATTCCCTGCCCAGGCACAACTTCCGTATATCTTAAGGAACTCGCGTGCCCGCATGAGCCGGACCTCATGCCTGTGGCCTGAGGTCCGGCTCTTGGATTAACTACATCTCACCTCTCCATATGACCTGGCTCTGGCTGTCCTCTACTCTCTGCCTGGTGTATTCACTAGCCAATAAATCGTCATCTAGTGCACCGTGACTTATCCTGCTCGCCAGTTACCACGACAATCAACCCTGCAACAACACTCAAGGTCGATTGTCTATATCAGCGCTACTACACCCCCCCATTACATAAACAACCCTGACCAAACCTCACATAATCAAATGTAACCTGGCGTAACCTAACCTATCCTTACCTATCCTCCAAATCAACGCCCTGCAAATCAAACGAAACACAGACTTGCTTCCATTCCAAATCTGGGATTACTTGTTAACTGTTCCAGCCATGGTTCATGGTACTGTATTCCAACCACTGTATGGTGACCCCCACAATATCCCCCAACGTACCTGGTATGGCAAGAACGAAGGGATGGTGTGTGGTAGTGGTGGTGAGGTAGATGGGTCTTACAGACTCCTGCAAGGCGGCGCTGTGCTTGTGGATGGTGGCAGCGCAAGTGTACACGCCGTTGTGCGTGGCGGCGTCGAAGGCGCTGACAGTGAGCCGACGCCTCGATACCGCTAGTCCCGGCACCGCTGACGCCAGTACTCCATTCCTGAGCGCCGGGATTAATAATAATAATAATAATATAATAATAATAACAGTATATGTAACTTACAGAATATTTAGTATGTTATACATATCACCCAAGATACATAATACATATTATACATAATTATGCTGTTGTTTGTAGTAGGTTGAGCAAGAGTAACAAGACAGACTCCGCCTTATACCTCACCTATGTGCTTATATTCACTATTATTTTCATGTGGACCACATATTTGTGCCACACAAGAGGAACTACTCAGAATGCATCACTCAAGAAGGCTCACTCGAACACGAGTGCGACTGAAGAAATTGAGCTAGAGAATGAACGATAGTGACAGTATTTCCTTCTGTGGATCACACTACTTTGGTGGAAAACAGGCAACGTTTAGAAAAAATCAGTATTATTTTTGTTTATGTAAAGTACTAAACTCGTATGGGACATTCACTGCAAGAGCTGGTGGAGGCTCGAGTACAATAGGTAGAGCAGACGTTCTACCTATTGTACTTGCCTAGTTCTATCAGAAGGGTCACATAGGATAGGGACAGGAAGTGTGTGAAGCGCTGGACACTCGACCCTCCGACACTCCATTACTCCCAGACGGGAGTACAGTGTCATGACTTGGCAGTGGCACCGGATCAGGAACATGAAGAGAGTACCTTCTCCAGCTGTAGTAGAGCTCTGGTCCACCGTCAACCCTGCAGCGTAGCTTGATGGAGCTGCCTGGCCGTACTGATGACAGGTCCTTGGGCTCCGCCAACACCACCCGTGTCTCCTCTCCCACCCCTGCAACACAGTTGTCCACATTTAAAATTATGTGATAAAAATTTACTTAAGACGGGACGCCACAAGCATAGCTCTGCTCCTGTACTACGAATAGGTAATTTAAAATAAGCAAATACCCACAATGACAATGAAATTAGTTCTGAGCTTACTACCACAGCCACGTATGTCCTTGCATCTGGCTACATGATGTTTGTAGGATTGTTGGCCCAGTGTGTGTGTAATAACGAAGAATTAAATTATAATAGACATTAAAAATATATATAAGTTTAAAAAAAAAAGAATGTAAATAAAGTAAATTAAGTCGGCCGACTGAAAATTAACACACAGTCCCAAGAACTGGAGTCCAACACAAAAATGGCACAAAAGTGGTGACGTCTAACACCCTCAGGACGAGACAACGAAATACAGCTTCCAGGTCGACTTCAACACGCACACGTTTTCCAGATACGGTTTAAATGCCAACTCAAACTTCCATCATATCTTGATTTTCTCATGCATAATATTAGCGGGTTGAAGCCTGGCGGCTGACCTCACCATATATTTGACGTCACGCAGGCAAGGTGTCCACGACTTCTGGTCTTCATATGTCACTTCAATATACCTGGTTCCATTTTTCACATATTACAAAAAATTGCATTCGTATAATTTTATAAATTAAAAATATTTACCATGAACATATATACGCCAGTAGGTGTATATACCTCTCTCGGTGTGAGCATATCTTTTTGCATATACACCGAGAAGTGTATGTTTGTCTATCAGTGTTTACATACAATGAGAACTTATTTTAACCTCTGTTTAAGGGGCTAAAATATCCTGTCCAGGTGAACAGCAGCCTTAATGACCCACATGCAGTCAAGCTTGTAGGATATTCAGTTCCATGACGGAATACCAGGAAGCTTTGATCCATCCCAGTTGGGTATTTTGTATTCCAAGAGCAAGACGGGGCCGCCCGCTTGGTGGACCAAATTTACAGCCACAATGCCTTTCCTTCCTCTGACGGCCATGGTAAACACTGCCAGAGTTTTCCTTGCATCGTTTGAGGACGAAATACGTATTTGCTGAGAGAGTGAGAGAGAGAGAGAGAGAGAGAGAGAGAGAGAGAGAGAGAGAGAGAGAGAGAGAGAGAGAGAGAGAGAGAGAGAGAGAGAGAGACAGAGACAGAGACAGAGACAGAGACAGACAGAGACAGACTTATTATTTATCCTCAGAGTGCGCGATCCGCTTATGTGATCTGGAGTACATAATTTGCTTGCTTTGTTTTTTCTAATTATCAACAGACTTTTCTAATGAAATGCAACACGCACTCAAAATACATAAAGTATATTCAATACACGCACTCTAACACACTGTTCCTCTAGCTACAAACTTGTAATTACAAATAGATAAGTGCACTCACACAACACACATAATATACTCAAACAATACACACTCACACAATACACACACAAACAATACACACGCAAACAATACACTCACATAATAAACTCACACACACACACACACATCTAGTATACCCAGAAACGAATAATGTGTTCCCGATGAATGGTATATAAAAGTCTAATAAGCAATATGTATCGATAACGCTACGCCACAAGTTGATATGTGGTATCACTGAAAATACTTTAAATTGAGAATATAATAGAGTATATTGGGATCTGTGGGTGCGTGTATATGGAGAGAGAATGAGAGTCAGGCTTGTGCGTGCGAAGAGAATTCAACACTAGTGGATATTAATTCCGAGAAGAATCCAATACCACAGCGAGGAATGTGTCGCACGAAGCCACGGTCATTGTGGCACACATATTCCCCCCTTCATATTTTAACATGTTTTAGCGTGACAGCTACCACGGTCGAGACACCCCGGCGCCCACACACACACACACACACACACACACACACACACACACACACATTGTTTTAATTTAGATAAAGACTTACTAGAAGGAATGAAAAAACAATGGATATCTTCGCTGATGATGCAAAGAAATCTTAAGTAAAATAAATAATAACAACGACCGTAAATTTTAAATGGACAACTTGTATAATCTGAGCAAATGGAATGATAGATGGATGGTGGAATTTACTGTGGATAAATATAAAGCAATAAAAAAAATGGGAGAAAAGTGAATCAAGCCAAGTAATGAATAAAGATCGACAAACTACTAAAAGTATCAGAGAGAAAGGTCTTAGAAAGTTGATATTAACACAAAACTATCACCGAAAGATGAAGTAAACGAAATTGTGAGAAATATATAAACGAGTGCGTGTTATAATGGAAACTTTACAACATATAGTGCATTAGGCCGAAACTGGAATAAACAGCAAAGGTTGACTGCTCTAGGTTCTTGAGGAAGAAACGTGATCACATCTGCTCTCATAGTTCCCGGAAGAAAATATTGTGACCTCAACATCATCAATATGTCCTCCAGTTACATCAGTAACTGGAACTTACCTGGAGCGTCCCTGGATCATTTGTTGGATCACAGATACGCCATAGTACAAGAACGTTCTTTAATAATAATAATAATAATAATATCTTTATTTCTACAAGTACATGTACAAGGTATTACAGGCCTAGCTAATATCAATGACATACTACTATATAGAAAGCTGCTTGTTATGCTGAGCATTTCCCGCAAATTAGGTCAGTTTTGTCACCAGGATGCGACACACACCAGTCGACTAACTCCCAGGTACCCATTTTACTGATGGGTGAACATGGACAACCGGTGTAAGGAAACACGGCCAATATTTCTACCCTTGCCGGGAATCGAACCCTGAACCTCACAGTGTGAAGCGAGAGCTTTTGCCACCAGGCCACGGGCCATAAATAATTTCAATACAGTGGTCCGCTGTATCTTCTGCAGTATTCCATATTGTACCTCCAGCAGTACTGTACAATGTACCTCAGCAGTACTGTACAATGTACCTCATGCAGTACTCCGCATGTGGGGGTCTGATAGAGCATACAACAACACATGATAAGTGAGGTTCACCCCGACATTAGAAAGCATATCAGGTACACACATTCCATTTTCGCAGAGATATTCTCAACGTGTCCCGCCATATAAACAAACTTTTTAAGAGTTCTCCCAGCAGAACAGACTACAGTAACAATAACAAACTGGAACGATCTTGTGGTTATTTTTTTAAACAGTGAAGAAGGGTCCAAGTTTCTCCTCATTTGCATATTTCAAGTGTAGTAGTAATTTTTGGGGAGGGAAATTATTTTGTTTCACATTGTGAAGTTGTGATTGGGAGTAAATGATGGGCTTTTATGTGTGTGGGGGGGGAGGTAAAGGGGACCCCTGCAGTGATCTTACCACACCTTCAAAATTAGTGGTATCTCTCGGATGTAATTAGTAAGAAGGTTACAGGTTATTGTAATCTCGCCCCTTCACATTCATTTCCAACTTCCATTTATCTCGTTTCTCCCTCTCACCTTATGAACTTCTGCTTCCTGTCCCACAACCCTTTTCTACCCTCTTATCAGCTCCCACTTCACTTACCCCAGCCCAAATGCTCTCACCATCTCATTCCCAAAACTAATTTAGAATTTTATAACTTCTTATGTTCCCTTTATTTCCCCGCCTCCTTGCTTCCTCTCTGCCCGAAACTCTCCCCTACCATCTTCCCGTCAGCCCAAGACTCTCCTCGCCATCTTCCCGCTAGCCCAAGACTCTCCTTACCGTCTTCTCCTCGGTCAAAGATTCTCTTTATCTTCTCCCATCTTAACCCTCTCCCGTAACTCCCTTCATTTAATGAGCTTCACTCTTCATTTTTACCCCTTATTATCATCATTATCCTCTCTCTCTCTCTCTCTCTCTCTCTCTCTCTCTCTCTCTCTCTCTCTCTCTCTCTCTCTCTCTCTCTCTCTCTCTCTCTCTCCCCCCAGCTCCCCCGAGCCAATATATCCTTCTCCCTGCCTCCAGAACTCATTAGTGTTTGCTCTACTGGAAAAAGGGAGAACTACTCTCCTTCACCTCGTTAATTCCCCCTATTCTTTGTCATTCCCATTTCACTCACAGTATCACGAGAGGATTCAACTAAATTTCCTATATCGAAAAAAAACATTAGTTTCTGGCATTATAACGAACATCGTTGTAAGAGCCAATACAGTGGCATATGATGGAGTAAGAAAAGACGTTGTATATGCAGTTTTTTTAATTAAAATTGGAGGTAAAGATTTATGTTTACTTATTGTTGTTATATGCAGTGTTCGTAAGAAATATCAGGATTCTCAGCATATTTTATTGACACAATTAATATTAATAATAATATAATACTAATATCTTTATTTACTACAAGTACATGTACAAGGTATACAGGCCTAGCTGACATTAATGACGTACTACTATATAGAAAGCCACTTGTTATGCTGAGAATTTCGGGCAAATTAGGTCAGTGTCCCAGGATGCGACCCACACCAGTCGACTAACACCCAGGTACACATTTTACTGATGTGTGAACATGGAAAATCAGCCTGCACCTTATATGCTCAAGGTTAGGGTCAAGGGTCAGCTTTATGTTACGCTTTAGCAGTTGTTTACTAACGTTACGTTACAACTGCTTGGAAACATCGTTTTATATGCTCGTGTGCGTTATGTGCCGGAAAATACGGTATTTGTAATTTCAGCGCTAATGAACGCAAAGTTCATAGTACAAGGATTAGCAGGATATTTGCTCGTAATATTCACATTATTTAATATCGATATTAATATTGTTTAATATCGATATTAAACAATTTTAATATCGATATTAAACAATTTTAATATCGATATTAAACAATTTTAATATCGATATTAAACAATTTTAATATCGATATTAAACAATTTTAATAACGATATTAAAAAAGATTAATATGAAAAAGTATCATATAACATACAAAATTGAATTAAGAATTATGAAATACACGTGAAATGAATCACTGGGGCAGTGTCTTCCTCTACCAGTGTCTTCCTCTTCCAGTGTCTTCCTCTTCCAGTGTCTTCCTCTTCCAGTGTCTTCCTCTTCCAGTGTCTTCCTCTACCAGTGATACCTAAGAAAAAATAGCAAAAACAACGACAACAACAACAACAATTTAGAGCTTAACGCAAATCCAAGATTCCATAAAAGGTTTTCCCATTTTTTTTTATACTGAAGAGTGAAGACCGAGGATTAAATTCTTCTTTACCAGTCGACGAGGAGGTTGTCTTCCCTGGGCGTGTGCCTTGCTGATGAAGCTGGTGTGGCTACAAGGTTACCTGATCCTCACTTTTATATTATTTATTGATTTAAAGTTTCCATTTGGATATTATAACTAATTATTCAACTGCTACGTAAGTACTACGTAGATTTTTTTTTTTATAAATTTGTGCATTTGTTTATCCTCTTCTGCCTACAGATATTCTTGTCTACTTCAAGATTTTGTCCCAATCTCTTCTGTTACAGTTCCCTTTTCATAGAACATCTTCAGGTTAATGACATGATTTGTAATCTCCAAAAGCTCACTACTCTGATTATTTTCTCCACTACTTTATATAGTATACATGAGATCAATATTGGTTTGTGGTTTAATGCTTCCTTTCTCCCTCCTCTCTTGAATATTGGGGCTACATTCACCCACTTCCAGATCACTGGCAGTTTCCCATATCCATTGACTTGTAGATCTCAGCTAGTGGTTCAGACAGTATTTCTGCTCCCTCTCTCAGAATGCTTAATGACATTTTTCTGGGTCCTATTGATGAATCCTGCTTACTAAAACATTTTTCTTTAATCATTGTCTGTCTTCCGAGGTGATTGTGAAGCAGTTTTGATTTAGACTTGGTTTCTGCTGCTAGGGCTTTTCTTAAATTTTCAGTCACCTCTTCTTCTCATCCTTGCATTTTTGTTTCTGATTTATCTACTCGCTTCTGTCTCCTGTCCTTCGTTTTCTATATTATATGTGTGATTGTATGTATGTATGTATGTATGTATGTATGTATGTATGTGTGTGTGTGTGTGTATCACTTACCTACTTGTATATTCATGTATTTTCTTTAACGCCACATAAACAAGTTTGCAAGTTATTAGTATCCCGTTACCGTAGTTAGAGCTGAACAGAAGGAAGAGGAAGAAGTGGAGGAGTTAAAAGGGTGAGGAAGAGGTGGATCAATAGAATCAAGGAGGAGAGTGGAGAAGTGGAAGAGGAGGATATGAGAGGTGAAGAGGAAGAGACTAAACGTGAGGAGAGGATGGCACAAGAGATTACCACTGTGTACACTCAGCCACCAGCCTCTGAGTACTGTGATATGTCAGCCTCTTGAGAACCTCAGTCTCTACCTTCCTATCTCTCTACTTCCCCTGTTTCTCTATGTAACTTCCCGTCTCTAGCTCTGTCTCACAGGTTTTCTCTACCTTCCTGTTCTTCTGTCGACATCCTTTATTCTGTCCCTCCGTTCCTATGTTTACCTCCATGTCTCTCGTGTCTTCTTCCTTGTGTCTCTACCTTTATATCTCCGTTTCTACGTCCTGTCTCGTTTCCCACCCCTTTTTCCTGTCTCCACCTCCCTGTCTGTATCTAAGTGTGTGTATTATTCCGTTTACTCGATTGTCTCCTTATTCCTTTATTATCGTCTATTTCCAGCTTGAATCAGTTTTATTTACCCCATTGGCTTGTCTTTAATTCAACCTTCCGTCACTACCTGGTAATCGACTAAAAGATTTTGAGAGTATTAAATGTAAAAAGTTCCAGAACGGGAAAATAACTTTCCTATATAAAACGAACGATATTCGGTTGGGAGGGGAAAAAAGCCATGAATTTCATTTTCCGCCAGTGACGCTGGATCTGCCTGGGGGAAGTGGCGTCCTGGGAAAAAGAGACGTCCTGGGAAAAAGTGACGTCCTGAAGAAACGTCCTGGGGAAAAGTGACGTCCTGAAGAAACGTCCTGGGGAAATGACCTAATAGGGAATTTATCTGAGGAGTCGTTTTGTTCTCTAGAGCATAGCTGTTTATAAATGTTCTAAAATTACGTAAGTCTTGTTTACACTCAGTAGAAAGTCTCCACACGAGAGAGAGAGAGAGAGAGAGAGAGAGAGAGAGAGAGAGAGAGAGAGAGAGAGAGAGAGATACTTACACAAGACAGTGAGTGTGGCTGGCAGGGAGGTGAGGGCAAAGCCTGAGGTAGTGTTGTGAGCTATACAGGTATACTCTCCAGCGTCCTCAGGTACAGCTCTGGTGATCACCAAGTCTGAGGCTGTCTCCACTACTACTCCTCCTGCAACAATAACCACTTCAGTGTTAGTATTATCATTATCTTGGGTTTTATTGACATTTTTATTGTTATTAATTACTTTTGTTGTTACCGTCAATATTTATAGGTGGTCGGCAGAGCTGGATGATAATTTATGATTTAATAATAAATGAATTTTGCAATGCTAAAATATATTTAGTGGTGGGGGGGAAACATCAGCTGTTCGGAATTTTATTCTACAAATCCTACAATATCAAATGGGTTGTGCACTGGAATCAGCAATATTTTTGAACTATGGCGAAATTTGTTTTTAGGTAATAGGGAACAAGTAAAAATTTCGGTTAGATTAGAAAGACTTAACTCTAAATCTTGATTAGGTTAGGTTGGCTTCTTTGTTTTTGCTTACCAACAAAACACTCTTTGGAGTCTTTGCCCATATCACCACTATGTAAATACCTCCCGTGCAGAAGCCACTTAAGAATTTGCATAATAACCCACCTCCCTCTTTAATTCGAGAAGCTAGCGTAAATATTGACTGTTGTTGCTTTTGTTGTTAATTGGATGTAGATGAGAGGAGGATGAAGAGGATGGAAGGGATGGGTGAGGGATGTACTACCCTCGAAGGTGTAGCTGAGGTGTAGGTTAGCGGGGGAGATGTAAAGAGGAGGGAGGGGGATGTAAAGAAGGGGAGGGATGTAAAGAGGGGAGGAAGTGTAAATAGGAGGAGGGGTGTAAAGAGGGGAGGGGGATGTAAAGAAGGGGAGGGATAACATGGGTACTGACCTCTGAGGTGCGTCCTGGAGGTGTATGTGAGTGGCCGGCCATCCAGGTGCCAGGTGAGGGTGATGCTGGAGGTGTCAGAGACGGCACACCTCAGCACCCTCTCTTCTCCTGCTCCCACACGCCCACTGGCTGGCCAGGAGCTGAAGTAAAATATATCTCCTCCTGAAGCCCACGCTGGACGCCCACAACCCACTACCAGCACTGTCAGAAAAGAGAGAGATCGTTAGTAATTGCAGTGGTAATCTGTTATCTAAAGTGATATATCTGACGTACCTCTCCTTTAAGCTGTGTACCATCTTAAACTCCAATAAGCATTCCCTCAGCCCCTTCCGATTCTTTATCATTTTTACACTTAACCCCCATGGGGGTTGAACTCTAGCAGCCACTTATATTTTACCATTCTCGGAGCCTCAACTACATCGCCTATTCTTTATATTCTCCATATTTTCTTTGCCTTATCTTCGAATACTGATATATAAGAAATACGAATTTCACAGGAGGAATATCTGTATGGTAAATAGTTACCACAGTAAGTAGTTACCACAGTAAGTAGTTACCACAGTAAGTAGTTACCAAGGTAAGTAGTTACCAAAGTAAGTAGTTACCAAGGTAAGTAGTTACCAAGGTAAGTAGTTACCAAGGTAAGTAGTTACCAAAGTAAGTAGTTACCAAGGTAAGTAGTTACCAAGGTAAGTAGTTACCAAAGTAAGTAGTTACCAAGGTAAGTAGTTACCAAGGTAAGTAGTTACCAAGGTAAGTAGTTACCAAGGTAAGTAGTTACCACAGTAAGTAGTTACGAAGGTAGTTACCACAGTAAGTAGTTAGGAGACAAAATAATTTTACGAACTTAATTCTGGTCGACAAATACACGTTAAGTTTAATGCAGAGGAGGAAACAGTAGGAGGAAGAGAAGGAAGGAAGGAAGAATAATAAGACACACAAAGAACTTAATAAAACTAAATGTGCTTCAGAAAGATGCCATTAGAAGTGTTATTACAGGCAGATCACCCCCTGATGGTGTCACTCTGGTGTCACACTGGTGTCACACTGGTGTCACACTGGTGTCACACTGGTGTCACACTGGTGTCACACTGGCTCTAATACACTACTTCTACTCATCAATAATATTAACGTTCCTTCCCCTCACTTCTTCCCCCTCACTCTAAGCTCATTTTTATCGCTTTAGTCTCACTCTTCCATTCGGTTTATTACTCTCTCTCTTTCTCTCCCTATCTCTCTCTCTCTCTAAGAAAAAGCGTAATGTTCGTTAACTACGGCCACGAATATTTTATTCTCTTTCTCTCACTCCCCATTTCAACCTCCCTACCCTCATTCCACCGTATATTCACCCTCTTACTCCTCCATCTCCCCTCCCTCTCTCACTATCACTCCCCCAAAACACCCATTATCTCCCTCTCCCCACACCGTCCCTGATCCCAGAACTCTACGGACACAACAACCCACGTTTCACTCACTCCACCTTCAATTTTCAAGAGTGGGTCATGTCCGAAAATCCATTCGTGTGACAGCCAGGCGAGGCCCAATGAGCTTTATATATATATATATATATATATATATATATATATATATATATATATATATATATATATATATATATATATATATTAATTGTATCTTTTTTAAAGTGGGAGATAGCTAGTGGATAAGAGCAGTGGGCAGCTGGATAGGCCTACGCCGGCTGTAGTTCACTAGTGCTCGCGAATTAGGTAAAAGGGCCGTACTCCACAGACAAGTGGGCCGTATTTTGCCAGTCTGGTGGGCCGCATCTGGTCAGAGGGCCGCATGTTGGCCGCACCGGCTATAAAACAATTATCGCAGTAACAAAGATAAGAGCAGTAGCTTATTAACTGTGTTCTTCCTCCTACCTTAGTATCCCCTCCCTATCTTAAGTACCCCTCTCCCCTACATCAGTACCCTCTCTTCTACATCAATACCCCCTCCTCTACCTCAATATCCCCTCCTCTACATCAATACCCCCTCCTCTACATCAATACCCCTCACTCTCTCCTACATCAATACCCCTCCTCTACATCAATACCCCCTCCTCTACATCAATACCCTCTCCTCTACATCAATACCCCTCCTCTACATCAATACCCCTCCTCTACATCAATACCCCCTCCTCTACATCAATACCCCCTCTACTACATCAATACCCTCTCCTCTACATCAATACCCCCTCCTCTACATCAATACCTTCTCCCCTACATCAATACCTCCTTCTCTACATCAATACCTCCTCCTCTACATCAATACCTCCTCCTCTACACCAATACCTCCTCCTCTACACCAATACCTCCTTCTCTACATCAATACCTCCTTCTCTACATCACTCCTCCTCTACATCAATACCTCCTTCTCTACATCAATACCTTCTTCCCTACATCAATACCTCCTTCACTACATCGATACCTCCTTCCCTACATCAGTACCTCCCCTACATCAATACCTCCTTCCCTACATCAGTACCTCCAGTACATCAATACCTTCTTCTCTACATCAATACCTCCTTCCCTACATCAGTACCTCCAGTACATCAATACCTTCTTCTCTACATCAATACCTCCTTCCCTACATCAGTACCTCCAGTACATCAATACCTTCTTCTCTACATCAATACCTCCTTCCCTACATCAGTACCTCCCCTACATCAATACCTCCTTCTCTACATCAATACTTGAAGCTTTGTCCTCTAAGCTCACTGAGATCCCAAAGCAATACGTGGGTATCCGTACATTTTTAAGCCTCGTATTGAATATATAGTGGGGGGGGGGGAGTTAGATATAAGAAGGGCCCTTGATTTAAGGAACTGGAGCTATCCTTCCCAGTCAGGAATCATGCCTGATAACTCCCCATTCCCTGCACTATATGACCCCCGTGTGGGTTTAGGGTGTCTTCGTGAAGGTGGGAAGTACAGTGTCCGCACTCTGACGAGGACAACGTTTCGCTCTATCACGTCTATACTCAATAAAGCTCAAATGAGAGCGAAACATGACATGATAAGCCTCTACAGAGAACGAGACTTGATTTTTGATAGAAAGAGAGAGAGAGAGAGAGAGAGAGAGAGAGAGAGAGAGAGAGAGAGAGAGAGAGAGAGAGAGAGAGAGAGAGAAAATAATATTTGGCTGGTAATCATATGTATGCTCATAGGCATACATAAATGTATACACAGCTGCGATTTCGGTAATGGAATCATTCAAGGTTGTGGTGGCGAGTGTTTAAAAACTGTGCTCATTAAAGTGATTTAGTTAATTCAGTAAGGTCACGCGCTTACACTGACTTAAATTAAATTAATTAATTAGACTAATCTGACTGCTTTATGCAGTGAGTGTACTCACCTAGTTGTGGTTGCAGGGGTCGAGTCATAGCTCCTGGCCCCGTGTGTGTGTGTGTGTGTATGAATTTCACCTAGTTGTATCTACGAGGATTGATCTCTAACTCTTGGGCCCCACCATTGCATTCTGGGTAACTAGATTGGCGTATTTTCTTCCCTTTTGGACTTTGTCATACCTTCCCTTGAAGCTGTGTACTGGGCTGGCTTTCACTACGTCACTTGCCTCCCACCTCTTTCCTACCCTCACAATACCTCCTCCCCTACATCAATACCTCCTCCCCTACATCAATACCCTGGTGGGTTAATAACTCAGGATAACCCAACAAATCAAAGTAATGTGGCTTATTTCCACCGCGGTACTTAACTCCTTCCTCCAGGATGCGACCCACAACACTCAACTAATCCCCCAGGTACCTATTTACTACTAGGTGAACCAGGACAGCAGGTGCTAGCAGACTTTCTCATACGTCTCACCCCAGCCCAGGATCCGGTTCATTTACTTTCGCCTGTGATCGAAATGAGCGTCACCTTGAGTTACGAGGTGCGAAACAGGTGACGAATAAAAACGTAGCAAAAGACATGACATAAATCTCGGTGTGTTAAGGTAGAAAATCTGCCAAAGTTGGAGCCAGACTCTCACTTTTAGGGGCTATACTGGATCCTCTTCAGTGTGAGGTGAATGTTGATGGCTGGTGGAGACGAGGGAAGAGGAGGAAGGTGGAGAGAGAGAGATAGAAGAGATAAGCAGTCGAAAGAGATAAATAAACGTTTGAGAGAAACGTTCGTTTACAAGGAGATAAACGTTAGAGAAAAATGTTTGAAAGAGGAATAAAAGTTTGCATGAGAGATAAACTTATGAAATATGGACATAAATGCTTGAAAGAGGCAAATAAACGTTTGAAGAGGAAGATAAACGTTTCGGAGAAAAAAAAACGTTTCAAAGATGAAGACGGATATAAAGAGAAAATGTTCGTCAAAGAATTATCTGATAAAGTTAGAGAAAAACGAAGCATTACCCAGGATTAAGATCACACACAGCTGAGGTTCCATCAGTAACACAATAACAAGTTATCTTGGGCATAATCGACGATTTAAACTCTGATGATCACATATTAGCCTCTCTCTCTCTCTCTCTCTCTCTCTCTCTCTCTCTCTCTCTCTCTACATCCGTCTCATCACGTCTTAAGACGTCATCAGAACACCTCAGACTCAAGAGTTATAATCTGTTGAAATAACATTTTATTTTATATTCTTGGAAAAACATGAAGGAATAAAAACTAAAAGGTACAAAAAATAACTGTACAGAATGTTGAGTGTTACACAGAGAAGACTTGTCTGTAAGAGCATACGGGGTCACTACTGTGACCCCGCTCCATGGTCTTGAAGACTGTGACTCACTCCATGGACTTGAAGAAAGTGTGACCCACTCCATGGTCTTGAAGACAGTGTGACCCACTCCATGGTCTTGAAGACAATGTGACTAACTCCATGGTATTGAAGACAGTGTGACCCACTCCATGGTATTGAAGACAGTGTGACCCACTCCATGGTATTGAAGACTGTGTGACCCACTCCATGGTCTTGAAGACAGTGGAGAACCTTGTAAATACACTCACCACTGGGATGTGACTGTATCGAAAACAGTGAACCGTATCGTTGACTCTAGACAGAAACACTGGATATGTGA
Source organism: Cherax destructor (assembly GCA_009830355.1). Lineage (NCBI taxonomy): Eukaryota > Metazoa > Arthropoda > Malacostraca > Decapoda > Parastacidae > Cherax > Cherax destructor. The sequence continues at coordinate 312,646 of WNWK01000700.1, forward strand.
GACTCCTGGTGTACTCAGTGTGACACACACGGGGTATGTGAGACTCCTGGTGTACTCAGTGTGACACACACGGGGTGTGAGAGACTCCTGGTGTACTCAGTGTGACACACACGGGGTATGTGAGACTCCTGGTGTACTCAGTGTGACACACACGGGGTATGTGAGACTCCTGGTGTACTCAGTGTGACGCACACGGGGTATGTGAGACTCCTGGTGTACTCAGTGTGACACACACGGGGTATGCGAGACTCCTGGTGTACTCAGTGTGACACACACGGGGTATGTGAGACTCCTGGTGTACTCAGTGTGACACACACGGGGTATGTGAGACTCCTGGTGTACTCAGTGTGACACACACGGGGTATGTGAGACTCCTGGTGTACTCAGTGTGACACACACGGGGTGTGAGAGACTCATTGTGTACTCAGTGTGACACACACGGGTTGTGAGAGACTCCTGGTCTAAGGATACCTTGGTGGAAGGATACCTATGGGAAGGATACTTTGGTGGAAGGATACCTTGGCTGTATATCTTACAATAGGTGCTTGCGTATCCAGCCCATTAAAGTTCGGCCAAAAGCAACTATCTCTACTATCCATTGTGTACTACTCCACCCTACGCTCCCTCACTACTTCTACCCCTACCCTTGCACCATCCCCATCAGCTCCTCCCCACAGGGAAGCCTCCCAGTTGCGTGCTTGGCTTCACTCGCTCACACAGCTGTCATATGGACGACACAGTCCTGCTAGGACACACAATTTACCACTTTACACACCTCAAGATTTTTCAACCTTCCTTCACTCACACCAGACACACTCGTCATTCTTATTTTTGCTTATGCTGCTTTTTATCACATGGTGTACGCATGTACTGTGCTACATCATGGTGTACCCTGTACTGATGTACACATTATTATTAACACATCGGCCGTCTCCCACCAAGGCAGGGTGGCCCGAAAAAGAAAAACTTTCATCATTCACTCCATCACTGTCTTGTCAGAGGAGCGCTTGCACTATAGTTATAATACTGCGACATAATTATTATTATTATTATTATGAAAACTAAGCGCTAAACCCACTAGAGTGTACACATGGTAGGTACGAAGAAAGGTTAAGGGAAATCGGCCTGACGACACTGGAGGACACGAGGATCAGGGGAGACATGATAACGACATATAAAATACTGAGGTGAATTAACAAGGTGAACAAAGACAGGATGTTCCAGAGATGGGACACAAACAAGGGGTCACAGTTGAAAGTTGAAGACTCCGATGAGTCAAAGAAATGTTACGAAGTATTTCTTCAGTCAGAGTTGTCAGGAAGTGGAATAGCCTAGAAAGTGACGTAGTGGAGGCAGGAACCATACATAGTTTTAAGACGAGGTTTGATAAAGCTCATGGAGCAGGGAGAAAGAGGACCTAGTAGCGATCAGTGAAGAAGCGTGGCCAGGAGCTATGAATCGACCACTGCAACCCCAAATAGGTGAGTACAAATAGGTGAGTACACAACAATCAACAAGAACAACAACAACAGTCCATCAGACATTTTCCAGATTGCTCTGTTGATCTCTGAGTGCTCTCTGTAGAGGCACCTATTACCCCTTCTTTGTTCCAGGGGTAGGCGCTACCCCCTACCTAGTCTATATTCCCCTCTTCCTCCTCCTCCTCCACCCCCTTCAATCTTCCCCTCTCTTCTCAGCTTCCCCTTCCATCTCCCCTCCCCATCTCTCCCCTAGCTTCGTGAGAAAGGCTTTAACCCCGATGAAAAAAGCTCCTATGATCAGTTTGGAGAACCACGTTCTCTGATGGCAGGAATCACGAGGCATGTTCTCTGATGCAGGAATCACGAGGCATGTTCTCTGATGGGAAGAGTCACGAGGCGTGTTCTCTGATAGGGAAGAAATGGCGAGGAATATTTCCTGATAGGAAGGAACAGGTGCGTCATATTATCTGATCTTGAGAAATATTAAGGTAGGTTCTCTGATGGGGAAGAACAGACCAGGCTTGTTCTTCGATGAAAGGATGAACAGATGAAGGACTTCTGAAGTATGACTTCAAGACGCACTCATTGATTTGTACTCGCTGCTCGTGTTGTTACTCGTGTCTTTCAAGTACTCAGTGATTCACTCCCCTCAAAACTGAAGTCTTCTTGCTGGAGAAGAACTCTTGATCTAGTAGAGGGCTCTTACATATAGTGAAAGGGCTCTTGCTTCTAATGTAGGGTTCTTACCACCCTGGACCTAAATAAATACTTCCTCACATCCCCGTGGCACCTTCAAACACCTTCCACGTCACGATGGTGTCCCCTCTGGTCCATATTTCTTCCAGAGTTGAAAATTCTCTCGCAGTTATGAGATTCTCCTGAAGAAGTTTTGCAGAATTCACGTTTCAGTTCCCTTGATGCTTAGTGCTGAATGACAGCCATGTCAACAGTTGCAGGTAGCAGCAACACCTGTAGCTAGGAACAGAAGTAACACCTGTCGGCGGCAGCAGTAACAACACATGTAGAAAACAACAGAAGTAACAACAGTGTCAGTGAAAAAGAAACCTAAATCAGTATTACAAAACTCAATATTTTGTTGGAAATTTTAATGTTTTGTTAATGTTAATGGAACCCGACCATTAGATCCCCTATTCAATTTTTAACTATAAAAATATGGGGGGACGCTTGAATAGCCTCGCCTTTTTTCCAACTGGACAACTCCATTTTCGGTGAGATATATTCCTCAAAACTTACGTCCTCCCTTTTCCCTCTATCCACCAGCTCTTCTGCTCGATTAACATTCTATCCCTCACCATCATTTCTGATCCGTCCTTCTGATCTCTTATTCCCTGTTCCCAGACCACCATTGCTCCTCAGGTTCCCAGACCACCAGTGCTCCTCAGGTTCCCAGACCACCAGTGCTCCTCAGGTTCCAACTTTCAAACATAACCAATTTCCCCTTTACGACCCACTACCCACACAACACAACCTCGCCCACATCCCTACTCACACAACACAACCTCGCCCACATCCCTACTCACACAACACAACCTCGCCTACATATCTACCCACACAACACAACCTCACCCACATCCCTACTCACACAATACAAAATCACCCACATCCCTACTCCTGGTCCCACCAAAATCCATCCCCTCACCAAACCCTACATTCGGCCCCCTAGCCCTGCATTCTCCTCCCCCTCCTTCCCCACCTCCTCCTTCCCTTCCCCCACCAATATATAGCCCAACACTCCGCTATTTATACTCTGAATTTAAAATCGGAATTAGAATACCCACCGATTTAAATAAACATTTTTCCATTTCTATTTTTCAAGAGTGAACTGAACGGGGGACGAGAAAGAAGAGGAGAAAGAGGAGGGAGAAGAGGATGGAGAAGAGGAGGAAGAGGAAAAAGAGGAGGGAAGAGAAGGGAGAGGTTTGCACTGTTTTCTTAATGTCTTCTCCAATAAGCCTACGGAAATTGGGGTCCGTTTTTCACCCATGGTACTGGAGTGTGTGTGTGTGTGTGTATGTGTATGTGTGTGTGTGTGTGTACGCGTGCGTGCGCGCGCGCCCCTTCAAGAAGAAATAAGGTGAGGGTGTACCTTGATACTTGTAAATTGCTCTTAATCCGTGAATTGGAAGTATCATATGCATAAGTCTTGATTATCCCCCCATTCCCAGTGCTATAAATGACCCCTACAGGTTTAGCAATCCCTCCTCACTCCCCATAAATATAAACAATTGTCCCAGAGTGTTTAAGTGATGGCTGTGGCGAGGGGTTTCGAACTGAGGTCCTGTATGTGGCAGACACTGCAGTGTACCATTAAACAATATAATAATAATAATAATAATAATAATAATAATAATAATAATTATAATAATTATTTCAGTGTCGGCATATTGACATGAAACTACGTTTTATTATGATTATAATTTAACGTGTTATAAAATGAGCGGATTTTAGTTAAATCAATTTTCATAGCGCTGTACCAGGCGCTTAATTTATACTCACAAAGAATTTTGGGAATAAAACACATTTGATGTCTCCTATTCTTGGGTCCACCTGTGTGTAATGACCTATTTGTAACTGCCTATTTATAATTGTCTATTTCTATTAGTCACACACACACACACACACATCGGGGCCAGGAGCTTTGAATCGACCCCTGCAACCACAACTAGGTGAGTACACATATATATATACACAGTCATAGAGTTGTCAGGAAGTGGAACAATCTTGAGAAGGATGTAGTAAAGGAAGAATCCATACATAGCTTTAAGAAGTACGATAAAGCTCTTGGAACAGGGAGAGTGTGGACCTAGTAACGACCAGCGAAGAGGCGGGGCGAGGAGTTACGACTCGACCCCTGGAACCATAAATAGGTGAGTACAAATAGGCGAGTGTACACACACACACACACACACACACACACACACACACACACACACACACACACACACACACACACACAAATTCAACAATATCGGGACGTTTATGTTCATTCACTTAGCAATTCAGATAATGCAGGTGGGAATATTTTTTCCGATATTCAGGAAAGCCAGTTACGAAGAAGCTGGGACGAAGCTGCCTTGAACACACTTGATTGTGTATTGTACTATAGACAGTAGTGAAGAAAGGAAACCTTGCAGAACTAGCTTTTGAGAAAAAGTCTCTCTCTGTGTAGAGCTTTATCAGGGTACAGGCACTGCACCTCCCACCTCCAGAACTACTCCATCTCCCACACACATAATTCAGACTGCAGGCACTGTTCTTTCCGTCTCTAGAACCATAACACATCCCCCTCACCCATCCTTCAGAGTACAGGCACTGTACCTACCAACTCCAGAACCACAACAACCCCCATCCATCCTTCAGAGTACAGGCACTGTACCTACCACCTCCAGAACCACAACCCCCACCCATCCTTCAGAGTACACTGTACCTCCCACCTCCAGAACCACAACAACCCCCCACCCATCCTTCAGAGTACAGGCACTGTACCTCCCACCTCCAGAACCACAACCCCCACCCATCCTTCAGAGTACACTGTACCTCCCACCTCCAGAACCACAACAGCCCACCACCCATCCATTAGAGTACAGGCACTGCACCTCCCACCTCCAGAACCACAACAACCCCCACCCATCCTTCAGAGTACAGGCACTGACCTCCCACTCCAGAACCACAACCCCCATCCATCCTTCAGAGTACAGGCACTGTACCTCCCACATCCAGAACCACAATAACCCCCACCCATCCTTCAGAGTACAGGCACTGTACCTCCCACATCCAGAACCACAACAACCCCCACCCATCCTTCAGAGTACAGGCACTGTACCTCCCACATCCAGAACCACAACAACCCCCACCCATCCTTCAGAGTACAGGCACTGTACCTCCCACATCCAGAACCACAACAGCCCCCACCCATCCATTAGAGTACAGGCACTGCACCTCCCACCTCCAGAACTCAATAACCAAAGAATCAGTAATAACCCAACGAGAGCCTCGCACAATGCATCAGGAGTGCCAGTCTTCTGGCACTGAGGAATTCCGTTTTGCACATTAGATTTCAGAACCCGAGTTTCCCCAATCCAACTTTCGCTAATTTAATCCCAGGAAGCAGACCAGCGGGCAAACCTTGTTCCTTTGTTGCGATCTCACAGTTTTCTTTCTCTCTCTCTCTCTCTCTCTCTCTCTTCTCTCTCTCTCTCTCTCTCTCTCTCTCTCTCTCTCTCTCTCTCTCTCTCTCTCTCTCTCTCTCTCGTAACTGCCCCACAAGAGTCAGGAGACTATTCAACTTCCTATTCAAGAAACACCTTTTGGAATCTTGATATTTATTTCTCCAGAAGAGCGACTTCCTCTACATTTATCAACACCAACAGAGTGGAGGATGAACATGGGAAAGGCTACACAGTTTAGTACATTTCTATACTTGAGAAGAACTGTCTACTTCTATGTAGATTAAGGACTCTCGTACATTATCCGTGTTTACGAGACAAGGATAAAAAAGCAAAAGTCTCTCATCCCACCCTCCTGCCACTGCCAGGGTAGAAAAGCAGGGGAAAAATGAGAGAGAAAAGCGCATCTTCTTTGCTTGATAAGTAATGAAAATAATGCATAACGTGTCCCACAGCCTTATCGCATGACCAACAGTCACAAAGTGAACAGTAATTGAAGCTTGACTGCCAATATATACATAAGAACAACGACGTTTCCCTCTGTGTAGAGCCATTTGATTAACTTAATAAAGAGAAACATATAGGCTTGCTCTACACGTTTCGAGCAATCCCGGTCAATGCAACTTCAATGCGAATAAATTATATCAACTTTTCCATGACAAACCTCACAATATAAACCAACTTTAAATACACCCCAGGCGTTTACACAAACCTGTTTTATTCTAAAAGTTTATCCTCTGGGTGAACGAGGCCAACATTCCCCTAATCCCTCAAGCACTCCACTAAATGACATTCAACAACATATTGGATTCATACTGTCCAAGATTTACATGCAAATTACCCTTACCCCCCACAACCATGCAAATGAAAAACACCCATAGTCATCGAGAACGTCTGTCCAAACATCACACCATTATTTCTGACACATCCATTGATTAAATAAAACGAATGTCACGGACTTCAGAGATATTAATCCGGATTTGACCAAATTTGCATGCTAATTTTATCCCCTTTAGGTAATGGAAAAAGCGAACGAACGAAAGGTTTAATCTGAGGGGAAATTTCACCACCGCTGTGGTGGATGTCCTCGTGGTGGACCTGTAATTACCAGCCCAAATACGTCCCCCAGAAACTGACGAAATAGATTTTCGAAAGAATTAAAAAAATATATATAATTCTGTATTTTGCTGTATATTATTACATATTCTATATTTATTATTTTTTATCTTCTTACTATCACTATTATTATCATGATCTAATTATTATTATTATTACAGTAATGCTAAATTTTCGGAAGTGACCATACATATTTTTTTTATATATAAATAATAAAAAATACCGACAAGTAGGTGAATAAGACATACGCAATAATTTAGATATCTTTACTGCCGATAATAAAGGCACCCAGGTGTTGCGCTTGTGTCTTACACACACTTACTGATTCTTACAGATTTTTACGTACGCAAGTTGATGCAAGATGTACAGGAAGTTATCTTAATTCAACAGTATTTTTCAATTATGCTCACTGGTGTAGAATTTTTTTGAGGAGATTAATGTCTTTGTTCATATATTTTAGTTAGCTAGCTTCTCTCTCTCTCTCTCTCTCTCTCTAGGACGTGTATAGATGCGGAAGTCTTCATGCAACAAGGGAAGACTCCTCTTCGAAAATCAATATGCGGGTTCAGCACGGTACAGCCCGGTACAGTGGAGAACGGTACAGCATAGTAAAAAACAGCATACAACTGTACGTGGCTATACAGAGCTGCGTAGAGTGGTACAGCGCGATACAGAGCTGCGTAGAGTGGTACAGCACTATACACCAGTGTGCTGAAGAGGATCTTAGCGACAGGTCGAAATGTACAGTTATCTGTCTCCAGGCGAGTTAATTTGTACCTCTCATGCTTACAGCCAAGTGTACTAACCTATATCAAGCTGTCGTGGTTGAGTCAAGCTCCTGGCCTCGCCTCTGAATTGCAAACAGAGTTTTATCAAGTATTATCTGTTATTATCAAGTTTTATCAAGTATCTAGCTATGAGAGTGATAAAACAATGTTTTCGTGTCTATTTACGACTTCTTGGCCTTGTGGAGCCTATCGTACCTATACCTGAAGCTGTGTATGGGACTGCAGGAGTGGAATCAGGTTTACCAAACAGACGAGGTGAGGACAGGTCTACCAGGTAGGTCTACCAGTCAACAAGGTAGGTCTACCAGTCTACCAGGTAGGTCTACCAGTCTACCAGGTAGGTCTACCAGTCTACCAGGCAGGTTCAGCAGGTGAGGCTGGTTATTACCAATGCGGCTCCGCTGACAGATGGTGGAGAATGATTGATTTTGGTCGACATGTTCCCGGAAGCAGCGATGCCTGACGATCAAGCCATGCAGGGCACCTGTTACCTGCGATACCTGACACCTGTAGCCTGCGGTAGCTGGCACCTAAATAAACCAAATCTAGTTATTTTCTATTATAAATATGATAATTGGCTCTAGGTAAAAATGTTCTGGTACTGTTGTTCCAGCTGAGACTAATCAGCAGGTCAGCTGGTACAAAAGCTAACCATCTGGAACGAAAGGCTAACCAGCTGGTACAAAAAACTAACCAGCTGGTACAAAAGACTAACCAGCTGGAACAATAGGCTACCCAGCTGGTACAAAAACTAACCAGTTGGTACAAAAGACTAACCAGCTGGTACAAAAGACTAACCAGCTGGTACAAAAGACTAACCAGCTACTACTAACACTGAACAATTGTACACCATGTGCAGCAGGTGACGCGATGTCGGTAGGAAAAGTTCCTGATCCGGGGAAGTGGAACTGTCATTTTCTAAATTAAACCTCATTATATCCCAGTGCCCAGGAGCTAAGTGACCCATACGGGCTTAGCGCTTATCCAGGAATGTAAGGCTGTACATGTACACCGTGTAGTACACAGTACAGCATAGGCGCTGGTAATGTCAACTTTTATTTTAGCGTTTTGATCGCGATAATAAAACTAATGTTTTTTTTTATTCACGTTTGATGAGAACAACACGCAATTGATGACTTGGTTTAGATGTTATTGCTGGGAGTGTGTTTGTTTGTGTTTGTTGGGGTCGCGTGTGTGTGTGTGTGCACTCACCTATTTGTACTCGCCTAAATGTGGTTGCAGGGGCCGAGTCACAGCTCCTGGTCCGGCCTCATCGCTGGTCGCTACTATGTCCACTCTTTCCTGGCTTCAAGAGTCTTGTCGTACTTATGTGTGTGTGTGTGTGTGTGTGTGTGTGTGTGTGTGTAAGCGTGCGTGTGCGTCTAGAACTAGTGCTTGCACGAGCACTTCTGGGGCGTGCATGATGGGGTGTGCGTGTGTGTGTGTTTGCCATAATTTTTTAAAACGTGTCATAATAACTATAGAAGGAAACATTCCCTCGCTTTCAACAATCACTAAGTCATCACAGGCTTCTCACATGTTCAAAAAAATATTATAAACTAAATTGCCTCTTCAGTTTTTGAGGAAAAAATAGACAAAATCCAGAATTAAAAATTGATCTATTTCGCTACACACACACACATTATATATATATATATATATATATATGCAAAAAGATCACAGTAATCAGGTGATATCAGAATATGCAAGACAACCACTATGAAAAAATAGAGGAATTCCAAGCGCTTTCGTGACTACTCACATTATCAAGGAACTATAAAAGGAAACATGACAAGAGGACTTATATAAGGGGCAAGACTACACCTCACAGTCACATCACACTAACAAAGACTACACCTCACAGTAGCGTAACATCTCACGACTCTGTGAAGAGGAAAACAAGAAAGGACCTGAAACTCTTCCCAAGAATTAAGATTAGTCCAATTTATCATTAAATTCTTCCCAAATTTTATTAATTATAAAAGAATCCAATTTATATAAACCAAAAGAAATATTCATATTATTTTCAAAGCTGCTTTTAATGAAACATGATTCTATTATATTCCTCTCAACCATGGACTTGCTTGATACAACCTTCTCAGCATTTTGAAAATCAATTGGATGGTTAAAATCTCTCACATGAATAAATAGAGCATTAGAATCTTGTCCAGTTCTAATGCTATATTTATGTTGTTTTAATCTTAGTTCAAGACTGTTACCAGTTTGACCATAATAAACTTTATCGCATATTTTACAGGGAATCTTATAGACACATCCGTCAGCATTTTGGGAATTTTTATCAAAGTCTTTTTACTGTATCAAGATTTTTAAATACAACTTTGATATTAAAATTCTTAAGAAAGGAAGGCATATCAACCAAGTTTTCATGGTAAGGGAGAACCAACATATTTTGGTTGAATAAGGTTGGTTGTCCCTTTTGGGATTGTAAAAAGTATTCCTAGCTATTTTAAAGATTTATCAATTATGTTTCTAGGGTATTTTAAATCATTAGCTATTTCATAAATTATAGAGATTTCTTCATCTATGAACTCTGGACTACAAATACGTAAAGCTATTACTCTATTACTCTTCACATCAAGATAGAGTTAAAGTGTCGGTTTTTTCTTCAATGTTTTTGAGAGCTTTACGTATTTGTAGTCCAGAGTTCATAGATGAAGAAATCTCTATAATTTATGAAATAGCTAATGATTTAAAATACCCTAGAAACATAATTGATAAATCTTTTAAAATAGCTAGGAATACTTTACAATCCCAAAAGGACAACCAACCTTATTCAACCAAAATATGTTGGTTCTCCCTACCATGAAAACTTGGTTGATATGCCTTCCTTTCTTAAGAATTTTAATATCAAAGTTGTATTTAAAAATCTTGATACAGTAAAAGACTTTTGATAAAAAATTCCCAAAATGCTGACGGATGTGCTATAAGATTCCCTGTAAAATATGCGATAAAGTTTATTATGGTCAAACTGGTAAAAGTCTTGAACTAAGATTAAAACAACATAAATATAGCATTAGAACTGGACAGATTCTAATGCTCTATTTATTCATGTGAGAGATTTTAACCATCCAATTGATTTTCAAAATGCTGAGAAGGTTGTATCAAGCAAGTCCATGGTTGAGAGGAATATAATAGAATCATGTTTCATTAAAAGCAGTTTTGAAAATAATATGAATATTTCTTTTGGTTTATATAAATTGGATTCTTTTATAATTAATAAAATTTGGGAAGAATTTAATGATAAATTGGACTAATCTTAATTCTTGGGAAGAGTTTCAGGTCCTTTCTTGTTTTCCTCTTCACAGAGTCGTGAGATGTTACGCTACTGTGAGGTGTAGTCTTTGTTAGTGTGATGTGACTGTGAGTGTAGTCTTGCCCTTATATAAGTCCTCTTGTCATGTTTCCTTTTATAGTTCCTTGATAATGTGAGTAGTCACGAAAGCGCTTGAATTCTCTATTTTTCATAGTGGTTGTCTTGCATATATATATATATATATATATATATATATATATATATATATATATATATATATATATATTTATATATTTGGTATGGAGAGAGACAGAGACAGAGAGGGAGAGAGAGATCCCATGGCATGTTGGTCTTAATAAGTTAATCAAAATGGCCCTCAACACTGGCAATATTCCTGAATATATATTTCTGTGTGTTTGTTCGCGTGCCAACGGTGTTGCTGCCTTGGAGAGTTGTGCTTTATTGTGTTTTTTCTGTGGCATGGATTGAAATGACTGTGTGTGTGTGAAACTGGGGATCATATATATATATAATGACAAAATACTCACATACGTACATATACATTCACTTATGTACATACGCACACATGTATACACATTTATCCTGCACACCAAAATTTATATCATGCAATTTCTTGCTGATTTTATATCACGAGTTTCCATTATGACAATATATTGAGGTGGTGCATGTCCTAAATATTGACAGGACATGCAATGTGTCGGGGTGAGTGACACGGGTGAGTGACACGGGAGAGTGACACGGGTGAGTGATTCTGGTGTCAGTCACCCGTGTGTGAACTAAAGGTACCCTTTTGGGCCAGACGCAGGTAACAAACGCTTTTAATTTATGGACCAGACACAGGTATCCTGTAGACCAGATGCAGAAATCTTGTGACCCAGACGCAGGTAACAGACGTCTGTATCTGGTGGACCAGACCGGGCCATGAGAATCCCACATCAATCAGCAAGGTGTGGCCCACAGCGGTCAGTCGATACTCTCCATACCACCACCACCACTATTACTACCACCACCACCACCGTTACAACAACAATCACTACCACCATCACTATGATTATCACAATTATCACTAATATTATCATCACCACCACCACTACCACCACCACCACCATATCTACTAGTATCACTACCACCAACACTACCATATCTACCACCACTAAAGGAAGTATTATTAAATAAGAGAGAGAGAGAGAGAGAGAGAGAGAGAGAGAGAGAGAGAGAAGAGAAGAGAGAGAGAGAGAGAGGAGAGAGAGAGAGAGATAGAAGAGAGAGAGAGAGAGAGAGAGAGGAAGAGGGCTAGCAGAGAATGGGCCTCTAGACTGGGGAAGTGGGTTGGTAGGAGGGGGGGATAGAAACAGGTCATAGTTTGCATGTAAACCATGACAATTACAGTTGTTAGGATAGCAGGGGTCTAGTTTACGAGTGGGCCAGGTATTGCAGCCCCTCCATAACCCAACACCCTATAAACTACTGCACATTGTTGATCTCTCTCTCTCTCTCTCTCTCTCTCTCTCTCTCTCTCTCTCTCTCTAAATTACTCTTAACTCCATAATCACATATAATATTTAATTAAACACCAAATTTCATACACATTTAGGAAGTTTTTTTTTAATATTCAGTGAGGAAGAACACTGAGAAACAGCAATGACAGGAGAAACACTGAGAAACAGCAATGACAGGAGAAACACTGAGAAACAGCAATGACAGGAGAAACACTGAGAAACAGCAATGACAGGAGAAACACTGAGAAACAGCAATGACAGGAGAAACACTGAGAAACAGCAATGACAGGAGAAACACTGAGAAACAGCAGTGACAGGAGAAACAGCAGTGACAGGAGAAACAGCAGTGACAGGAGAAACAGCAGTGACAGGAGAAACAGCAGTGACAGGAGAAACAGCAGTGAGAGGAGACGCTGTATACCACAGCTCCAGGAAACAAATCTCGTGGACCAGATACACAACTTTCTACAGTTTTGCAATTGCTGGCGAGAATTCGTAACACGATCTGCGAGTGGGAAATCTCTAGGTTTTGGCGACGTTTTCTGTGAAGTTTGGGGGGTGGGTAAAGGGGACTTTATTGTGCCTGGCTCATATCTGCGGTGATTTTTTTCTTTTTTATGTGGTGATGCATGGCTGGTGCGCGTGGAGGGCATGCGATGCAGTCATCACATACCTTGATAGTTTGTGTTTTGAAATGGATTTGTGCGTGAACTCATCGATTTGTTTGTAAGGGGGACGAGTTCAGCAGTGACGGTTCGTAACCTCACGGGTCTTATCTACTGTACACACGAAACTACGAACAGTTCGCTTCCACTGTTTCATCATCAAGTACGTTCCACATTTTTATTGCCCCCCTTAGACTGTATTACCCTTTTAAGATTATTGCACCGGGTATTACTCCCTTGAGTTTAATCTATGTGAAGGCTATTATGCCAGGTATAACACTTGCTACTTTATCCTTTACTGTGGCCGTTTTCTTGCAATGCTTTTAGCATTTCTCTGTCTTCCTCTTATCATGTTATTCCTCACGTTGTTTAAGAGTTGTATCTCCACAATGTTGTTAACCAATATTGTGGAAATACTGGGGAAGGATTCTGAGTAGAAGAAGTGTTGAGTGGGGGTCCTGTCTGATGTGGTAAGGATTTAATGGGTTGTCGTTGGGAGTGGGGTATATTTGCTCATATAGTTGCTTTGAAGTATATGTTAAGTTTGACCAGAGTGAAAAAAGTCATTTCTAATGTTCGTATTGGTCATTTACATCTTTACCTGCCATGTCTGCCCCCTTACCTCCCTCTCCTCACATTTCAAGTCTTTCCACATTGTCTAGTCACCTGAGTATTTTGTACGTCATAATCGTGTCTGTTCTTTTTTAATGTGTTAACTTCTTTCTCTTATGTATCAATTCGTAGTAAAGTAAGGAAAGCAAAAGTATTAATAAAAGAGTTAAAAGATTAGGGGATAGGAAGAGAAGTAAAGGGGAAAATAAGAATGAGGAGAGAAGCTGATAAATACAACACCAGTCCACATACATACATACATACATACATACACACACACACACACAACAAAAATTTAAATTGTTAGGTGAACAATTAGAGGTTGAGTGAGTGGCATCTGTTCTACATAGACCAGCCTGAATTCCCTAAGAAATTCCCGAGCCGCCTAACAAGAATCCTTCGACAAAGCAGACTTTCTAGAATTTAGTGTTAAAGGTCAGCCTCGAAAACCCAGAATCCCCTGATAATGTGTAACAATACACTGACCAAAACCGCACGAGAAAGTGTCACATAAAATACCCGCTAGAATCACAAAGACTAAATTTCACTGACAGTTGCCCACACACATGAAGCGTCACCGACACTGACTAGAAGACACGAGAGGGCCACCGAGAGATGACAAGTATTCAAGGAAATACGCTGATGAGAATAATGTTGGTGGATGAGTTGTCATTAGATGAACCAGGAACAGCAGATCTCAGATTAGCTAAAGACACACTTGTAGAGTCTAAGTGTCTTAATGGAGTGGGGAAGGACTGACCAGTGAGGGGGACGGGAGGAGCACCAGTGATGAGGGAGATAATGGATAAGAGTGGGAAGATAGGATGGGTGGAGATGATGGTAGTAAAGGAAGAGTGGAGAGATAAAAGGGTGTTACAACCTACCTATCTGAAGGATGTTCCGGGGATCAACGCTCCCGCGGTGGATCAGGGCCTGATCAACCGGTTTGTTACTGTTGGTTGCATGTTGTCCAATGTACGAACCACACCCCGGCTGATCGAATACTGACTTTAGGTATCTGTCTAGCTCCTTCTTGAAGACAGCCAGGGGTCTATTGGTAATTCCCCTTATGCCTGGTGGGAGGCTGTTTAACAGTCTTGGGCCCCAGACACTTATTGCGTTTTCTCTTAGTGTACTAATGGAGCCCCTACTTTTCATTAGGGATATACTGAACCGTCTGCCCAGTCTTTTGCTTTCGTAGGGAGTGATTTCTGTATGTATAATTGGGAGCAGTCCCTCTAGGATTTTTCAGGTGTAGATTATGTTGTATATCTCTCGCATACGCTTCAGTGAGTACAGATCAAGTGACTCCAAGCGTTCCCAGTACAAGACTAAGATAGTAGTAGTAGTATCTTGGTCTTAATTAGTGATCTTGTAAATTATAGGAGATAACTTCATAAATCGAGATGATACAATAACAGACACTCCCGTATTACGAACACAAGTATTTTTAAAAGGCTTCTTGTATCCGGGATATACATGATACAAGCACAAATGCCGCGAATAAGAACAAAAGAAAGAGGAATAAAGTAGACGTTAGATGTTAAGTTTATGAAAAACTGTTATTATATAACTTAATCTGTAAAAGTATTAAGCACAGCTAGTCTTAACCCTGCTGGAGGAGGATAAATACGCTATTACTCATAGGAATATTAACCACTACGAAAGAATGACTCTTAAGCTAATGGAATTAATATCAACGTCCACTTCTTCAGGTGGCGGGAGAAGGTGAACCTACTACTCGAGGTGAACCCCACCAGGATGTAACCTTGGTGGCAGGTGAACCCCACCAGGAGGTAACACTTATACAATACCACACAATAATTTGAAGTTTACACAATGACCCATACTTTACGGTCCTAGCAATAACTGAGACTGCTGCCACAATGTCCACATGAAGACATGATACAAAAAAAAACTAGTGGAATTATCACATCTTACTAAACAAGTTAAATATTGTTTACTTTATGATAAACACATTACCCCACCACCAGCTGTATGGTTAGACAACGCCATCTACAAGTTGAAATTGCAACTAGTTCCTTTTTTTTTTTTACCCCTGACACAAAATAACTTTGCAGAAACTTCACAAAACCTGTTGAGAGAAGGGTATAACAGCCTGTACCTTCCTTCAGAAGCTGGTGAAAAGCGGTAATGAGGGACATAGCAGGTAAGGACGAATGGGTGAGATGTTGGGAAAATGGGAGAGTGAGAGAGATGGTGGAGAAGGAAAGATTAGGAGACGTGGTGAGACTGAAAAGATATAGTAGTATGATATTAGAGGATGAGTGTGTGTATATGTGTGCTCACCTAGCTGTGTGTGCTTGGGTTGAATCATAGCCTTTGACCCTGCTTCTAAACTACAAGGATACACGTTTTTGTAGAGTGATGTGTGTTGGAATGTGTTTAATCATCCTGTGTGTGTGGTAGTGCAAGATATTGTTTGTGTGTGTGTGTGTGTGTGTGTATGGTAGCATAACAGTGTGTGAAGCAGTAAAGGAGTGTGTGGTAGCTTAGAAGTGTGTGGTAGCTTAGGAGTGTGTGTGGTAGCACTAGAGTGCGTGACACAGCCTGGTTTAATCCAACAGGGGAAGTGTCCCCAAATACTGGGAAATTAATATAATACAAACCTCATATTATGAAGATTACTGTGTGTGTGTGTGTGTGTGTGTGTGTGTGTGTGTGTGATGTGTGGTAAGTGCTTAGTCATGTTGTGTGTTGTGAACAGATGATGGAGTTTAGCGAGGGGAGGAGTAATGGTGGTGGTAGTTGTGGTGGTGGTGGTAGTTGTGGTGGTGGTGGTAGTTGTGGTGGTGGTGGTAGTTGTGGTGGTGGTGGTAGTTGTGGTGGTGGTGGTAGTTGTGGTGGTGGTGGTAGTTGTGGTGGTGGTGGTAGTTGTGGTGGTGGTGGTAGTTGTGGTGGTGGTAGTTGTGGTGGTGGTAGTTGTGGTGGTGGTAGTTGTGGTGGTGATGGTAGTGGTGGTGGTGGTGGGTGGGGTGGTAGTGGTGGTAACGAAGGTTGTGGTGGGAGTAATGTTGGTCAGATAGTAGTTCTGGTAATTAGGTAGTGGTTCTGGTAGTTAGATAGTGGTTCTGGTAGTTCCGGTAGTGGTCCTGGTGGTTCAGGTAGTGGTCCTGGTGGTTCAGGTAGTGGTCCTGGTGGTTCAGGTAGTGGTCCTTGTGGTTCAGGTAGTGGTCCTGGTGGTTAGGTAGTTGGTCTGGTGGTTCAGGTAGTAGTCTTGGTTATGGGATAATCGAGTCAGACAACCACACCTTCAAGAAACAATACTATTGGTTAGACAAAGTTTTAAATATCCATCATTAAGTATGCAAATTCAACCCAAATTCACTACCAGGACATTTAATTTGGAATGTTTTCGTTCACTGGAAGGGGCTGACAAAACTCGCAATGAACGTGGTGCTCCATTCCACACCTCAGGTAGCTGTCCTGTTTCAGACGACTTCAAGATCGCGGTTAGTGATTCACATAGTTCTTCCCCTCCTCTCAGAACCTAGAGAGAGGTGTTGTCTGGTCCCATTGCCTTCAACGCATCAAGCTCACACCGTAGTGTGCATTGTGTCCAGTACTCGCTGGTGCACTCTTCCTCTCTATCAGTATCCCTGTGTCTACTGGGAATACCTCCCTAAATCTTTCGCTGAGCTCCTCTCAGCCTTCCTGGTTATTCTTAATAAGCTCCACTCATTTCATCTACAGCCTCTTCTTTCTGATGTGGCTGTGTAGCAAGGTTAGTTCGATGCTGTCATTCTACAACTGTCATTTAGCCTCTCTTCTTGCCCATGCGTAATCTCTTCTGGCCCTTCAGCTCTCCTCCCTATTCCGTCTCGTTAGCTGTCTGTGTGCATGTCCGTCCCGTCTCAATGTCCGTGTGTATATCTTGTTTCGTCTGACTGTTAGTTCCAGTTGCAGTTTCTAAGAATTAAAGCTCCTCTCGTTTCCATTGGATCACGAAAATAAATAAATAATAATAACATTAATAAACCTTTCTCGTAATACTAAAGTCTCCACAGATAACACAGATAATACAGATAACACAGATAACAGCTGCGTGTCTGTGAGCAAACAATGTTTGAAGACGTTGAAACAAAGAATATCCAGTGTAATAACAAAAGTTATTGCAAAGGCAAACAGAGTCACCCCACTGCATGCAACCAGACGATTGCAAGGGCTGATGAAAATTTTATAAATAAATAATAATAATAGAAATACTATTACTACTACCAATAATAATAATAATAATAATGAAGCAATGATATTATGATGTAAATAGAGAGAGAAAGAGAGAGGAGCAATAAGTGGCGTAGCAGCAAGTCCAGCACCAAGAATGGATTCCGCTCAGCTTATTATTAATTATGACGGACAACCAAGAGGTAATCCTTAACTCTTATTGGGTAACACGCAGACGAGTGCTGACCACGGGTAGTGGAGGGACGTGGAGGGGCGGAGGTGGATAGTGGAGGGGCGGAGGTGGAGTTGGTGAAGAGGTGGTATGGATGAGGAGGGTTGGGAAGGATGGTGAAGGGATTTGCAGGATTGGGAGTGACGTGTGAGGATGTGTGGGGGGGATGGTGAGAGGGGGTGTGGAAAATAGGGAGTGTGAGGGATGCAGAGGGAGTGGGAGATATGGGATGGGACGAGTCTCAGGTATAAGGAAGTTGTGATGCATTATAGCGTTTTAATTCTATTTTAATTCTATTTTCTTAATAATCCATAAAGATAAAATAAATGATACTTGAATCGGTTATATCTGGATGGCTCGCTGGGCTGGACGCTTGGCAGCAAGGTCAGGACATGGATGGGGATGAGGATAGAGGACTATGCACCTAACCACTGCACCTAGACGAGGTCAACATGACTTAGCTGGGGTAGTAATGATTGGTCCAGGAAAAGATAGATATGAGAGGTAAATTCTCATAGGCTTAGACACGAAGGACAGTGTCAAGGAGGTTATAAAAGTTAGTGGAGATATAAATTAACTCTTTGACGGGTCATGGAAAGATTTAGAGAGGTGCCAAGACAATGTCCTGGCGAATGTTATTCGTACATACAATAGCTCTCATTTGAGTAATTGTCTGATGCTCAACTAATCACTTAATCCCTCGCTGACCACCACTTGGATCGGATTTATGCCATGGAAATGGTGTAAGTTCCTAAAAGTGTTGTTTCTCTATTGTCTGACCTAATATAATGTTCTTGTTTACAGGTGATTATATTTTGTTAGTTTTGTGTCCCTGTAATTGATGATCTGTGTTTTTAAATACATGTATGAGGATGTTAAAGATTTTCGTTCATCCTTCCTTCCCCCCCTTTCCCCACCTAATATTACCCAAATGTGTATGAACTCTGAGACAATATGGGTCTAAGCTCTCCAGCTGTGCCTCCTATGTGAAATGTATTCAGAATATGCATAGGTGCAGAGTATTGCCTATATATTGCATATCAGCAAGTCTGCCAGGACAAAGAGAATGTGGGCGGTGGCAGGTTTTCTAGGGTAGAGTGACCCAGGTGACCCCATGGTGTTTAATATCAGTATTTGGTGACTAGCTTGCATGGGATAGACCTCAAGTTCTCTTCAGCAGAATACCAAGGGATGAGGAGAGCTCTCAAGTATTTATACTGGTGGTGAGAGCGGAAGTAAAGGATCTTGGGTCCTGAAGCTTCTCTGTGACATCTCGTACTTGCTAACCTTTACGGGGACGTGAAGGTCCGCGCATTGTATCTCGTAGAGAAAACTTTTTTCCGGGAACATGTAGCCAGGAATAATGGGACTTTAGTGAGATATAAAGAATCTGCTACTTGGGGTATTAATTTTATATGGAGTGGGAGGTATGTAGAGTTGGTCTGAGGTATAGGGAGTGAAGTAAGGGGAGGGGTGCCGGTGAGTGACAAGGCTGAGTGACGCTTGCACTCTCTGTATTATTGATTGAGAGCCACACACTGGTGGGTGGAGGTGGGTAGTGGTGTGTGCTGTACTGGTGGTGGTTGTGGCTGTGGTGGGTGCTGTTGTTAGTCGTCGTAGGCTTAGTGGTAGATTGTGGTATGGGTGGTAGTGGTGGGGTGATGGAAGCTGAGTTATTGAGGCGGTGGTGGCGCAGTTGTGTCTTCATATTTTTCCTCCCTGACAAAACATTAATCCCCAGAGGAAACTTTGAAACATTAACTATCACTGGGTTGTTATAAGCAATCTTCTGAACCTTCTTGTATAGACGACTTTGTAATAGCAGAGTTTAGTATAATTCACTGAGTGAGGGCGAGAGGGTCCTTGGGTCAGTGAGATTTGGTCTCCCAGCACTGCTGAGTGAATATCCCCTTAAAATACAGTGAAGATTTAGCTGAAAGAGAGAGAGAGAGAGAGAGAGAGAGAGAGAGAGAGAGAGAGAGAGAGATAGAGAGAGAGAGAGAGAGAGAGAGAGAGAGAGAGAGAGAGAGAAACGTTTGTTAACGTATATGGTTGTGGTGGTGGTGTTATTTTCTCAGATGTGGGAAATGTTACCTTTATGTGAGTCTTAATCCATTTACCTGGAGTCTCTTCCGGAGGTCACCGCCCCGGTGGACCAGTCCAAAACCAGGCCTCCTGCTGGCTGGCCTGATCGATCAAGCTAACAGTGCCCGCCGCCCTAGTAGTGGCGAAGTACGGGATTCATCCCCAACAATGTAAGATCAGGATGCTGCTGGGATCAGGAGGCAAGAGGGAGAGAATCACCTGATAGAGACGCAAATATAACTATGATAGTTGGTGAAAAGTTGGTAAATATGAAAACAGCCTTCAGGAATCTAATGGATGTACTCGTGTGACCAATATATTAACATGATGAGTGGTGGATTACGCGGTACTAGCATAGAACCCTCGCAACATCAGACATGTAAAGAAGATTTATATGGTTTCGATGTGTGCAGCCAAGTCTGGTCCCAGAACTGTGATTGCTGGATTCATAAGGTAGGTTAAGAGACCTAGATTTTACACCACTAAATGACAAGAGAACAAGATGGGACATGGTCGCAACTTACAAGATACTCAAAGAAACAGAAAAAGTTGATAGGCACACACTTTTGATATGGGCTTATATAGAACGAGGAAACACAACGGGAAACTTAAGGTCCGATGATCCTGGGGGACATAAGAAGGAATTCCTTCGGTATGAGGGTAGGGAGCACAGGGTATACATTATGAAGGAATGCAGTGGAGAACAAGTTATTCGAAGAGTTAAAGAGGGGCACAAGAGCTGGGGCCCAACTCTAGCAGACACAACCCGGTGAGAACAACTATCCATAACACCACAACCTTACCATCAACACACCACCACCACCCCTACCAGCTTCTGGAGTTTATGGATTATATACAAGAACAGACGGATCCTGGTGTTGCCGGACTGTTAGGCCTGTCTGGGGGTCTGGCGCTTATGATGCAACTGCTGCTCCTGCTCCTCTCCAATTGCTACTTGCTCCTGCTGCTTCATTTCTTTCATTTTTGATGCAGTGCTACTCTCTCTCTCTCTCTCTCTCTCTCTCTGTGTTGACAGAGGCAGTACAAGTGTTGAGCATCATTGCTGAATCTCCTGCGCCGCCTGTTGCTTCTTCGACCCCACCACTCACACCAACCCTCCAAGCTCTCCTCCTCCTCCATCTCCTCCTCCTCCTCCATCTTCATCTCCTCCTCCTCCTCCTCCATCTCCTCCTCCATCTTCATCTCCTCCTCCATCTCCTCCTCCTCCATCTCCTCCTCCTCCATCTCCTCCTCCTCCTCCTCCTCCATCTCCTCCTCCATCTCCTCCTCCATCTCCTCCTCCATCTCCTCCTCCATCTCCTCCTCCATCTCCTCCTCCATCTCCTCCTCCATCTCCTCCTCCATCTCCTCCTCCTCCCACAATGAAGCAGCGAAACTCTAACATGACGTGCAATATGGCGTCAAGGTTGTGGACTCGACTCTACGTTTATAAATATGAGACGTCTTAATGCTTCACACGTGATATTCCAAAACCAGGAGCTGGCGTTACTACTCTGAAGATGCGATCTTCACTGAACAAAAGAACCTTAAGACCAAGAGCTACACTTTGCAACAGAATGAACACTGAACAGGTCTCATACTTAACAACAGGAGTCACACTTAACAGGAGCCACACTTAACAATAGGAGCCACACTTGACAACAGGAGCCACACTTAACAGGAGCCACACTTAACAAGAGGAGCCACACTTAACAACAGGAGCCACACTTAACAACAGGAGCCACACTTAACAGGAGAGGGCCAAGCCTCACCCTACATTTCCAGCTTCTCCGTAAAACATCACTTCTGGGTAACGATCTGTGAGAGCTCTGCAGGAACATCCCTCTCTCTCTGTCTCTCTCTCTCTCTCTCTCTCTCTCTCCCAACTCCATCTCCCTTCTCCTCTTCCCCTCTCTACGCTCTCCCTTCTCACCCCACTCTACGTTCTCTCTTTCCTTCTACTCTCTCCGCTGAATCATGGACTGTTCACCAGTTTCCAAAATCTTTCTGTCTTCTTCCCATTCCTTGTTCTATCCCATGCTTACTCTCTCTCTCTCTCTCTCTCTCTCTCTCTCTCTCTCTCTCTCTCTCTCTCTCTCTCAACTCAGAACACAACTTTAAGACCCAACATGACTCATGCTCTCATCATTGGCACAACTGTTTACGCTAATGCGTACGAGGAGTGCGTAGGTGCGCTCTCTTAATCTGTCAGCGTGTTCAATCCATGCGTGTGAGACAGCTATGATTCATGCGTGATGGAAGCTCGCATCCATGATGAATGCGTAAAAGAATGATCAGGGGAATGAGGAATGATCCAAGACTGATTGAAGGCAGTACAACTATCATCAGTACCGGTGGAGATGAATGCCCAAGATGCCACGATCGTAGCATACAAAGACGGTAATGAGGGAACCGGGGACAAGGAGACACAGACGTTGAAATGTTCAACATCATTCTCATGGAGGTTAGGAAGTGGAATGATCTGAATGAGGAAGTGAGGTATGATAGGCCTTGAGGAACCAAAATTTACTGTGACCTCTCGTAAGCCTTTGAAAAGTGTGGCCAGAACTCGGTAATCTAGCCCAGAAACTGGGTAAGCACACACACACACGCACACACACACACACACACACACACACACACACACACACACCTAGTGGGTAAAGCTCTCGCTTCACGCACGGAGGGGCCGGGTTCAATTCCCGGTGGGGCAAAAACATTTCGAAGTGTTTCCTTACATACACATACACACACACACATATATACAACAGGCCTAGTGTCTAATTGACATGTGCCTAGGACAAAAATGGTAACTAACACACACGCGCGCTCACTATCTCTCTATATATCACTCTCTCTCTCTTTTTCTCTCTCGGCCAGGAGTAAAGCCAGTAGTGACCAGGGAAGGGGCGGGGCCTTGAGCCCAGACTCGTCCCCTACAACCACATAATAGGTGAAACACTCAAGACTAGCAGAAACAGCGTTGATCCAGCGGGCTGTGACTGCCTGTTTTAGGCACAGGAGCGAGAGCAAGAGAAGACCGCGAAGGTTGACCAGCGAAGGTAAATACAGAGACAAGATGCTAAGTATGGGAGATTTTGACACTCAATTTCTTCCTCCTCACAAACCTTCTTCAGTTGTCCGTCGAGGGAGTCCGCAGGGGGCGCTACCCCCCACGGTGGTTGTGAGGAGATAATTCCCTCATGATTCCCCTCCCATCACCCCAGGGAGTCACCCTCGGTAGTTGAAAGGGGGATGGTTTCCCCCCATGAATCCCTCCCCACTACCCCTCCTCACTCCCCATCATCCCATCCACCCATCTCATGTCCCGACAGTTTTCAAAATTATTTGTGAAAACGGTTTATAATAGAGGAGAGGACGTGTTAATGAATGAGTTATTATTGAGTATGATTACTGTATCAGGATAATGATCGCTGGAATGATGCAACGAGGGGAATGATGCAACGAGGGAATGATGCAACGAGGGAATGATGCAACGAGGGAATGACGCAACGAGGGAATGACGCAACGAGGGAATGACGCAACGAGGGGAATGATGGAACGAGAGAATAATGGAACGAGGGAATAATGGAACGAGGGAATAATGGAACGAGGGAATAATGGAACGAAAGAAAGATGAAACAAAGGAATGATGGAACGGAAGAAAGATGAAACAAAGGAATGATGGAACGGAAGAAAGATGAAACAAAGGAATGATGGAACGAGGGAATAATAAAGCAGTGGAATAAAATGAGATATTAGACGTTACTTAAAGGTAACACCTTGACGCTGAAGGGTTCTTGATCCAATGAATTAAAGTTATCTTATATAAATCCACTTGTCTACAATGACATAAAAAATCTGTGTTACACACTCAACAACAACAACGAACCACTTTGTTAAAGACACTTAACAAACCACTGAGTTCACAATACACTCAACAAACCAACAAAAATAAAACTCAAATTGAAAAACCTTAAACCCATAAACCTAGAATCCCCCTGAAGTAAAGAAAAAAAAAGAGAGCCGCCATATTTTTTTGTATTCGACTATTACAAAAGATCAGTAGACGGTAAGCCTGTGAATGCCACCTCTGACCACGCCCACACTATCTCCACGCCCATGCCTCGCCCACGCCCACTTGGTAATGAGGGTTTAGCTTCATTCTCAAGCTCACTCAGTCATGTCTTGGAAGGAGGAGCCCGACTTCTGCCTCAGTGTTGATGCCCTCATACAGCACCCTGGGGGATTAATCTATCTCTCTCTCTCTCTCTCTCTCTCTCTCTCTTTCTTTCTCTCTCTCTCTCTCTCTCTCAGAAGGTACCTATTGGCACTACACAGCAGAATGAATCATGTGTCTTAATTCCAGCTCTGATTTACTTCCCTCTTATAATGCAAGCTGTTTATTAGGTAGCAATTATTAGTACACACCAGGACAAAATAGTTTAAACAATAAAAATTGTTAAATATTTGTTTTTGTTATTCTTAATGTCTATAAAGTCAGTTCCAAAAAAACAAAAAAAATCTACTCTAATTCAGCTAAAACTCCGAACAAGCAATCACTGAAAGTACCTACTTGATTATCTAACTTGAAGAGAATCGGAGAAGTTATCTATAAACCCTGAAGCGTTGGTGGGCAAATATTTCTGACGTAAATATTCCCGAGAGAGTACAGTTCCACAGGTACAGTCACATAATTCCCAAGGGAGCAGAATTCCACAGGCACAATCACATAATTCCCAAGAGAGCACAATTTCCCAGGAACAATCACATTTGCAGTTCAACTCACGCCCGAAAGTCAATTATAATAAGCATGAGTTACTTCACCTTATCTAGCGGGTGGAAGCGTCTAAGGTCAAGTAGAGAGGCATTATGTATATATGTATATATATATATATATATATATATATATATATATATATATAAGAGAGAGAGAGAGAGAGAGAGAGAGAGAGAGAGAGAGAGAGAGAGAGAGAGAGAGAAGAGAGAAGAGAGAGAGAGAGAGAGAGAGAGAGAATAAATCCCCAGTTATCTTCCCCCGAGGGAGGAGACGCGCGTGAAGGAATATTTCCCCTTTAAAACTCATTAAATAGATCATTTACCGTCACAACCTCACCCCTGTGGGCGGACCCCACGCTCTTTCCCCAGAGAACGAGCCTTCCCAGTCCCAGGGGAACAGCACCCTGAGGGAAGAGCCCTAAAACATAAGAGCCCTCCTAGGGAAGGATTTAGGTCCCAAAGTTCAGCATACACCAGAGTAACAATCTTGTTCCTGTATAGTAATGCAAGTGGAAGGGGATCCTGATCCAAGGAACTGGAGCTATTCTCTACTGAGTGCCTCCCATTCACTGATTGATCCCCCTTCTGGTTTGGCACATCCTCGTAAATGCAATGATAATAAAAATAATAATTAAGTTTAGCCGTACGTCTTAACAGACTTCTATATCTGTTGCTACAGCTCCCTGGTCTCTTCCTATAGAGCTCTCCTCGGTTCATCTCTAGAGCTCTCCTCGGTTCCTCTCTAGAGCTCTCCTCGGTTCCTCTCTAGAGCTCTCCTCGGTTCCTCTCTAGAGCTCTCCTCGGTTCCTCTCTAGAGCTCTCCTCGGTTCCTCTCTAGAGCCCTCCTGTGTTCTCCTCTAGAACCCTCCTGTGTTCTCTAGAACCCTCCTGTGTTCTCCTCTAGAACCCTCCTGTGTTCTCCTCTAGAACCCTCCTGTGTTCTCCTCTAGAACCCTCCTGTGTTCTCCTATAGAACCCTCCTGTGTTCTCCTCTAGAACCCTCCTGTGTTCTCCTCTAGAACCCTCCTGTGTTCTCCTCTAGAACCCTCCTGTGTTCTCCTCTAGAACCGTCCTGTGTTCTCCTCTAGAACCCTCCTGTGTTCTCTAGAATACTGTGTCCTCTTGGTAGAGCAAGTCGCCTCATCATCTGGTTTTTTTCCCTACGATCTTCAGCACAAAAGAAAATCGTATCAGTTGTCGCGGAGATCACCTGGGTTGCGTGTCGCTGCGGAGATCACCTGGGTTGCGTGTCGCTGCGGAGATCACCTGGGTTGCGTGTCGCTGCGGAGATCACCTGGGTTGCGTGTCGCTGCGGAGATCACCTGGGTTGCGTGTCGCTGCGGAGATCACCTGGGTTGCGTGTCGCTGCCCTGATCTTCCACGGTTGGTCCAGTAATTTAACGTAATAGCCACAAATAGCCGCTGTTTGTAAATTACTCTCATTAATTTTTAATTTGTTTACCCCTCTATTGCAAACATGTCTGACTACTGATAATGTGGTGCTTAATTTTGTTTTATGAATTGGACCAGTAAGCCAGGGAAAGGCCTCAGTCAAAGGACCGAAAAGCATTACTGAACGGGTGGTCACGTGACCAACGCCCGTGTAGTTGTATCCAATGGTCATCTACCCCACGGCTCGGTCCTAGACCGGACCTCCTGGTTGCTGGCCTGATCGATCAGGTTATTGGTACTCATCGCATCTCCTTTCCAACGCATGAACTATACCTTGACTGATAAGGAAATTATTTCAAGAATTTAAGTTCACTCTTGAAGACTGCTAAATGTCTGTAGATATCGCATTTTTTCCATCGTATAAGACGCTCTTTTCTCGCACAGAAAGTCTTGGAAAATTACCCTGCGTCTTATATACTCGTGCGCCTTATATGCCGGAAAATACAGAAATCCTTCACCCCTCTTATGCATGAAGAGAGGGTGTTGAAGAATGTTGGTCCCTTTACATTTGTTGGGTTCTTCCTCAGGCTACTTATCGCTCACCTGCTTTTCATCCGAGGTGTCCTGCACCGCCTGCCAAGCCTATTTCTTTCATATGTAGTGATTTCTGTGCGCAGATTTGGCACCAATCCCACCATCAAATAACCAAAAACTTCACCCTCGTCAGAAGACATTATAATATTTCCCCTCTCATTCTAATGCAAAACGAAATTATTACGTGATAAATATAATAAATACAAGTGTATTTGCCGTTATAGGAACTTTGCAACATTCTGCACGAAATTTAGAACAGAACTAAAAACTGTGATATTTCTAAATTACCGAAATCATCATTCGGTCTTTTAACTTACTGTCTGAAAGATACTTATATGTACCAGAGAGAAAATTAGTAGCTATGACGCTAGCAATGACATCTTGCCGAAGATAAATGACACATTTTATTCCTAAACGAACGATATCCACAGGTATATATATAAATGATGACGCGATTTTATACTTTTTAGCCTTCCATTAGCAAACAAATCATGCTTTATGCATATATTTGTATGTTGTTGATGAGGGGATTAGTTGGCGTGAATCTGGTGTGAATCCGCATGAGCGCGTGTATTTAACTGGTACACTGAGTCTAGTATAGCCTCAGCAAGTGTATTTAACTGGTACACTGAGTCTAGTATCGCCTCAGCAAGTGTATTTAACTGGTACACTGAGTCTAGTATAGCCTCAGCAAGTGTATTTAACTGGTACACTGAGTCTAGTATCGCCTCAGCAAGAGTATTTAACTGGTACACCGAGTCTAGTATAGCCTCAGCAAGTGTATTTAACTGGTACACTGAGTCTAGTATAGCCTCAGCAAGAGTATTTAACTGGTACACTGAGTCTAGTATAGCCTCAGCAAGTGTATTTAACTGGTACACTGAGTCTAGTATAGCCTCAGCAAGTGTATTTAACTGGTACACTGAGTCTAGTATCGCCTCGGCAAGTGTATTTAACTGGTACACTGAGTCTAGTATAGCCTCAGCAAGTAGTATTTTAATATAACTGGTACACTGAGTTAGTATAGCCTCCATAGGTATACTACTGAGTCTATATAGCTCAATGATAACTAACCATCATTTCACTCAGACTAGTTTAACTGGTACACAGTTACTCTCAGACTGCTTACCACAACCATCAGGAGTTTGGAACAGTGATGGAAGAGGAAAGAGGAAGTAAGAGAAAAGAGACATGAGAGAGGAATACAAAAGACTGAAAGAGAGAATGGATTGAAAAAAGAGACAAAAATGTGTATTTTCCAATACAAATATATAATATATATATATATATATATATACATACAAAACAACCACAGAGGAAGTTGAATGATAGCTCTAGGTCTTTCGTGATGCAATCATCACACCATCAGGAGCTTGCAATGTTGCAGAAATAGAGTATTAAATCCAGGAAGTCCGTTCATGTGAATATCACACACACACACACACACACACACACACAGACAGTATAGAAATACGTGAGAAACAATGATATACGTGTAGAGCTTTAATAAGCTTGTGTGTGTGTGTGTGTGTGTGTGTGTGTGTACATAGTTGCTCCCCAAACATTTCGTGATCCAACTGGAAATTACTTTCGATAATTCCATCATTAACTAATTCAAATTACTGTTACAACTTTACATTACCAGTTTAGTGTGCAATGAAAAGTAATTAGTTCATATGATTACTCTGTATGTTCAGTGGTTAGAACATTTATTAGTGATAATCAATGCTGGTAATAAAGATAATGTTTCTAGTAATGGTGGTGATGTTTAGGATTATCTTGATGACTGATGATGGTCATTAGGACGATGATGATGGTATTCCTGTCTCTCAACACCTACCTAACTTCATTTTTTTTATTTGTCCTAACATCTAAGTTCCTATTTTCCTCCCAGGGCCCCAGCCTCTATCCCAATTTATTTCCTTCTCTAACATTACCTAACTTCCTAACCTCAGTCACTATTTAATAACCAAGCAGTTCCCCTCCCTCCAAAACCTTACACTTGACCTATTCCCTAAACAAGACCAGTGGCTTTCCCTGTCCCTTCCGAGCTTAACCCACGTCCCAATTCCTTAACCAGTCCCTGGCTTTTCACGTTCCTCCCTAGCATCGCACACTTCCCTATTCCCTAGCCAGGGGGGGTCCCTTGCCTGGGGTCACACCATGGGCCGGATATTAGAGGAGCGGTGATCCTGTTTACCTCAGTTTTATGGCAGCCTTGTCAGCTAAGACTCCCCCGCCATGGTGCCATTACCCACGCCTCGCTGGGGACTTTTCCCCTAACCTTCATGGAATTTCCCCCTCCCAAAAAGTGAGTTTTTATAAGACTTAACTACGGGTATTTTCTATCATGACTTTCGTGCAATTTTGGGGTATTTTTCATTAAATCGAATCGAGTTTGTCTTTTAAAAGTGAAGGACAGATATCCACCCTCCTTCCCGTTTTATTCTGACATTTCCGATGGATTATTAAAAAATATTTGGCAACGGAGGAATATTTTTCGAGAATGTTTACCTCTTTTCCTCCCTAAATTGCAGGGAAGTCTCCCCCTCCTCAAAGAATATTTATCTTGTAATCCCGTACAATTTCACTTTTAATCGAGCCAAGTGTGAATTCAAGTCGATTCAGCTCTAGTACGTTTAAGCTCTAGGCTGTTTAGCTCAAGGAAATTATAGCTTCTGCATGTTTAAGCTTCCGAAAGCTTTCCCTCCAAGACGTTTTTATCTCGTAGGGTGCACATATATATATATATATATATATATATATATATATATATATATATATAAACGGAGGCGTGTCTCTCTCAATATATATATATATACAATAAGAATTTCCTTGTGTGAATCCCGTAGCTCGGTTGGTAGCGCACTCAGCTCACACACAGTGTCAGTGGTTCGATCCCCAGTAAGGGTGGAATAATTAGGCGTGTTTTAAGACACCTGCTGTCCATGTTCACCTAGCAGTAAATCGGTACCTGGGTGTTAGCCGACTGGTGTGGGTCGCATCCTGGAGACAAAATTAACCCAAGTTGCCCGAAAAGCTCTGCATAACAAGGGGCTTTCTATATAATATGTCACTGGTATCAGTTATGGTCTGTATAAGTTGTATCATGTACTTGTAGAAGATCATTATTATTAATTTTTATTTTAGGGATTAAGGTATCCCTGACTGGTAACAAGCAGGTGACACGCAGCTTTAATGACATTCAGATATTCAACAAGCTTTGAATTCCATTAAAAGTGCACGTTTTGTATCCTCTATACCGTTTAGATAGAAAACGTCTAGCTTCAAGGCGTTTTATCTTCTAGTTACTTAATCTTCAAGATAGTTTACCCTTCTATAACTATATCTAAGTTATGTCTTAACACTGTATTTAAGGATAAAGATTCATCGAGACTCAGTAAAACAAATGACAGCTGCAAGGTAATATGTGTATCGTGAGGTAAAACACATGACAGCTGCAAGGTAATATGTGTATCGTGAGGTAAAACACATGACAGCTGCAAGGTAATATGTGTATCGTGAGGTAAAACACATGACAGCTGCAAGGTAATATGGTATCGAGGTAAACGCATGACAGCTGCAAGGTAATATGTGTACGTAGTAAACATGCAGCTGCAGTAATAACGTTGTAAAACATGTCAGCAGATGTGTATCGTGTAAAAGCGCTAATAATATGTGTATCGTGAGGTAAAACACATGACAGCTGCAAGGTAATATGTGTATCGTGAGGTGTATGTCTCTCAGTGTATATACACTGAGGTATATATCTCTCGGTGTATATACCCTGAGAGATTAATTTAATCAATATTTGAAGGATTAATGTATTCTCGACTGGTAGTAAACAGTTTATAAACAACCTTAATAACCCTCCTGCAGTCGACAGTTTAATACCCATTAACCAGCCAACCTGATACCTGGACTGTTAATTTCTTAGGTTTAAATTCTATCTACTATCGAGGGTTATTTAGACTGCATGCCACCTATATTTTATACCTTAAACACTGATTAAAGAAATCAATAGTTTAGGTAAACTTTTAGAGTATATACATTGAGAGATATTTATACCTCTCTGTGTATAAACCCGTGTCACCCCACCCTTCTTCCTGTCACATTTGGCAGAAATGGTCTTGTTTCCCTCCATAACTAGTAGATGGGTCATTTAGTCAAGGCGACCAGCAGTTAGGTGATCAACTGACTGTTAGTAATAGGTCGGTACTCCCGTCCTCTTAACTATGTTCTTTTGTTTACAGTCCCGTGGTCATTGTTTTATGCCAGCGCTGATTTGTTACTCACCTAATTGTGGTTGCAGGGGTCGAGTCTCAGCTCCTAGCCCCGCCTCTGCTGGCAGCTAGTTGTTTCAATCTCTCCTAGCTGCGTTAGCCCCATCATACCTATTCTTAAAGCTATGTATGGATTCTGCCTATACCCTTTCGCGGTCAAGGCCGTTTCACTTCTTGACCACTCTGAGGCTAAAGAAGTATTTCCTAAGATCCCTATGACTTGCCTGTGTTTTAAACTTCCAGCTGTGACCTTGTTTACCCGAGACCCGCCTCTCAAACAGACTCCCCCTGTCCACCCCTGTCAATTCCTCTGAGCTCTTTATTGGTCTGAATCCTGTCATCTCTGGTCCTTCTGTCCTCCAGTGTCATTAGGTTTAGCTCCTCTGGTCTCTCATAAGTCACACCACGCAACTCTAGGACTAGTTTCGTTGCAAACCTTTGCATTTTTTCCAACTACTTTTAATGCTTAACTAGATGAGGGTTCAATACTGGCGCTACATACTCGAAGATGGGCCTAACATATGCCGTGTGTAAAGTCGTGAATTCCTTCTTGTTAATGTTCCTGAAAGTTACCCTTATTATTATAATCAAATAGAAGCGCTAAACCACAGGGGTCATACAGCGCTGCAAAAGTTACCCTTAAATTCACCAGTCTCGTGTTTGCTGCAGAGTTTTTCTTTGTGCCTCGGGTAAAATGCTCGGAACTATGCTTACCCCGAGGTCCTTCTCTTTCAAGGGGGTTTGCAGCATTGGTCTCCCGAGCCTGTGCACTTTCTCAGGACGTCTTTGACTTTCTCCCATTTTATAACTTTAAATTTGTTGGGGGTTAAATTCCAGTAGCCACTTGTCAGGCCAATCCTGCAGCTTGTCCAGATCCACGTGTAGTCTTTCCTGGTCTTCTCCTATTTGTATTCTTCTCATTTGTTTCACATCTAAGAACAGGGATACCTCTGGCTCTATGTCCTCTGGCATGTCGTTCATACACACGGGAAACAGTACTGGTCCAGGTACCAAGTACATTCTCCATTCCATTTGTTGACTTTCCTTCTAGCTCCCTTTTCCACGGCATTCTGTTCAGGAACGGTCTCATACCATCATTACATCCCCTTCTGAAGTCAGGTCTGTCCCTTCATTCATACTTTGTATTTTGTGATAAGTGGTTTTGAAACCCGACAACTTGAAGATTAAGACACTTATGCAACATATGGGAATCTTTATTAAAGAAACGTTTTGCAACACAGTGGCTTCATCAGTCCAATACAAGGCAGAAAGGGTAAGGAGAGGAGGAGTTTGAGGTAATCAGTCCCTCAGCCTGGAATCGATGTGTTTAGTCCATCACTCTTGTAGAAAGTACAGCATAGGGCCGAAGAAGTGGCTTATATACTGTAGTCAAGTGAGTGGAAGCAGGAGGAGGCGGGGTCAAAGTGGAACCATCTACTAGTGTAAGGTCTTCGTCAAAGAGTGATGGACTGAACACATCGATTCCAGGCTGAGGGACTGATTACCTCAAACTCCTCCTCTCCTTACCCTTCCTGCCTTGTATCACTTGGGGTAAACACGAAGTCCAGCCTCGCTGGTTTGTCACCG
The DNA here is from genome assembly GCA_009830355.1 of Cherax destructor. Classification (NCBI taxonomy): domain Eukaryota; kingdom Metazoa; phylum Arthropoda; class Malacostraca; order Decapoda; family Parastacidae; genus Cherax; species Cherax destructor. The sequence goes on from WNWK01000700.1 coordinate 345,426, forward strand.
CCTCTCTCTCTAGTTTTGTTCCTGACGTATTGACACAGTAGTATTCCATCACCACCTCCAAAAGCTCATATCTCCCTCTTTCCGCCCATGTGGGCGTTTCTAGGGACTTCTGTTATTGTGGCCACTACTGTCCTGTTGCCCCCATATTCTGCCTCGATCTCCTGTTGCGTGGTGTGTGTGTGTGTGTGTGTGTGTGTTTAAAATATCGTGTCGGGCCTTATAACCGTTGTTTTTATCTGTCGTATATTGCGTGCGTGAGTGCGTGCATGCATGTGAGAGTGCATGCGTGCATGCATGTGAGAGTGCATGCGTGCATGCATGCGTGCGTGTATAGGAGACTGCCCCATACCACTTGTTTTATCAAGAATAAAATAACAACGCAAATTAATAATTTGCGGGTAGCAACGCCAGCGCAAATACGTCACTTTACCATCTCTCTCTCTCTCTCTCTCTCTCTCTCTCTCTCTCTCTCTCTCTCTCTCTCTCTCTCTCTCTCTCTCCGCAATAACTATTCTATTTAATTGGTTCCTAGGAAGCCTTGGTCACTAAGGCGTGTAATTACGGAGGTGAGTTACAGAGTCTTGACACCACACTGTCTTAACCACCACTTACTACCACTACTCCCACCACCACTACTACTACCACTATTACCTCCACCATCACACTCGTCATCATCTCCCACAGATGATGAATCAGGAAGTGGTTAATGGGGATAACTTCCTAAATAATAACTTCCCATGTTCTTGAAATATTTCCCAGTTGAACTTTATGTATGGTGCTATTCCCGTGTCTGCGAGGAATATTTCAGTGGGATGTGTATCCTGAACGCCTGTCTCAGGGAACGCCTGTCTCAGGGAACGCCTGTCTCAGGGAACGCCTGTCTCAGGAACGCCTGTCTCAGGAAACGCCTGTCTCAGGAAACGCCTGCCTCAGGGAACGCCTGCCTCAGGGAACGCCTGCCTCAGGGAACGCCTGCCTCAGGGAACGCCTGCCTCAGGGAACGCCTGCCTCAGGGAACGCCTGCCTCAGGGAACGCCTGCCTCAGGGAACGCCTGCCTCAGGGAACGCCTGCCTCAGGGAACGCCTGTCTCAGGGAACGCCTGTCTCAGGGAACGCCTGTCTCAGGGAACGCCTGTCTCAGGAAACGCCTGTCTCAGGAAACGCCTGCCTCAGGGAACGCCTGCCTCAGGGAACGCCTGCCTCAGGGAACGCCTGCCTCAGGGAACGCCTGCCTCAGGGAACGCCTGCCTCAGGGAACGCCTGCCTCAGGGAACGCCTGCCTCAGGGAACGCCTGCCTCAGGGAACGCCTGCCTCAGGGAACGCCTGCCTCAGGGAACGCCTGCCTCAGGGAACGCCTGCCTCAGTGAACGCCTGCCTCAGGGAACCCCTGCCTCAGGGAACCCCTGCCTCAGGGAACCCCTGCCTCAGGGAACCCCTGCCTCAGGGAACCCCTGCCTCAGGGAACGCCTGCCTCAGGGAACGCCTGCCTCAGGGAACGCCTGTCTCAGGGAACGCCTGTCTCAGGGAACGCCTGTCTCAGGGAACGCCTGCCTCAGGGAACGCCTGCCTCAGGGAACGCCTGTCTCAGGGAACGCCTGCCTCAGGGAATGCCTGCCTCAGGGAACCCTTGCCTCAGGGAACGCCTGCCTCAGGGAACCCCTGCCTCAGGGAACCCCTGCCTCAGGGAACCCCTGCCTCAGGGAACGCCTGTCTCAGGGAACGCCTGCCTCAGGGAACGCCAGCCTCAGGGAACGCCTGCCTCAGGGAACGCCTGCCTCAGGGAACGTCAAGCTGAGGGTATTTTGGGAACGTTAAGATGAGTGTCTAAGGGACACTGATCCATCTTTTAAATCATGTAAATACATGAACGTACAATTTAATTAGCGTACACTTATGTACACTTAAAGAGTTATGGAAGGAACTGGAGAGCAAGAAGGTAGAACTGGGAAGAAAGATAAAGAGGGGGGTGAGGAAGGGAAGGGGAAGAGGGGGGAAAAGGAGAGGAGAGGGCTAACTTGAGGCGATTTTCGGGAGTCACCATGCCCGGGGTTGGATCCCAGAGCAGACCTGCCGTTGTTGGTCTGATAGATCAGGCTGTTGGTGCCCGCTGCCAGCAGGCCTACACTGGCAGTAAAGCTAGGATAAACAGGCACTGACTTGAGGTAACGTCAGGGTCCCTCTTGAAGAGAGCTATGTGTTTGTTGGTAATTTCCCTTATGCATGAAGAGAGGTTATTGATGAGTCTTGGTCCCCTTACACTTATTAAGTTCTCTTTTAGTGTACTCATCGTGTCCCTGCTTTTCAGGAAGGTATTTTACACCGTCTTCCAGAGCCTCTTGGTTTCATATGAAGCAACATTTGTTTGCAGGTTTAGGACCAGTTCTTATAGGATTTTCCATGTGTAAATTATAATGTACCTTTCTTCCCTACGTTCCAAGGAGTACAGTTAAAGGGACTTCACGTGTTCCCAGTAGTTCAGATGCTTGGCTGGATTTATACGAGTAGAGCAAGTTTGCTGTATATTTTCCAGCTATGCAATCTCTCCTGCCTTGTAGGGGACGTTTATAAACAGCAATATTCCAGCCTAGATATAACAAGTGACTGGAAGAAAATAATCATTGGCTCTTCATCTCTTGTTTTAAATGTTCTAGTTATCCAGTCTATCCCTTTTCTTACTGCTGTGATAGTAACATTGTTGTGGTAATTGAATGAGATACTCTGACACTGTCTCTCCCAAGTCTCACACACATTGAACTTACGTTGAATTAAATAATTCGAGTGTTTCTTGTACGCAATTTCGGTCTATTTCTTTTATCATTTTATATCAAGCAACGAGAATTTCTCACTGAGTACCATATTACTGTGTGTGACCAACTGCAAGACTTTGTTTACATCTGCTTGAAGGTTGGCTGAGTACTAAATGGTTGCCACTCACATCACTGTATCATCAGCAGAGGATGACTGGAACTAGGATTTATTTCCTTGTCTTTAGTAGATATGTATAAGAATGAGACCCAGAAGAGTGATAAGTACTGTGTCTTGAGGCACAGAGCATGTCACTGTGGCTGCCTTCCACTTTTCTCTGTTTCGACTCTCTTGATTCTGTGTTTGGAAGTTAAGTATCCGCCTGTCCACTTTACCAGTTATTCCTTTTACACGCATTTTGTGCTCTATTACACTGTGTGTGTGGGGGGGGGAGGTGGTGGAAGGATAGGAGGAGGGGAGAGCAGTGGAAGATGGCAGGGGGGGTGAGGGGAAGGGGGGGACGTGAGGAGGCTAATTTGCCTGACTACACCTGATGGGATTATTACAACATATATTTCTTCAGCTGCTGTATCATACATCAGTACACGCCACCTCTTCCTCCTTCCCCTCTCCTTCCCCCTTCCCTTCCCCTCCCCCTCCACCTCCCAGAACTCCGAAACCAAAACTCTCCAACATGCAAACATCAAATTATACATAAAACATCGATTAATTGACAACTGACCAGTAATTATTTACATACTCTGCGTGTGTGTGTGTGTGTGTGTATGCGTGTACTCACCTAGTTGTGGTTGCAGGGGTTGAGACATAGCTCCTGGCCCCTCCTCTTCACTGGCCGCTACTGTGTGTGTATGTTTTCACCTAAACATGATTGCATTTTTCGAGTTTCAGCTCCTGGTCCCTGCCTCGTTAACTTGGAATACCGACAAGTTGATTAGTAAGACACAGGTCCAACACTTAGGTATCTTTATTCCGAAATATTTCGCCTACACAGTAGACTTCTTCAGTCGAATCTACCCCTTAAACGCATCTAGGGAAGTACAACTAGTCTAGAAATCCCTCACGCACTCACACACGCACACGCGCACACACACACACGTTAGGAAGTAGTTCTTCAGCCATAGAGTTGTCAGGAAGTGGAATAGTCTTGAAAGTGACGTAGTGGAGGCAGGAACCATACATAGTTTTAAGACGAGGTTTGATAAAGCTCATGGAGGAGGGAGAGAGAGGACCTAATAGCGATCAGTGAAGAGGCGGGGCCAGGAGCTATGAATCGACCCCTGCAACCAAAAATAGATGAGTACAAATAGGTGAGTAACACACACACACACACACACACACACACACACACACAAAGTACGTACACACAGGGGTCAAAGGGGATTCTTAATTGCAGTGAAGGGTTCTTAACTGAGGTATCATCCCTTTCTGTGGATCAAAGACAGTTACCTCCCGTTCCCCAGATGCTCTATTACCCCCAGGGGGGTTCCTGCTTACCCATTCAATTAATAAGACAAACATACAGACACGCCTCGCCACCTTCTACCTCAAAAACCATCCAAATTCCTGAAGGGAAAAACAAGAAGCACTCCATGCCCGGGCTCCGGGAGTAGAAAAACTCTCGTAACTCATCAGAGGTACATCAAAGGTAAGTCTGTGCACCTGAGCAATACTGAGCGACCTCTGTGTAGAATACCACGAACTAAGAGCAGTGTTCGAGGCTTAAGTGCCGGAATTCAAAGTTTTCGATTCTGAAGTTGTTGAAATGTGTTGAATTCCCTGACTCTCAGGGAGGCATTGATGGTTGGCCGTGCTCGCAAATAGGCAAGACTGCCTTTCGTAATTGGGTAAACAGGAACATTAATATGTATTTTGTTTTGTAAATTCAACAAACCCGAACATCCATACACACAATCTGATGTATAGACGACAGAACTGAACATCAACATACACAGTCTGATCTATAGACGACAGACCTCAGTATCAACACGCACTACTTGATCTATAGACGACAGACCTCAGTATCAACACGCACTACTTGATCTATAGACGACTGAACCCGGTATCAACACACACTACATGAATGATTACAACGCAATATCAACATATACTTCTTGAAATATAGATGACAAAAACAAACATTAGTATAGACAGTCTGATCCATAGACGACAAAATTCATAGTTAACACGACAGAATGGTGACAGAGCGCCAATAGACAGTGCAGAATTCGCTGAAAACACGCTACTTGATCACATGTCACATGCTCCTCCCCTGATCCATGCTAGTAGCATGACAGATCCGGAGTTTGCATGAGAGTCTCACCAACGCTGCAAATGAGACTTGAACATGGAGTCTTAACACCCCCTCTTCTGCCACCTGCCCACCTCAGCCATGGAGTCTTGACACCCCTCTAGTCCCCACTCAAAATAAATCATGGAGCATAAACACCCTTCCCACCTCCACCCTTCCCTCAACCTCCACCATCATCGAGTTTTATACGAGACGAGCAAATCGATAAAGGAGCAATGTGTGTGGGGTTTAGCAAGGGAGGGAAGGAGATGGACGGAGAAGGGAAGAAGAGAGGGAGGAGGAGGAGAGAAATGGGGAGAGGGGCAGGAGGGACGATGGGAGAAAAAGAAGAGAGGAAGAGGATGGGAGGAGAAACCGAGATTCCAGCACTACACCTGATCAAGTTGGCAAGGAATTCAAATCGACTCGAGACTCGGTCATTGTTAAACATTTTTTTGAGTTTGAGGAATTCTTGAATGTTATTTTGTGGCACTGTTTGTATTGTGCCACTCTGAACTGGGGCACTGCCTGTTTTGTTACAGTGTATCTGTGCTGTAACGTCACACGAGATGGGTCAGCAGACCTCCAGCATTAAAGAGAATATGTGGTAACACTGCAGATATATAAAGGTTAGAATAAGACGTAAACAAGTCATGCAAAACAAAGAATAAGACAGATGATAATAAATCGAACACAAGAGACACAAATTAATATGAAAAGGTGAGAATAAAGGTGACTCAACACCTACACTACCTAGGTGACTCAACACCTACACTACCTAGGTGACTCAACACCTACACTACCTAGGTGACTCAACACCTACACTACCTAGGTGACTCAACACCTACACTACCTAGGTGACTCAACACCTACACTACCTAGGTGACTCAACACCTACACTACCTAGGTGACTCAACACCTACACTACCTAGGTGACTCAACACCTACACTACCTAGGTGACTCAACACCTACACTACCTAGGTGACTCAACACCTACACTACCTAGGTGACTCAACACCTACACTACCTAGGTGACTCAACACCTACACTACCTAGGTGACTCAACACCTACACTACCTAGGTGACTCAACACCTACACTACCTAGGTGACTCAACACCTACACTACCTAGGTGACTCAACACCTACACTACCTAGGTGACTCAACACCTACACTACCTAGGTGACTCAACACCTACACTACCTAGGTGACTCAACACCTACACTACCTAGGTGACTCAGCACGTACACTACCTAGGTGACTCAACACCTACACTACCTAGGTGACTCAGCACCTACACTACCTAAGTGACTCAACACCTACACTACCTAGGTGACTCAACACCTACACTACCTAGGTGACTCAACACCTACACTACCTAGGTGACTCAACACCTACACTACCTAGGTGACTCAACACCTACACTACCTAGGTGACTCAACACCTACACTACCTGGTGACTCAACACCTACACTACCTAGGTGACTCAACACCTACACTACCTAGGTGACTCAACACCTACACTACCTAGGTGACTCAACACCTACACTACCTAGGTGACTCAACACCTACACTACCTAGGTGACTCAACACCTACACTACCTAGGTGACTCAACACCTACACTACCTAGGTGACTCAACACCTACACTACCTAGGTGACTCAACACCTACACTACCTAGGTGACTCAACACCTACACTACCTAGGTGACTCAACACCTACACTACCTAGGTGACTCAACACCTACACTACCTAGGTGACTCAACACCTACACTACCTAGGTGGCTCAACACCTACACCTACACTACCTAGGGGGCTCAACACCTACACCTACACTACCTAGGTGACTCAACACACACACCCACATTACCTAGGTTGCTCAACACCTACACCCACATTACCTAGGTGACTCAACACCTACACTACCTAGGTGACTCAACACACTTCACCCACATTACGTATGTTATTCGAAACTTACGCTACATTAAGTACCTCAACACCTACACCTACATTACCTAGGTGACGAAACACCTACACCCACATTACCTAGGTGACGAAACACCTACACCCGGCTTCAGAGTCTTCATTCCCCCCCGGAACACCCACAGACCCCCAATCCCTCACGCCAAACTCCAATTTAAGCAAAAATCCTCGTCTCAAAATCAATCCTGAGCAGGTTTCTATCGCCTTGCCCCTGCCATTCAAGACTCTGAGTCCCAGACGTCACGAAAGCTTTTCAGGGTCGTCTGCACTATGGCTCAACACACGCAAATTCGTATGCAACGCAAACACACACACATACACACACACAGCGAAGACCTTAAAATATACCAAACCGAAAATACAATAAACATAATTTGTTGTAATATACCTTATAAAGGATTTACATAACTCATCTGCCTCTCTCTCCCCGCCCACCTCCCTGCCAGCAATGATTTAAAAATTGCATTAATAATTTAGGGGAAAAAAATTAATAGCGAGATATTTTAACTTGGGGAGGAATTCTCTATCGATTTTCTGCGTCGTTTATACACCGAGAAGGGTATATACGAGGTGTATATTTCTGTATGCATACACTGCCAGTCAAAAATTTGTTTTTTTATAATAAAATAATAAAGGTAAACTCTCAGCGTATATACATTGAAAAGTATATACTTATACTGTATGTGTATGTACACGACGGGGTGTATATACACAAAGCTATACGCCTCTTAGTGTATATACAGAGAAATACACCTCGTGATGCATATACACAGAAATATACTCTAAGAGGAGTATATCGCTGTTTATATACACCCTGTCATGAACATACACACAAGTGTATATAGACGAATAACCATATATACTTCTCAATGTATATACGCTGACAAGCTTTATTTTAATTTCATTTTTGACGGACAGTACACAGGAGAAATGCATAATATTCACTGTGTAGTAGACAGTCTCGAAACCTAATCAATTAAGCCAGTTGATGTCATGTAAATCTGTCTCCTTTTAAAGTTACCTTACAACTGTTGGTGCTCGAAATGTCTGGTAGGCAGAAACTGCCAGACACGGGGCGAAGAGCATCTTGGAGCGGTGGGATTCGACGTGCTGTTGGAGTGCTGTTGGAGTGCTGTTGGAGTGCTGTTGGACAAGCTCGTGTTTGGGAGGTGGGGAAAGCCTCGGAAGTCATCATTTGGAGAGGGGGGGGGTTGTAGCAGTGTTCTGGGTCACGGGAATGCAATGGCAGTGTGATTAGCACAAGGCAGCTAAGAAATGAATGATGATGTGTTTTCTTTTTCTTTTTTGAATCACCCTGGTTTAGTGAGACTCAATTTTGTCATTATGATTATTATAATTAATATTATCATTATCAATATTATTATAATTAATATCATTATGAATACTATTATAATTAATATTATCAATATTATTAGTACCATTGGTGTTATTATTTTTGCAATTGCTATTATTTTATTATTATTATTATTATTATTATTATTATTATTATTATTATTTAGAGCTGCTTAACCCTTTCGTATTTAACATATAAAAATAATAATAATAATAATAATTATAATAATAATAATAATAATAATAATGGAATAAACAGTCCTACTTTCCAAAGTAGCCACGAACTTCAAAAATAATGTCCACAGATCAACAATAGACCAGTCAAAACACTTCTCGCTCCAGCTACATAGAAAAAAAAAACCTCTCATTTACTCCACCTTAAACAAAAAAACAAAAGGTTGAAAAGATCGTGTGAGTATATTTCTTAGACTCGACGGTGTTTCTTCCTTGAACTCTTAACTGCCTCGACTAACAAAGGCAAACTCTATTGTTAGGACACTAACAAAAGCCAGGAAGTGAGGACATTTGTGCTTGCTGCTTAGAGGAAAACTTTTATTATTGGAGTTGGGAAAACTTTTGGTTTTCCTTCTGCGCTTCCCCCCCCCTCCTCCCCGTCAATTCTTTCTCCCACATCAATCAATCAATCTCCCTTCACATCTAATCCGTCCCTGTCAAATGCTATTCCACGTGAAATCCTGTGTGTCTTCTCCTTTTCAACCTTTTCACACACCCCTGCCTTCCACCCTTCCACCTTCCACCTTCCACTTTCCACCCTTCCACTTTCCACCCTTCCATTTCCTTCCCTCCCATCTCCCACCCTCCACCTCTCGCACCACAACAAAAGTCGCCAGAAAATAACCATTTACATTGTAAACAACAGCGGCTGGGAAAATTACCACCCCAGTTTATTGGCCAAATATCTTAATACTTCCTCACGACAGAAAAACAAAATCCGAAAAACTTTTTTTTCTCGTTCATAATAAACAAAAATAAAAGGACACTTCGGCTGGCCCTTAATTGCCGCTAGGAAGAACTGGCAAGTCTTATTAAGAAAATGTCTCCGCTACCCATGACTAACCTTGAGGTCGTGGCAACACATCGAATGTAATCTCTATCACCCGGCACGCAATCGAATGTTCAGACACGCAGCTGAACGTTCAGGCACGCAACTGAGCGTTTACGTACGCAAATGAAGTTCAAACATGCTATCAAGCGTTTAGGCACGCAGCTGAACGCTCGGTCGAGCTGTCGAACGTTCCGACACGGGATCTGACGTTGAGGCTTGCAACTGAACGTTGAGGCTTGCAACTGAACGTTGAGGCTTGCAACTGAACGTTGAACCTTGCAACTGAACGTTGAAGCTTGCAACTGAACGTTCAGGAACCATATCGAACATTCACATGCACATTATATTTACACAAATGTACACACATGCACGCATACACACGAGTAGACAGACACACACACTGATGAATATGGACGGGTGAAGGTTGCTACTAATGGAGATAAACTAGCATACACACACACACACACACACACATACACACATAGAAAGATGTATGCAACGAGCCTAGCCCAAGAGCTGAGAGGAATGAGGAGTAAAGGCTAAAGGCACTGAACCAGACGACATTAGAGGACGGAAGTATTAGGACAGACATGGTAACGACATACAAAATAGAGTGCTTGATATGCTGGTCAGGGCTTGATTGTTCGAGAGGCAGAGGACAGGTGCATGACGACACTGACTCAATAGGGATCGAAAAAGTTTCAGAAAACACGCAAAGAGAAGGACCTGGAAGTAATTTTTACACCGAACATATCACAAGAGGCGCTTGTAACCCACGTAACATCAGCGCTTCAGAAACTTCAATAACGAATCTTTCAGACATACAGGCAATGGACAGGATTCGAACACACAACAAGCCAGTCCTAAAATTAGCAGGACAGTGTTCGCGAGTTGTTTACAAAGGTGTTATTACGATTTCGTGAAACAGTCTTTCAGGACATTAGGCACGAGGCACGTCAGGCAGTCAGAGATGAGGCACGTCAGGCACGTCAGAGATGAGGCACGTCGGGCGTGTCTCAGAATACTCAGCAACAGCATGGAGGTTTTCCTAGAGAAAGAACGTTCAGAGGCTGGAGGCAGCATAGAGTTCAAAAACACGGCTGGATCAGGAGCCGATATGCTCAAAGAAGTAAATCTGACAACCTTGGAAGAGAGAAGGACCAGGGGAGACATGATAGCGACTTACAGGATACACAGAAGTTTCGACAGAGATGACAGAGATGGTTTTAGCTAAGAACACTGATAAGCCACAGGTTTGTTAAGAAATACTTCAGAATTAGGGTGGCATAAAAGTGGAGGGAGCCGGTTAGGGAGGTGGTGGAGGCAAACTCCATATGCATTTTCAAGATTAGGTATGATAGGGCCCAGGAATAAGTATACGCCGGCCAATTTTTGAGGTTAATAGGCGGGGGCCTGAAGCTGAGTATCGACCTCTGCAAACACTCGACGAGCACACATACACAAACACACGGCATCTAGTATGGTAGTATGGATTCACTAATGCATAATTCGTCTCTACCTTCAGAACCTCATCCCTCTGCTGTACTCAACCCCACCTTAATAGCACTCAGTTGTCTTAACACACACACACACACACACACACACCAAAACACGAGCGCACACGTACACATACGAGCCAATCAAGTAATCAATCAATCAATCAGTCCATCGGTTCTCCAGGGTAATAAATAGTCTTTTCATACTCGATCCAATGTATCGACAGGAGAGGAAAGGCCGGAGCGCTACCCTCGGTCAAAACACAACTACACAGATCGTTCCTCTGTTCCATAAGTTACTTATTCTTTATAAGATATCAATCTAAATTATATATTCAACGTGATAAGTATAAAGCAACATATGGGCGTTGTGTCCAGATATAACTACAATGAGTACTTTGAGTACCATAGATGGACTTTTCAGAATACTGTCTGTTGTTCCAGTGACTATTTCCAAAAATGTTTCTTGGGAATTAGCGATAATCTATAAACAAACCAACGAATTCTGACCTAACTTAAGCAACGTTGGTAGAGAAATCATTGGAAAAACATTACGTATAACACTGCCGGTTTAATTAAGATGGTACAAGTACTTAGGTGTCGGAGGTGGTACGTTGCAATCCTACTTAAGAAATATAGTGAAACAAACAGATTAATGAGAGGTCAGGTTGTGGCTCACAGAGGTCACCCTTACCAAAAAGTTTTAAATTTGTATGTACTGATTTACTCCCCCCTCCTCATCCATTCATATATATATATATATATATATATATATATATATATATATATATATATATATATATCCTACAAATCCACACAGTTAACGATGCGGGGCCCAAATATACACTGTAAACTTGCTCCGTGTGGGTTTTTCTGATATATTTGTTGTGTATACGAGTTTCTAACTCACTTAGCAGTTTTTTGTTATGAATATGTAATTAGATGTCATCATAAAGAACAGTAACGCTAGATCATAAAACTATATTGCAATGTGCACACACACACAGTAGTGGCAAGGATGACATTCCTGCAGCAATTTGAATAACCCTCTCTGTTGTCTGTCAAAGTTATGAATAATCATGAACATCATCCAGTACGAGTTGACAAATGTTTAATATTGTGTCACCAATCTAAGGTAGACCAACTGTTGGGTGAACTGCAGTTGCTTGGACTGCAACGAAGCATTTGACGTTATATCACACCAGAGGCTGATCAAAAACTCAGGAGACACTAGACAAGATAAAACAATACCTAAAGGAAAACAGATTAATGCACCAGTTACCTCACGGTTCAGTACTAGGGCCGGTACTGCTTCTCAGATGTACACTGGTTTCTCTGCATACAACTACCCAGAAAGAAGGTAATAGTATTTTCTCCCACAGTATAGACGATGTTACGTTATTGAGACGCATGGTGACAGAAGACAAGGATGGGTTCCAGGCAGTGATTGACTGAGCAACTAATAGGTAACCCGGTGGTAATTAAGACTACGGTAGTGACGCATGCCACTTGCCTGCCAGCAACAGGTGTTCAAGGCTATTAATCACGTGAGTGCGGGGCAACACCTGCTAGTACCACCACCACAACTAACCATACAAACATACTCACACTTACGATTATATATATATATATATATATATATATATATATATATATATATATATATATATATATATTAGAGAGTGTGAAGTAATAATAGAAGATAATAGAAGTGGCTACTGGAGATCAATCTCCTGCAAGTGCAATGTTATGAAACTCGTTGAAGGAGACAGAAGACTTCCTTCACACACTCACCACCATCTATACCCTCAAGCAATCACCACCACACGCTCATCACCACAAACACCACCACACGCTCATCACCACAAACACCACCACACGTTCATCACCACAAACACCACCACACGCTCATCACCACAAACACCACCACACGTTCATCACCACAAACACCACCACACGCTCATCACTACAAACACCACCACCGCTCATCACAACACCACAAACACCACCACCCCCGCTCATCACCACAAACACCACCACCACACGCTCATCACCACAAACACCACCACACGCTCATCACCACAAACACCACCACACGCTCATCACCACAAACACCACCACACGCTCATCACCACAAACACCACCACACGCTCATCACCACAAACCACCACCACACGCTCATCACCACAAACACCACCACACGCTCATCACCACAAACACCACCACACGCTCATCACCACAAACACCACCACACGCTCATCACCACAAACACCACCACACGCTCATCACCACAAACACCACCACACGCTCATCACCACAAACACCACCACACGCTCATCACCACAAACACCACCACACGCTCATCACCACAAACACCACCACACGCTCATCACACAAACACCACCACACGCTCATCACCACAAACACCACCACACGCTCATCACCACAAACACCACCACACGCTCATCACCACAAACACCACCACACGCTCATCACCACAAACACCACCACACGCTCATCACCACAAACACCACCACACGCTCATCACCACAAACACCACCACACGCTCATCACCACAAACACCACCACACGCTCATCACCACAAACACCACCACACGCTCATCACCACAAACACCACCACACGCTCATCACCACAAACACCACCACACGCTCATCACCACAAACACCACCACACGCTCATCACCACAAACACCACCACACGCTCATCACCACAAACACCACCACACGCTCATCACCACAAACACCACCACACGCTCATCACCACAAACACCACCACACGCTCATCACCACAAACACCACCACCACACGCTCATCACCACAAACACCACCACCACACGCTCATCACCACAAACACCACCACCACACGCTCATCACCACAAACACCACCACACGCTCATCACCACAAACACCACCACACTCTCACCACACACCACGACTAACATGCCAACCAGCATCGAACCTGCCAATCAATAAGCATTATTTTTAGTTCCTGGGGAACTCTGCGGCACCCAGCAGCTCTATACTGACACCCAGCAGCTCTGTACTGACACCCAGCAGCTCTGTACTGACACCCAGCAGCTCTATACTGACACCCAGCAGCTCTATACTGACACCCAGCAGCTCTATACTAGCACCCAGCAGCTCTGTACTGACACCCAGCAGCTCTGTACTAGCTCCCAGTAGCTTTACACTGACCGTCAATACAAAGGTTCAATACCACAGTCACCACACAGGTTGAACACCACAGTCACCACACAGGTTCAACACCACAGTCACCACACAGGTTCAACACCACAGTCACCACACAGGTTCAACACCACAGTCACCACACAGGTTCAACACCACAGTCACCACACAGGTTCAACACCACAGTCACCACACAGGTTCAACACCACAGTCACCACACAGGTTCAACACCACAGTCACCACACAGGTTCAACACCACAGTCACCACACAGGTTCAACACCACAGTCACCACACAGGTTCAACACCACAGTCACCACACAGGTTCAACACCACAGTCACCACACAGGTTCAACACCACAGTCACCACACAGGTTCAACACCACAGTCACCACACAGGTTCAACACCACAGTCACCACACAGGTTCAACACCACAGTCACCAACAGGTTCACCACGTACCACACAGGTTCAACACCACAGTCACCACACAGGTTCAACACCACAGTCACCACACAGGTTCAACACCACAGTCACCACACAGGGTTCAATACACTTGTTGCTCAAACTTTTCCCATTTCAAACTTTGGGTTCAGAACGCGCTTAATCTTCTTCATTTTTCTTTTTCTTCTTGTTTTTTTTTATACAGTTGAATTTAAAAGGTGTTATCTTACCTCACCTCATTACAAAGATCACTCGACCCAGCACGCCACCCATGACAGTCGACTAACACCCAGGTACCTATTGACTCCTAGGTGAACAGGGTCGGCAGGTGAACTGGAGTTTTGAGTTGAAAGAAGACTGGGGTGTGGGACTGAAATGACCTAGGTAAATAATAAGACATTACTATTATTATTATCCATGGGGAAAGTGGAGAAGAATCCTTCCTCCGTAAGGCATACGTGTCGTCAGAGGCGACTAAAATACCGGAAGCAAGGGGCTAGTAACTCCTTCTCCTGTATACATTACTAAGTGTAAAATGACTAAAAAAAACTCTTTTCTCCATTTTTCGGGTCACACTGTCTCGGTGGGAGACTGCCATAATGTAGTGGATATTAACGCTAGCAGGAAAAATGACTAAGTATGGAGAGAAGAGTGAGGGAGGGAAGGAAGAGTGATGGGAAGGATGCAAGGAGAGAGTGAAGGGTAAAAAGAAGGATGGTAGAGGAAAGGAGGAATTAAAGAGGATAGTGGGACCACAGGATGGATGGGAGAAGAGGAACGCGGGAGAGGGAGAGAAACTGGAAGAGAAAAGGGAGATAAGAAGAATATTTGTTGCAAGGGAAAGGAAGAACTTTAGATAAACGAATAAGAAAGCAGAAGAGAAAAAATGTGAGGATGAAGGGGGAAGTGAGAGGGAAAAAAAGGACTTGAGAGAGAGAGAGAGAATAATCGTGGTGATGCCGGCGCCAGTGACACCAGGGAATTTCCTACAGAACTTTCTGTGTCAGGCCAACAGATGATTGGAACCTATGCCACCCAGCACTTCACATAGTAATTTATTCAATATTTATCTTTTCTCATGCTAAATGACATCAGTGTATATATATATATATATATATATATATATATATATATATATATATATATATATATATATATATATATATATATATATACAGGTTACATGCAGAGTTAATAATTAAGGAACACGCAGTATGGCAGAAAAAAGTTCCTTTCGCTAATTCAGCAAAAACTCTAACAAATCATTATTAAAATGACCTATCCAGGTAGGCAGAGGTCGTCTTGTATATCGTTCTGAGTGGTAAATGTTTTTTTCCTTGCCATTGTTGATGGGTAAAATGTTGATGACTGTCCACAATAGATCATTTCTGCCTCGGGTCTAGTCCACATTGCCTTCTGGCTGACAATAGCTATCATTCACTCTGGGATAAACATATCACCTAGGACAGCTTCTAACCTCAATACGAAAGGTTGTTTATTGAGCCAAAGCTTCCAAATAGACTTATTTTGTCACTTTTACTTATTTCTTCAATATCAAAATACGTTTCTTGTTATTTACTTTAAAATACGAAGGTAATATTTCATAAAATAAGTGGAAATTATAAACATAATAAATACCAGATCATAAAAACTCACTTAACCACTTCCGTCACCACACACACACACACACACATACACACACACACACACACACACACACACATACACACACACACACACATACACACACACATACATACAGGCAAGCTGTCAGAAGGACGACAACATGAACATTAATTTTAAAGGGTGTATACACGGCTTAGGTACCTGTTTACGGTGCGGAATGCAGTGGCACAGGTACTAACAGTTACTCGATTCATCATTCATCACCTTCTGATGTACTTCGATTTGATATATGATGATTTAAATATTACAAAAAAAAGTATCTCCAATTTCACATCAAAAATTGAAGCTAAAGGTGAGATAAGAAGGTAGTTGTGAGTTCACTGGTGTAAGTTCACTGGTGTAAGTTCACTGGTGTAAGTTCACTGGTGTAAGTTCACTGCTGCGAAGTTTTAGTATGCTGAGGCCACACTTGCAGGGGTGTCACCAGCAAACTTGAAGCAGAGAAAAAGGTGCAAGATTCTCTTATTTACACCAGTCTGCCAAACTTGCTGACGAAGCTTCACCATACTCTTGCACAAATACTCTAAACTTAAAAAGTGTTGATAAATGTTTTAAATGTGTTTTGTTTTTTTGTTTTTTACCATGCTGTGTATGTTGCACACAAGATGGCGGTCTTAAGAAAAAAAAAAGAGGAAATACTTTATGTACGATGGATGAGTGTCAATTATACCTCTCGATATATTTAACAGATATATTCACCCATAGGTTGCAATCCCTCGGTACCACACTTCATAGTTAATCATATACCATAAAAATATGAAGAAATTCTCTCTCACATATGAATATTCAGACAAAGGCAACGAAATCTTAGCGGGAAGGAAAACTAACTGGTGAAGTAAACACTTAGAAGAATCCCATCAGGTGATGACTCCCACAGACTCCTAATCCTAATTCCGCTGGCAAGCCAGCGGAAGTCCTCGGACAGATGACCAAACGTTCCACCTGTGGGTCATTATACGACTAAGACCCACCTCAGGAAACACTTGTCCTGCTTCCAGACAAACAAGGTAGAAAGAGCAAATTATCAAGTTTACCTTCATAATTATGACATCAGATGGGTAGCAACATGGGTAGCAACTCACTGAAGAAGAGTGCCGTCAAAGACCCTTGCACAAAGCCTGCACTGTCTGAATCATGGAGAAGTCGTCGCATGTACAACACTTGGATATCTTCATTGCAGAGTTGCACACCGCCAATAATATGAAGCCTCAATCTTCAAGCAGTTTTATCTCAAATTAGACGGTCTCAGTGAAGCGGAAGATTAGGTTGAGTTACCGTCAAATCATTCAACTCATTCTACGGATGATAGGACACTTGATTACATATATATATTTTTAACCACTTTTCTGAATCTTAACATCAACTCTCGCGTCAAATTAAAAAAAAAATAGTAGTTTCAGTTGAAGTTCACATCTATGCAAAAAAATGGAGTGAATCATTATACTCATAACTAATTTATTAGTTTTTATATAATTATCCCTTTATGTGGGAGTTTTTTTTCCTGAGAAGTGAAATATAACATCTAACCTTTATATTTCTAACTTTTCGAGTTAATAATTGAATTATGCGTCCTCAAAAACCATTAACGAATTTTGTTTTTTCATATGAAGAACTTAAACCGAGAAAACAGTGGACAGTGGCGATCCAGGAACAGAGGCAAGTGGGCAGTGGCGATCCAGGAACAGAGGCAAGTGGGCAGTGGTGATCCAGGAACAGAGGCAAGTGGGCAGTGGTGATCCAGGAACAGAGGCAAGTGGGCAGTGGTGATCCAGGAACAGAGGCAAGTGGGCAGTGGCGATCCAGGAACAGAGGCAAGTGGAAAGTGGCGATCCAGGAACAGAGGCAAGTGGAAAGTGGCGATCCAGGAGCAGAGGCAAGTGGACAGTGGCGATCCAGGAGCAGAGGCAAGTGGACAGTGGCGATCCAGGAGCAGAGGCAAGTGGACAGTGGCGATCCAGGAGCAGAGGCAAGTGGACAGTGGTGATCCAGGAATAAAGACAAGTGGACAGTGGTGATCCAGGAACAAAGACAAGTGGACAGTGGCGATCCAGGAGCAGAGACAAGTGGACAGTGGCGATCCAGGAGCAGAGGCAAGTGGACAGTGGCGATCCAGGAGCAGAGGCAAGTGGACAGTGGTGATCCAGGAACAAAGACAAGTGGACAGTGGTGATCCAGGAACAAAGACAAGTGGACAGTGGTGATCCAGGAACAAAGACAAGTGGACAGTGGTGATCCAGGAACAGAGACAAGTGGACAGTGGTGATCCAGGAACAGAGACAAGTGGACAGTGGTGATCCAGAAACAGAGGCAAGTAAACAGTGGTGATCCAGGAGTAGAGGCACGTGGACAGTGGTGATCCAGGAGTAGAGGGACGTGGACAGTGGTGATCCAGGAGTAGAGGGACGTGGACAGTGGTGATCCAGGAGTAGAGGGACGTGGACAGTGGTGATCCAGGAGTAGAGGGACGTGGACAGTGGTGATCCAGGAGTAGAGGGACGTGGACAGTGGTGATCCAGGAGTAGAGGCAAACGGACAGTGGTGATCCAGGAGTAACGAGACGTGAGCGAGTGACCGTCAAAGACCGTGATATTATCATTACGAATGACACGTTACTGAACCACTCCCACACTCGCCAGCCACATGTGATACACACTCACTCCTCTCTCTCTCTCTCTCTCTCTCTCTCTCTCTCTCTCTCTCTCTCTCTCTCTGATTAATAATAAAAATAATTAACGGATAGAAAGCAGTTAGAAGCCTGAGTAGATCTACCATGAAGTTTATTATAACTTAGATAAGCAAGTTTACGGAGCAACTTGCAAATGGGAACAGTGACTGATGTTGTAGAAGCCAGGCTTAGGCTTGTAGAAGCCAGGCTTAGGCTTGTAGAAGCCAGGCTTAGTCTTCGTTACAAGTGCGTGTGCCAGACGCAAAGATGATTAAATTAAATGCAAAGAATGTGGTCAGCCTTATGGTCACTTTCTTGAGAAATATAGAGATACTATGGACAGTATAATTATCTGTGTGATATGTCAGGGTATTTTATTACTGAAAATAAAATACCAGACATATTAAGCAAATATCATAAATCTGCTTGCAGCAGATAAGACAACTGTACATATAAATCCAGATGTACTCCTGTCAACTCTTTTTTTTTTTTTTTTTTTTTGAGGGGTTGGGCCCAGTTTCTAGGCTTTTTGTCTATCCATATGCTTTTGCGCTACCCTCCACAGGATTAATATGAGATTTACTGTAGAATAAACTAGCCGCTTCGGCTGCAAAATCTAAAAATCTAATCCCACCCATCGAAGTTAGAAGATTGTCTAGGAAGCCACGGTGGAGCCTGACTTTCTTGTGTGTCACCTCTTCCGTCTGTATGACAGGGGACTGTCTACTGCGTCACCTCCCCGTCTGTGTGACGGGGGACTGTTTACCGCGTCACGTCCCCCGTTTGTGTGACTGAGGAGTCCGTCAGCCACCACTCTCCACCCCTCAACTCTCGACCCCTCTATCATTATCCCATTACCACGGTGACAAGTGATCTCTTGATTCACGCGGCTCTCTCTTTCTGTCTGTCTGTCTGTCTGTCTGTCTTCTCTCTCTCTCTCTCTCTCTCTCTCTCTCTCTCTCTCTCTCTCTCTCTCTCTCTCCCATACGAGAGTTATGCAGGAACGATTTAGGGCCCCTTCATTCCTATACTGTTTTTACACTTAATAGCTTTTAACTTTTTGCATTAGGAAAATTTACCAACAAACCTCAACTAACCTTACACTAGTTATAGTCCACCAGGGTTGAAAGTATGAAGTCGATCGCATGAGGCGTTTGAAAGTTGTAAACGAAAACCCTGATGGAAGTTAATGGTAGGTTAAAAAAGACTATCAGAATTAATATAAAAAATACCTCAATAAACAATGACCAAGTAAATGTTCATGTATAATTGACTTATTAGGTTTAATGCCAGTCGACTACACGAAGGTTATTCAGGTTGCATATCACCTATTTACTGGGTAATTTTAATTCCTGGGATAGGAATTAAATTCTCAGTGTATATTCATTGGAACATATACATCTTTTGGTGTATAAATACCGAGATATATGCACCTCTCGATGTATATACCCTTGTTTATGGTTCGTTTAATAGATCTGAAACCTGATGTAAAGGGGTCATTAAGATGGCGTATCACCTGTACATTACCAAACATTACCAAACTTTAATCCTTAACATAGGGATTAAAGTATATTCTGAATGTATATACACCGATATATACACCTCTGCAGTATATATATATACACTGCTTTCTTATCATACACATCAAATGAAGCATAATCAGAATAATTTACCAAATTCCTTCTATATACATTTAGAATTTACATATTTATGACTGAGGTTGAGAAGCTCCAACACCCACAGTATTGAGACTTACAATAGGTGGTCAGAATGGCCACCTTCACAGCCACGCTATTTAACTTAAAATTCCACCGTGAATCTGTTTAACATTTGTCGTACGCCAGAGTACACTCTGAGATTGTCGCAGTAATGTCGCAGGACCCTGGCAACGTACGAGTTGCGATATTGGTCGTAATGTTTTTATTGGCATTTGGAGAATCGCTCTGATTTTTTTAGTGTCATTGTTATTAATGGTGTATAGGAGCAGAAATAGGAGTGATTGTGATAATATCAATAACAAAAAAAATGGCAGTTTTTCCGGTGTTGCGTGCGTGCTAGTTGGTGTTGTTGTTATTAAAATGACTTTATGGACTTCCTGAAGGCCAATCTGCCTTGCTGCGTTTGTCTATAACTCTGTATAAATCTCTCTCTCTCTCTCTCTCTCTCTCTCTCTCTCTCTCTCTCTCTCTCTGGTCATCAGATGCATGACTAAAATAATTATCTTTATCTATACAATTGTTTTCCAGTTTACTTTTGTTACCCTTAGAATTACTGTCTGTCTAATTGCCTTCCTGTCACATCTACCTGTTCAGTTCTCTATCTTTCTGTCTACCTATCTGGGTTTGTGCCTCTCAGTCTGCATTTTTGTCTATCTGCCTGCAGTTCTGTCTCCCACTGTCTCTTTCTGTCTACTTGTCTACCTGTTTTTCTCTCCACGAATTTAAAATTTCAATCTGCAATATAAAGTCTTACTACGAAGACAACAGCAATAACTCACAAGATTAATGTGTTCCCATAACCCCAAGCCACGCAATGGGAAGCAAGCCTTACTATCTGTGTCTGTCTCTCTATCTGTCTCTGTCAGCAGGAAGAATTCGTACCTCCACGTACCACACCTCGACATGGGAAAGGGGGAGGAGGGGGTCACCCAGGCACTGCAGGTCCCATAACTCTCAACAAAACACAGTGCCAACTATGATGGCTGCTACCACACCACCGCCACCCACTACCACCACTACCATCACCACCACTACTACCATCACCAACACAACCACCACAACTACTACCACCACCACTACAACTACTACCACCACCACCACCACCACCACCACCACCACCACTGTGTCTTAGTTCCTGAACCTTCCTGAGGTGACACAGCCATGTATCAGATGTGAGACACAGAGACGAGGGAACATAGAGAAGTCAGAAGAACGTTTGTTAATGTTCCTTTAATCTCAAGATGGCAAATGAAATAAACTGGATCAAAAAGTGAGTGAAGGCAAACACCATACACAGTTTGAAGAGTAGGTATGATAACAAACAAGTAGACAGAGATGAGTAATACTTGTGGAGTGTAGGAAAAGTAACGATGAAGAAGGGTCGTCTTGCAGGTGAGAGGCTCTTGATCCACTAAACTAAGTGTTGCATGACCCTTGCGGGTTTAGCATTTAACTATAAAAATAATAGTAACTCCAGATTTTCCCGAACTCACAAAATACATTGAAACACAAACACACACACACACACACGCCCGGGGCCAGGGGAAGCTCTGCTCACCACAATTGGGAGTAAACATTCCAGAGGTCTAATACACATACACACACATTTATACTATCATGACACTAGATGCAAAAGTAGCGGACAGCGAAGAGGCGGGGCCAGGAGCTGAGTCTCTACCCCTGCAACCACAATTAGGTGAGTACACACACATGTCCTACGAGGAGAGGTTAAAAGAAATTTATTTTACGACACTGTAGGACAGGAGGGTCAAGGAAGAAATAACAATATATAAAATACTGAGAGGAATCGACAAGGTGGACAGAGATAAGATGTTCCAGAGATGGGACACAGCGGCAAGGGGTCACAATTGGAAGTTGAAGACTCAAATGAGTTAAAGATATTGGGAAGTATTTCTTCAGTCACAGAGTTGTCAGGCAGTGGAATAGTCTGGAAAGTGAGGTGGAGGCAGGATCCATACATAGCTTTAAGAAGAGGTATTGATGAAGCTCACAGAGCAGGGAGTGAGTGATCCAGTAGTGATCACTGAAGAGGCGAGGCCAGGAGCTCTGAATCGACCCCTGCAACCATCATTAGGCGAGTACAATTAGGTGAATTAGGCGAGTGCACACACAGGAGCTGTGAATCGACCCCTGCGACCACAATAAGGCGAGTACACACCTCACAGCTGTAGCAAGCATCGTCGTTTACTATCTAACTTTTCGGAGTCTCAGATTCCATCGTCAGTGCTAAAACAATTAAAAAAAAAATCACAGAGCAGAATAGCTGGTCTATATCAGAAGCACAAAAGTTCTATTTAGAAAGCCATAACATTTAAAACATAAATAAGGTACAGAAATAAACCTAATAATGTTAAATTACCTAATCTAACATTCCTTCCCAACACAAAGTTGTAAAATCACGTGTAAAATACACCATTGTGGAAACAGCTGTATATATATATATATATAATTGAATTCAGCTCTGGCTTCGTTTTAACACTGGTCAGAGAGTCACAGATGATAAGGTTCAATCTCTGTGATGCTGCTGTCAAAAGTGTGAAATCCTCTGATGTAAGATGATAGTTGTTGATGGGAGAGCCAGACCTGACAGCACACTGAGATGGTTTAGATAAAGGAAGCCCAGTACGGATCGATCATCTCGTATGCTCAGGGATAAAGTATTTTGGAGTTAGGTGAGGTATTCTGCACGTTTCGAACATTACAACCCCCAACTAATAAACACCAGAGCCACAGGTCACAACCCAGAGGTTCCACACCCTTTACAAACCTTCCTAGTTTTGATTATTAAATACAAAATGAAAGTTAATACGTGGGAAAAAATGCTTGAAGATATTGCGAAATTCTTCACGAATCTGAAAACAAGTTTTCTAAATAAGGCAGCAGCTTCATGGACTAAGCTACTGCAGGTGGCCAAGTTTGCTGATAAAAAAAAATATCCTTATTACACTATAAAATATTTCCTAGTAGAATTTTTTAGCAACTAATTTTTGTAGATAATTTGCCACGGCCTCGGTATTGCCGTTCTTATTAAAATCTATTATTGAAGATCACTATATGATAATTTACAGTGTGTGTGTGTGTGTGCTTCCAGAAAACCCTTTGTGCCCTGTCTCTCCGTCTCTCCGCCTCTCTCTGTCTCTCCGCCTCTCTCTGTCTCTCCGCCTCTCTCTGTCTCTAGTCACAATATCAATATCGGGCGAGGGTGACACCTTGACGCCAAGCTCTTGTTTACGATGCAACCAAACCGCATTTCCGAGACCTGGGTGACACGCACACACGCATGGATACACTCTCACGCTCACACACACGCATACACACAGGCACACATGTACGAACACATACACTCACGCCAGATCTCACGTACACGTCCTAACTCATACGCACGCAAGAACACACACACGAGGACGCGCACAAACACATAGATAAGCCCTAGCGATGGGTAACCAGGGCCAAACAATACAAGATTATTTCATCTGTTCCTCAAGAACTAAACGCCGTCTTTAGATGAAACTTGTTTTATTTTCCTCCAACTTTCAATAATGTTACAATTGTTGAAGCATTATTCAAGGTACTGCTCGGGGGGCTTTATTATTATATTAGGGTTGTATTAGGTGTCCAAAAAAAGCAGAATGGGCCGAAAATTGACCAGAAGTCGAGGTGAAAATATCAGAGGGTTTAGTTCAGTGGTGGTCACAACAAAAAGACAATACCATGACTGGGACAATACACAACCCGCATATAGGAAAGAGAGGTGCTTATAACGACGTTTCGGTCCAACTTGGACCACCTACAAGTCACGCCAGCACACGAAGGTGGGTTAGTGACGTATCCTGGAGTCTCTCTCTCCTGGCTTCTCTCCCTGAGAGACCTAACCTAACCGTAGATGTTTTTGATGAATAAGACACATGTACATCACTTGGGTATTTTTATAGGCAATAAAGATACCCAAATGCAGCTTGTGATTTTCATTCATCAACTTGTGGTTTTGTATACCGCTAATATATGGTAGCTACTAATTATTATTCCCTCGTTTATTCTCAGAGGAAGCTGCATCTCTCTTAGCCCATCTTGCACGAGAGCACCCACCAATGGACTCCAATGGAAATAAGTCACTGACTTTTTTTTGGGTTATCCTAGGTTCTCTACGCATATGCTGTTATGTATTATAATCTATGTAACTGTATTTGTGTATACCAGAATAAACTGTATTTGTGTATACCAGAATAAACTTTACTTATTTACACCCACAACCTCCTGTGATGAAGTGAGCTTGACAACCTCGGTTATCTCTGGATTAAAAGTCATCTTGTAGGTCGTCAGCTGGAACACCATTGTGACAGCAGCTCGCTAGTCCTGAGTCATCACGGAAATGGGGCGAGTCAGTTGCCTGTGGCAAGACTCGGCACCGACACTGATAATCGTACAGATTTGAACGTTCTCTGGTTAGTTTTCGCCCACCTCGTTTACACACTTATTGCCACCTTTTATTAATCTGTTTATTTGTGGTTATATACGAGTTTTATGGGTTTGCATGACCTTTCCTTACCTAACTTAACTTGATCTAACCTTAAGGGAAATATAATTTACAAGTTTACAAGGAACGTTAATGATAATGACTATAGATAACGGAACGTAATAAAAACACTAAGAGTACTTTTACTCTAAGTTTATTCAGGTATACACAAATACACTTACATAGATTATTATACATAGCAGCATATGTGTAGAGAACCTGGGATAACCCAAAAAAGTCAGAGTGACTTATTTCCATTGGAGTCCACACACATGAGACCTCATGCAGGTGAGACGACTCGTGTATTGGATACGTCGTACAAACGAAGATTTCATTTTCCTATATATGTGTCTTTTTTACCAAACTGAAGATGAATTAATGCGAACCAAACAATGCTGTGTGAGACAAGTGAAAGAAGATTCAAAACTATGGAAGTCCCACAAATAACACCACAATGTAAGACCAACTTGTACCTCAAACAGCGGCCGTTTCCACACGTTTATTTTTTCTTAGGTTTAATTTGAACTAAACTAAATTAACATTTACATCCAAGTCTGGCCTCACCCAAGGCAGGCCAGACTGCCTCACCCAAGGCAGGCCAGACTGCCTCACCCAAGGCAGGACAGACTGCCTCACCCAAGGCAGGACAGACTGCCTCACCCAAGGCAGGCCAGACTGCCTCACCCAAGGCAGGACAGACTGCCTCACCCAAGGCAGGACAGACTGCCTCACCCAAGGCAGGACAGACTGCCTCACCCAGGACAGACGCTCACCCAGCAGGACAGACTGCCTCACCCAAGGCAGGACAGACTGCCTCACCCAAGGCAGGACAGACTGCCTCACCCAAGGCAGGACAGACTGCCTCACCCAAGGCAGGACAGACTGCCTCACCCAAGGCAGGACAGACTGCCTCACCCAAGGCAGGACAGACTGCCTCACCCAAGGCAGGCCAGACTGCCTCACCCAAGGCAGGACAGACTGCCTCACCCAAGGCAGGCCAGACTGCCTCACCCAAGGCAGGCCAGACTGCCTCACCCAAGGCAGGCCAGACTGCCTCACCCAAGGCAGGCCAGACTGCCTCACCCAAGGCAGGCAGGACTGCCTCACCCAAGGCAGGCCAGACTGCCTCACCCAAGGCAGGCCAGACTGCCTCACCCAATGCAGGCCAGACTGCCCTGCTACACAGCGTACAGAGAACTTAAACTGCCCACACTCATTCAGTCAAACATCTTAACTATTGGGAACGCTCGAAATGCCGTGAATTGTTTTCCTTAGAAAGTAGACATGATAGTTAATTCATGATTTACAACGGGAAATTCCTGGGTGGCTTAGTCCCAAACCTTCTCAAATCACTTCTATGAGAGAAAAAGACTTGACAGATGGTGCAAAGTACCGTCAATGAAAAGGGGTGCGATAAGTACGCTAAGAAAGAACTCGATAAGTGTCAGAGGTCCTCGACTTTTCAATACCCTCCCTCCTTTCGTGCACAAGGAAAATTATCAACGAATCTCTGGCTTTCTTCAAGAGAGATCTTGATAAGCTCCTCAGATCAGTGCCTGATCGGCCGGCAGCAACAGCCTGGTTGATCAGGTCAGCAACCAGGCAGTCTGGTCTGGAACTGGGCCGAGGGAGGTGCTCTTCTCAGAAAGCTGCATATATTTTTAACATAAGATAAACGAACGATGCTGTTATCCCCCATACACGATGTAGGTATCCCCATACACGATGTAGGTATCCCCCATACACGATGTAGGTATCCCCCATACACGATGTAGGTATCCCCATACACGATGTAGGTATCCCCATACACGATGTAGGTATCCCCATACACGATGTAGGTATCCCCCATACACGATGTAGGTATCCCCCATACACGATGTAGGTATCCCCCATACACGATGTAGGTATCCCCCACACGATGTAGGTATCCCCACACACGATGTAGGTATCCCCACACACGATGTCGGTATCCCCACACACGATGTCGGTATCCCCACACACGATGTCGGTATCCCCACACACGATGCAGGTATCCCCACACACGATGCAGGTATCCCCACACACGATGCAGGTATCCCCACACACGATGCAGGTATCCCCACACACGATGCAGGTATCCCCACACACGATGCAGGTATCCCCACACACGATGCAGGTATCCCCACACACGATGCAGGTATCCCCACACACGATGCAGGTATCCCCACACACGATGCAGGTATCCCCACACACGATGCAGGTATCCCCACACACGATGCAGGTATCCCCACACACGATGCAGGTATCCCCACACACGATGCAGGTATCCCCACACACGATGCAGGTATCCCACACACGATGCAGGTATCCCCACACACGATGCAGGTATCCCCACACACGATGCAGGTATCCCCACACACGATGCAGGTATCCCCACATACTTGAGTCCTCTCAAGGACGGCATCTCGAGGCTGACCAACTGCCGGGGCTCAGAGAAACTGCATCTTGCTCCCATTCCTCGCATCAAACCTTTATATCTCCCATTCCCCCAGGCGCTGAATGGTTGGTGATTCCCTATTATTACAAATATTGTAATTTTAAAGAAAATAATAATAGCAATAAAAAATAGAAAATAATTAATAATAATAATAACAATTAAAAATAATAGAATTAATAATAATAATACTAGTAATAATATTTTAATAATTGTAATATTTTAATAATAATAATAATAATAATAATAATAATAATATAATAATAATAATAATAATAATAATAGATATTTTATTATGCACACCTTTTCCATAGAATGGGAGGTAGTTAAGAGATTACAGAGGCTCGTAATGGGTCCAGGAGCTGGGCCTTAACACGTGTGTTTGCTAAGCAATTTAAGGTGGAAGTGAACTGTTTGCTAATTTATTGAATTTAGAACAACAATGAGTTTACACACAAATCATGAATTCAATCACCAAAAAAAAAAAAAAATAACAAACAATGTACTGCATTTACACGTTAAAAAAATCTCACTCAAAAAAAAAAAAACATGAACTCTGGGTTTAATGTTAGGGTTTATCTTTACCTCTGAGAGTGCAACTTAGGTGACAAGTAAACCATTTGTTTACAAGTTGTCATATGGTTTTTGTTTACTTCAAAATGTAAATCGTGAAATGCCGTGGGTTTTTTTTCTCTCTTTATACTGTCATCAATTACCGAGCAATATACTGAAAACCGAAACCCAATTGATTATGATAACTTTATACTGTCACACTTGAGATGCTAGGGGCCAGATACGGCGGGGCCAGGAGCTGGAGCTGCCACCTTCTGGCCCCACCTCTCTGCTGGTTTACTGCTGGGTTTACTCCCGGCTACGTAGGCCCATAATGCAGTGTCTTACAATTAAGTATATTCCTTTCTTGTACCACCTGGTGCCTAGGTCTTGTATATACTCACCTATTTGTATTCACCTATTTGTGGTTGCAGGGATCTATTCGTTGCTCTTGGCCCCGCATCTTTGCTGGTCGCCACTAGGTCCACTCTCTCTCTGCTCCAAGAGCTTTATCGTACCTCATCTTAAAGGTATGTATGGATCCTGCGTCCACTACATCACTCTACAGATCGTTCCACTTCTTGACAACTCTATTACCATGTGTGTGTGCGTTTATATATCTAAGTAGAGGTTTGGTCTATGCTCTAAACCACTCCTCACTATTCGTCACACAAACTCTTAGGTTCTTGGGCCCTGTCATACCCATTCCTGAGAATGTGCATCGAATTTGCTTTTCCGGTGAAATCATTCGCTTCACAAGATTGAACGAGAAGGAGACTAAGAGGGAGATAGAACGAGTGGCTGGGGAGGCAAGAGAGAGAGAGAGAGAGAGAGAGAGAGAGAGAGAGAGAGAGAGAGAGAGAGAGAGAGAGAGAGAACGTAAATAATTCTGTGCATATAGAACTGGCTGAGCCTTTAACACCAATTCATCGACAACTACCAGTGTTCAGACACCGAGTGCCACCATGTTCAGACACCGAGTGCCACCATGTAAACAAACCAGGACGCTGCAGAATTTATAAAAGAAAAAGTTAACCCTCACTTACACTTAATTTCCTGAAATTTTATCTTAAAACAAGAATATCACTTTAATGGATGTTCTCAGGTGTGGCCCCTGACTCTCTCAGCACACGTGTGGGCCCTGACTCTCAGCACACGTGTGGGCCCTGACTCTCTCAGCACACGTGTGGGCCCTGACTCTCTCAGCACACGTGTGGGCCCTGACTCTCTCAGCACACGTGTGGGCCCTGACTCTCTCAGCACACGTGTGGGCCCTGACTCTCTCAGCACACGTGTGGGCCTGACTCTCACACCGTGTGGGCCTGACTCTCAGCACACGTGTGGGCCCTGACTCTCTCAGCACACGTGTGGGCCCTGACTCTCTCAGCACACGTGTGGGCCCTGACTCGCTCAACACAGGTGTGGTCCCCAACTCGCTCAGCACAGGTGTGGTCCCTAACTCGCTCAGCACAGGTGTGGTCCCTAACTCGCTCAGCACAGGTGTTGTTCCTAACACTCAGCACAGGTGTTGTTCCTAACTCCATTCTCAAAGCACAGGTGTTGCTCCTAACTCTCAGCACAGGTGTTGCTCCTAACTCTCAGCACAGGTGTTGCTCCTAACTCTCAGCACAGGTGTTGCTCCTAACTCTCAGCACAGGTGTTGCTCCTAACTCGCTCAGCACAGGTGTTGCTCCTAACTCGCTCAGCACAGGTGTTGCTCCTAACTCTCAGCACAGGTGTTGCTCCTAACTCTCAGCACATGTGTTGCTCCTAACTCGCTCAGCACAGGTGTTGCTCCTAACTCTCAGCACAGGTGTTGCTCCTAACTCTCAGCACAGGTGTTGCTCCTAACTCTCAGCACAGGTGTTGCTCCTAACTCTCACCACAGGTGTTGCTCCTAACTCTCACCACAGGTGTTGCTCCTAACTCTCACCACAGGTGTTGCTCCTAACTCTCACCACAGGTGTTGCTCCTAACTCTCACCACAGGTGTTGCTCCTAACTCTCACCACAGGTGTTGCTCCTAACTCTCACCACAGGTCTTGCTCCTAACGCTCAGCACTTGAAATACGTCTAGAAACCGACTTTGAACAAGACGGGTGTACGAAGGAATTAGGGTAATTTAGCTTAGCTCAGAGATTGTCCAAGGGAATATATAACTCTTGGGCAAAAGATTTAAGTGGTAGCGAAGACATTACTATTGTGTTAGGTTTTTCTAAAGTTTGGTTATAGCTCATGGGGAGTTCAGCTAAAGTTTAGCTGGGGTTACCCTGAAGTTTAATTGGTTTAGCTGAAGCTATCCCATAAACACGCAGCTTACTCTCCTGTGGAGGTTATGCC
The DNA here is from genome assembly GCA_009830355.1 of Cherax destructor. Classification (NCBI taxonomy): domain Eukaryota; kingdom Metazoa; phylum Arthropoda; class Malacostraca; order Decapoda; family Parastacidae; genus Cherax; species Cherax destructor. The sequence goes on from WNWK01000700.1 coordinate 375,993, forward strand.
ACACACACACACACACACAGTACACACACACAGGGCCGAGGGAAGGCCTAGCTCTGGCACTTCCACTTTAAATGCAGAGAACAAAAGCAACGATTTAAAAGTTAATTAAATTATTTTTTGTTAGGAAACCTTAAAGGAAGAGAGAGAGAGAGAGAGAGAGAGAGAGAGAGAGAGAGAGAGAGAGAGAGAGAGAGAGAGAAGAGAGAGAGAGAGAGAGAGAGATAAAAATTTTTATTTCATTTAATATTCCTAATGTGAACTGGTCTCGCTTTCTCCTTTTTATCTCTTTATTTCCTCTCCCCATATTCTTCCTCCCAGCAAGTAAGTCTCTCTGGTTCATGTCTGTCTCCTCTCTTATCCCTGTCTCCTCTCTCTTATCCCTGTCTCCTCTCTCTTATCCCTGTCTCCCTCTAAATGATGCTTGTTTTTTTTTTCATATTGAAATGTTTATGTAATTTCCTCCTAAAGGTTCATGCTGAATAAAAAAAAAAAATTCCCATTAAAAATTTACGTATATTCGGGAATACTTGTGAATTTATTTACATTGATGTATAACAAGTTTACAAAATTCATTGTTTCAATTTATTTAATTGGAATTTCCGAAGAACCTCGCCTACTGTTTTGTTATTATTATTATTATTACTACTATTATTATTTTAGTACACCGGCAGTCTCCCACGAAGGTAGAGTGACTCGAAATAGAAAAAAAACACATTCACCGTCCTTCGCTTACTAGCTGTCTTGACAAAAGCCTCCTGATATGACAGTTCAGATTACTATATCATTCCTACCCTTCCTTCAGAGTGAAGGTTCTCTACTTCCCACTTCCTGGACTCAAGTTCGGCTAACCGATTTCTCCGAATACCTTCATAAATGTTGCCTCGCTCACACTCCAACAGCAAGTCAAGTCATAAAAACTATTTGTCTCCAGTCACTTCATACTTTCATTATGTTCATACTTTCATTATGATGGGGCATGGATAATACCGCTTGGGGCATGGATAATACACCGCTTGGGGTATGGATAATACACCGCTTGGGGTATGGATAATACACCGCTTGGGGCATGGATAATACACAGCTTGGGGTATGGATAATACACCGCTTGGGGCATGGATAATACACCGCTTGGGGTATGGATAATACACCGCTTGGGGTATGGATAATACACAGCTTGGGGCATGGATAATACACCGCTTGGGGTATGGATAATACACCGCTTGGGGTATGGATAATACACCGCTTGGGGCATGGATAATACACAGCTTGGGGTATGGATAATACACAGCTTGGGGCATGGATAATACACCGCTTGGGGTATGGATAATACACCGCTTGGGGTATGGATAATACACCGCTTGGGGCATGGATAATACACCGCTTGGGGTATGGATAATACACAGCTTGGGGCATGGATAATACACCGCTTGGGGTATGGATAATACACCGCTTGGGGTATGGATAATACACCGCTTGGGGTATGGATAATACACAGCTTGGGGCATGGATAATACACCGCTTGGGGCATGGATAATACACCGCTTGGGGCATGGATAATACACCGCTTGGGGTATGGATAATACACCGCTTGGGGCATGGATAATACACCGCTTGGGGTATGGATAATACACCGCTTGGGGTATGGATAATACACCGCTTGGGGCATGGATAATACACCGCTTGGGGCATGGATAATACACCGCTTGGGGCATGGATAATACACCGCTTGGGGCATGGATAATACACTGTGACAGCATTTCCACAACTAACGATTTAATCAATCCAATACAGAGGAAGTTTGAGGTAATTAGTCCCTCAGTCGGCTTTCAAACCATTTACATAATATTATTATTATAATCAAATAGAAGCGCTAAACCAATTTACATAATAATACTCCAGATCCTTGCATCAAGAGCCCCTCACTATTATCAAGGCAACTAGAACCTCATCTCCTAAAACTTTTTTTTTTTCAAATACCTCGTATCAGCGTCTCCTGTGCTTATCTCTGGTTTACACCTTAACATAAAAGGTAAATATCCGCCAGCTTACCCACGTCACTCAGTATTTACATCGCTCAAACGTCCATTATGGTGAACCACGTTGAACCCTGAAGCACACATCATGTGAACCCACAGCAATATAAACCCACAAGAGAACCCATCTCCGTCACCGAGAGGAGAAAGTCTGTTATTACGTATCCTGAGATGTTTATCTCTCGATATATACACCAAGAGGTGTGTATCTATCAGTGTGTCTTACGCTAAGAGTTTACCTTAATCTTTATTTTAGGGATTAAAGTATCATTGACTGGTAGTAAAGAAATTAAATGCAATATCAGTCGATTGGCTTTAAATCCAATTACAAAGGCAGGAATAATGCTGGTGGTAGTGTCGCCTTAAATGCAGAGATGGCGCTGATCTGCTTAGAAAACTTACCCAATATACTTAAGCCATCATAAGTCAATATCTCCAATAACTTCGACTGAACATAACTGTGGGTAAGGGCGTTTTTACAGAGTTGTGGCGCAATAGAATAACTACTGAAGTTGTTAATGTTAAATAATTTAAGTCCTTGATATACTCACAACGTTAAGTGTAGTAAAGGAAGTTAAATTAATTACTGTACTAAGTTAAGCAAAGTTTCCTAAGTTAAATTATAAAAATGTCTTATCATAGGAACTTAGCTTATGCTTGCAGGCTTCTCCGAGATACCAATAGAAGAATACAGTAAATCGTAGGGAGACATCCAGGTACAAATAAGTGTACCCCCTCATAACACTGGTTTCTCATATCCCTCAGGAACCACTAGTTACCTCTGACGTGAGGTGTCGTGAGTCGTGAATGGCTAGACAAGCTATTTACTTTAAAGTTGTAAAGCTTAAAATTATGTAAAACAAATGGGAGGTCTCGTATGTAAATGGAACGACCCTTAAGAAAATTATGCACTTAACCACTCACCCTTCAACAAGCACACAGTAAACTATCAGGAGGACACTTGCGAACCTTCTTAATCAAGGATGTCTGTAAACAAAAAACCAACACATAGGAAAAAGAAACTCATGACGACGTTTCGGTCCGTCTTGGAGCATTAAGAAGTCACATACTCTTTTAGAAAGAATGGAATGTTACAATACCGTGGCTGGAATAATTCATAATAACCAAGTCATTATGTCGTTTCAGTCCATCAAAGACCATTACCGAGTCACTAATGTTAATACTCATTCCGTATTCGAAAAAAAACAGGGACGTATGTGTGACAGGAGAGACAGAAATAGACGGAATGCAAGAGCTACAAGTACGTCCACGACAGTAGTAGTAGTAGTAGTAGTAGTAGTAGTAGTAGTTATAGTACTCCTGCCACTGTCACTACTCCAGACAGTGGTGGCCACCGGAGAAAGTCTGAGAACCCAAGATGTTTTGCTGACCAGGTCCACCCCATGCACATTATTTAGAAGAAAATAATGTTATAGACTTTGTTGTGGGTGGCAGTTTGTAGCCCCTCTGGGTGGCAGCTTGTAGCCCCTCTGGGTGGCAGCTTGTAGCCCCTCTGGGTGGCAGCTTGTAGCCCCTCTGGGTGGCAGCTTGTAGCCCCTCTGGGTGGCAGCTTGTAGCCCCTCTGGGTGGCAGCTTGTAGCCCCTCTGGGTGGCAGCTTGTAGCCCCTCTGGGTGGCAGCTTGTAGCCCCTCTGGGTGGCAGCTTGTAGCCCCTCTGGGTGGCAGCTTGTAGCCCCTCTGGGTGGCAGCTTGTAGCCCCTCGCTTCCATCTATTTCTGCCTTACCTACAACACATCCTTGTCTGTTTGTTGAACACGGAATGAGTTTTTATTTACCTGCTGCGCAAAGAGTTCTGCTGCCTGCTTTTCCGATGTGCTCCTATATATATTCTCTCTCTCTCTCTCTCTCTCTCTCTCTCTCCCTTTCTCCCTCTTACTCGGGATCCTCAACAAATCCAGCACCCTCAGTATCCTCCCCTCAATCACCAGCTGTGTGAGGGGACTCTTGATGTCTCTACGTTTCCCCTCACTCCTCCATTTCTCTCTTCCAACTCAAATTCACCATCCTTCGTTCTCTCTCTCTCTCTCTCTCTTCTGCTTTCTATTCTCGTAATTCCAGTCCCAACGCTATTTACTCCTGTTGCTATCATTCTTCTTTCCTAATCTCTTCTCTCTCCTAGTTCTCATCTTCGTCTACATTGTTTCTCTCTATACTTCAATATTCTTTTCTTCTTTTTTTTCTCTTTAATTATTCATTCTTCCCTCTCCCCTCTCCCTTCCCAAGACCCTTTCTACTGTATTCGGAAAAAATCATTCATCTCCTCGTGCAATTTTTTTTCCTTCCTCCCCTCCTGCTTTATTCCCTCCCTTCCTCGGTTCCTCCCTCCCTCCCACTCTCCCTTCTTCCCTTCATCTCTCTCTCTTCTTCCTTCCCCTCACCCCATACCCTTTTTCTTTTCCATACCACCTCTCTTATGACCCCCTCCTCCTCTCCTCTCTCTCTCTCTCTCTCTCTCTCTCTCTCTCTCTCTCTCTCTCTCTCTCTCTCTCTCTCTCTCTCTCTCTCTCTCTCTCTTAACATCCGACCATGTTAAGAGCCATTTCAACGCAGCAATTAACATCATTAGCGACATTAGTGTTAAGTTCAGCGAATCCCCTCAGCCCATTTCCTCCTTGCGTGCAGCTTTGTAAAGGATCTCCGGGGATTCTCCTTACGGGATCCTACGTGGAAGAGCGTAGGATCACCTCGCTGGAGCCTGCATTTTTTATTTGCCTGTTCATATATTTTTTTATCTTTTTTTTTATGATTGTTATTGTTCACGGTCTTTCCGTGATGAGTCTCCTTTGAAGCTTTTCGTAAACACAGACACAGGAAGATACACACGCACACACACCAGCGAAGAGGTGGGGCCATGAGCTGCGAATTGACTCCTGCAACCACAGTTAGGTGAGTACACACACACACTCCTCTCAGCCTCCCTGCCCAGAAAGTTTAGTCAACTCTCGTGGTCTTAACTCAACCACAGCACAGGCAGACCCACTGTGCTTCTCGCCTCCAGACATTATCGTTTACAATCTCTGTATAATCACCAAACTTTGATTCTCCCTCCTTGAGTTCTGGTTGGCTGAGGAGGGCAAACGAGCGAGTCTGATGCACTAATCGGTGTTCTCCTTGTTATTGTCGAGTGCTTTAGAGGCTGTGGTAAGGTATAGTGTGTTCTGTGGTAATTGCTGGACCAGAAGTACCACGGGCACATGACTCCTTACACAGGATATGACATTCCAGCAGGCACTGCAGTTTTCTGACACAGTTTTCACCTTGGATACAACCCATCAATAGACTGCTAACTCACTGGTACCTATTTTTACTGCTAGGTGGGCAGGGTGAGCAAGGGTGCGTGGAACCCAAGAACACGAAGAAGGGGAAACAGAAAACGAAAACAACGGAGTCGAGCACTTAAAAGAAAGAAATCTGCATGGGGGAAACAAGGAAAAAAGCATCAGAGGGAATGAGTAAGGTGCCAGGAAGAGCCAGGCTATATATATATATATATATATATATATATTTATTAACACATCGGCCGATTCCCACCAAGGCAGGGTGGCCCGAAAAAGAAAAACTTTCATCATCATTCACTCCATCACTGTCTTGCCAGAGGGGTGCTTTACACTACAGTTATAAAACTGCAACATTAACACCCCTCCTTCAGAGTGCCGGCACTGTACTTCCCATCTCCAGGACTCAAGTCCGGCCTGCCGGTTTCCCTGAATCCCTTCATAAAGGCTACTTTGCTCACACTCCAACAGCACGTCAAGTATTAAAAACCATTTGTCTCCATTCACTCCTATCAAATACGCTCGCACATGCTTGCTGGAAGTCCAAGCCCCTCGCACACAAAACCTCCTTTACCCCCTCCCTCCAACCTTTCCTAGGCCGACCCCTACCCCGCCTTCCCTCCACTACAGATTTATACACTCTCGAAGTCATTCTGTCTCGTTCCATTCTCTCTACATGTCCGAACCACCTCAACAACCCCTCCTCAGCTCTCTGGATAATAGTTTTGGTAATCCCGCACCTCCTCCTAATTTCCAAACTCCGAATTCTCTGCATTATATTCACACCACACATTGCCCTCAGACATGACATCTCCACTGCCTCCAGCTTTCTCCTCGTTGCAACATTCATCACCCATGCTTCACACCCATAAAAGAGTGCGGCAGGGCTGGATTCGACCCCACGACACATTGTCCCGCCTCAAGAGACAACACAACGTACGTGTCACCCTATCCATTCCGCCATCGATCCTACAAACAACATGAGCCTAGCGAACTAGGCTTGTTTCATGTTGCGAGGACACTCGTCGCAGTGGATGCTCAAGAATTAATTTCAGCCTCCTCCTGTTTGAATACTGCTTGTTGAGGCAGGGTGGCCACCGAGGCAGGGTGGCCCACCGAGGCAGGGTGGCCCAAAAGTAAAAACGAAAGTTTCTCCTTTTACATTTAGTAATATATACAGGAGAAGGGGTTACTAGCCCCTTGCTCCCGGCATTTTAGTCTCCTCTTACGACAGGCATGGCTTACAGAGGAAGAATTCTGTTCCACTTCCCACATTGAGATAAGAGGAAATAAACAAGAACAAGAACTAGTAAGAAAATAGAAGTAAACCCAGAGGGGTGTGTATATATATGTTTGTACATGAATGTATAGTGTGAACTAAGTGTAAGTAGAAGTAACAAGACATGCCTGAAATTTTGCATGTTTATGAGACAGAAAAAAGACACCAGCAATCCTACCATCATGTAAAACAATTACACGCTTTCGTTTTACACTCACTTGGCAGGACGGTAGTACCTCCCTGGGTGGTTGCTGTCTACCAACCTACTACCTAGGACCAACCTACTTGACTCTGACGTAAGGGAAGACGTAAAAAACTAAGATCAGAAGAAAACTATTTTTCCAGAGCTGGGTAACAGTGACGATGCATGTCTGCATTACGATTATATAAACTCAGACCTATCTTAAAATAATAGTTATTAGCGTTTGTAACGTGTAATATTACTACTACAACAACTTCTACTACTACTAGTAATAATAATAATAATATTATTATTATTATTATTAGGATAATAATATTATTATTATTATTATTATGTAACTGGATCACTGTAAGAAAGCTGTACAAACATAGTCAAGAGAAAGGAAGAAGCCTTGAAGACAGAGAATAGGTGAAAATGAAGAAGAGACAAGAAGAAGTAGAAGAAGAGACGACGAAGAACAAGAGGCCAAGACGAAGATGTATCTGCAACAGAGGTCAGCTTTAAGTCCATTCTTGTTTGTTGTAGTATCGGGGGCGCCGCCAGTGATGGACACACCTCCAGATTACTGCCTCACACAATATTCCTTCATGATTCACGTGGCTTGAAGGAATCACGTGAAACTGACGATTCACTGCTTAAGTAGTGTAAATATGTTTACTTTAATCCCTATTTTTTGGTATTCAAAGTATTCCTCTTTATTGGCGATCAGGTGACATGCAGCCTTACGCGACCCTCTCATAGTTGATAGGCTCTAAACCCCAGCCGCCCCCGCCCCAATAACCAACCAACCGGTAACAAGTTATTAAACAAAATTTTAACCCGTAATTAAAAGCTTCGAATGCTTTTAGAAGAGAATTTTTTTTAAATTTCTGAAGGCTGACAGAGTTGAGAGCGTCACCCGGACAAGCAGCCATTAGTATTCTGTCGGAGCTCAATGGACTTGCTCGACTCGGCGAACCTGAGACAAAAAGATCATTTTGGCAGCTTTCTCAGCAGTTAGCGGGTTCCTCAACAATTAGCGGGTTTCTCAGCAGTTAGCGGGTTCCTCGGCAGTTAGCGAGTTCATCAGCAGTTAATGGGCTCCTCATCAATTAGCGGGTTCTCAAGTAGTTAGCGGATTCCTCGGCAAAGAAACTAGGACCCCGTCCCAGTCTGCAATAAATTGCACAAATGCCTATACGCCCCTTCCCTCACACACACATCGCAGAACAATCCTTTCACTAGGACAACAGCGTTTCGCTGTGTATAGAGCTTTTCCAAATAAATGATAAAGCTCTACAGAGAGCTTTGTCTCAAACACTTCAGCTGCATCCCTTGTACCATCACTGTCAGCAGCGCGACTTTTGTCTAAATCATGGAAATGCTTAGGTAATAAAATATTAAGGTGTATTATTTTTCATGAGTGTGGTAATTTTCTTGAAGTGACTTTTGTTAGCAAGCGGCATCAGCGGCCAAAAGAAAAAGAAATATAAAAATAATAGCCGAATCGGCTGTATAAATAAGGTTTGTATTTGCTTTAGGTTTCACTAAAAGGACTTCCTCAAAGATTCACACAGACACGTCCTGCTCAAAGGATCACACAGACACGTTCTGCTCAAAGGATCACACAGACACGTCCTGCTCAAAGGATCACACAGACACGTCCTGCTCAAAGGATCACACAGACACGACCTGCTCAAATGTTACCATAGAAACGACCTGCTCAAAGGATCACACAGACACGACCTGCTCAAAGGATCACACAGACACGACCTGCTCAAAGGATCACACAGACACGACCTGCTCAAAGGATCACACAGACACGACCTGCTCAAATGTTAACACAGAAACGACCTGCTCAAAGGATCACACAGACACGACCTGGTCAGTGGTTCACACAGACACGACCTGCTCAAAGGATCACACAGACACGACCTGCTCAAAAGATCACACAGACACGTCCTGCTCAAAGGATCACACAGACACGACCTGGTCAGTGGTTCACACAGACACGACCTGGTCAGTGGTTCACACAGACACGACCTGGTCAGTGGTTCACACAGACACGACCTGCTCAGTGGTTCACACAGACACGACCTGCTCAGTGGTTCACACAGTCTATTTTGTCGCCTGTTAATCGCTCTAAAGGATAACACACACTCATTACAACATTATAGCAACAATTAGCATAACTAATAGCAACAATTATTCGTAACGAGACTAATGAATCGAATAAGTATTTTTCTCGTCCACTTTACTAATTAGCAATTAATCTCCAAAACACACACACACACACACACACACACACACACACACACACACACCCACCCACCAAATGCAAAGTCATGAAGATCGGAGAAGGGCAAAGAAGACCGCTGACAGAGTACAGGCTAGGTGGACAAAGGCTACAAACCTCATCAAAGGAGAAAGACCTTGGGGTGAGTATAACACCAAGCACGTCTCCGGAAGCACACATCAACCAGATAACCGCGGCAGCATATGGGCGACTGGCAAACCTAAGATTAGCGTTCCGTTACCTTAACAAGGAATCGTTCAAGACACTGTATACCGTATACGTCAGGCCCATACTAGAGTATGCAGCACCAGTCTGGAACCCACACCTGGTCAAGCACGTCAAGAAATTAGAGAAAGTGCAAAGGTTTGCGACAAGGCTAGTTCCACAACTCAGGGGACTGCCTTATGAAGAAAGGTTGAGGGAAATAGGACTAACAACACTGGAGGACAGAAGGGTTAGAGGAGACATGATAACGACATACAAAATACTGCGGGGAATCGACAAGGTAGATAGTGACAGGATGTTCCAGAGAGGAAACACAGAAACAAGGGGACACAACTGGAAGCTGAAGACTCAGATGAGTCAGAGGGATGTTAGGAAGCAATTCTTCAGCCATAGAGTAGTTAAGAAGTGGAATAGTTTAGCGAACGATATAGTGGAGGCGGGAACCATACATAGTTTTAAGACAAGGTATGATAAAGCTCACGGAGCAGGGAGAGCAGAGACCCAGTAGCGGACAGTGCAGAGGCGGGGCCAGGAGCTGAGTCTCGACCCCTGCAACCACAATTAGGTGAGTACAATTAGGTGAGTACACACACACACACACAAACACACACACACATCTCTCTCTCTCTCTCTCATGGAGCAGGGAGAGAGAGAAAGTAGACCTAGTGGCGACCAGTGAAGTGGCGGGGCCAGGAGCTATGAATCGTCCCCTGCAACCACAATTAGGTGAGTACACATATGTGTACTTGTCTAATTGTGGTTGCAGGGGTTACTGGGGAGCACACACACAGACAACACAAGGAAAAACATCTTATGGGTTCGCCATAACACTCTTAAGGTAGAGTAAACATAGAGAATGAAAACTGCAATTTTTACTTTCATTGTAGGTCTCTGAGCCCCGAGAAACGAGGTCAGAGACGCCAGTGTTCCTGATTCAACCTGCTCAGGTTTTTAACACTGTGATATTCCCGTCACTGTCAGCAGTATCTACGTGACAGTGATATTCCCGTCACTGTCAGCAGTATCTATGTGACAGTCCGTCCTGAGAGGTGGTTAGTCCCATGTACTGTTAACCACAGTCTTGCAGAAACGTAGCTACTGGTGGAATGCTTGATGACACAGTGGAGGAAAGTGGATTGACGATAGTTAAACATGGAAAGTTCTTTAGAATCCATAAGCTTAGGAACATTTTCCCCTCAAATGAGATTCCTTGATTCTGGTAAGGGGGGGAGGGCTTAAAGAGGGGATTGGATCTTTGTTCCAATTCCCTAAATTAATCCTGAATGCTTCCCCCTCACCCACAGGTGCTATATAATCCCTACGGATTTAGGAGCATTTTACTCTAAATTATTTTTTTTAATCCTGTGTTTCATAATTTTAGTTGAAAACCAACTGACTGAAGACAAACTAAAATAAATCTGTCAGGTCAGACTTAAAGAGTTCATTAGCTAATGTATTTATCATCTCATTTACGGGATAAAGTAACCGCACAATGCGAATATATTTTGGTTAAATAAACAATAACTCACAAGGAAACCCCCCTCCTCTGCCCCCTTCCTCAACCTCTCCAACACACCGCTTTTCAATCCCCAACCTCCCGCTACCCTCCCCAATCACCCCTCCCTCCCCCTTTTCCACTCCAAATACACACACACATAACATCAAGTTTTACGGTAATGTTCACTCCACACGCCACCTAATTCTGTCATTTGACACTTAGGGAAGACGGACTGTCCAGTAGACGGTGTGTGACGGGTCTCTGTGTGACGGGTCTGTGTGTGACGGGTCTCTGTGTGACGGGTCTCTGCACGGAAGGTGACGCCGTCTCACACTTGTCAATTATTAAAAAGGTTATTATTGTCATTTGACAAGGGTATGTACACAGAAAAGTGTATATCTCTCTGGCTGTGTATAACAAGAGGTGTATATTTCTCAGTTTATATACAATGAGAAGTTTAAAACCCTTAGTTTATACCTACACCGAGGGATACTGTATATATCTCTTATTGCATATGCACCTAGGGGCGAATATACATGTATATACACCGATAGGTTCAAATATACATGGAAGTTTAATGCCATTTTTGGGCACTTGTAAAACTGGGCGACGTGGAAGGTGCTCATTACAGGCTGCCACAAAACCCACAAACTATAAGATTCCTTAAATAGTTTATAAGTTTGGGAATTATCAGTGCTGTCTAGTCCCTTCGGTAAGATTAGATGATTCTCAGTTTGCTGAACCATGAGGGAAATGAGTTGTGTGTTGCTCTGTGAGGACACAGCTGCTCCATAACACTGGGGACGTCGCCTGAAGGTCGTACTGCCCACTCGACTGAAGAAAAACACACATGTACCAGGAAATGTCTTTAATGTGGCAATGTTTCATATGAGGAGTATTCCAAGTCACACACAAGTATACACCCAATACATATAAATACATAAGTTTCTACTTTCCAGGAGTATTTATGAATGTTGGTTATATACTTTTGTGTGACTTGAAAAAGTTCTCAGAACGAAAACGTTGTGGAAATAAAGGGTTCTTTTGCTAGATGTGTGTTTGTGTTGAGTGCGGCCATCACTGGCGCAGCAACTGTGTCAGCAACAACACACTCACGAGTCCAGGAAACAGAAGAAATTTTGGTACTCCATTTGCTGGGTGAAGTTTGCTTTTAATTACCTTGCTCTGTTTATCTTTACACTTGCCTGATGAGTACTCTGCCTCTTCTCGTACTCTGTTTCTCTAGGTCTCTCTCTGTCTCCCTCGGGCTTCCCTCTCTCACCCGGGGAGCATGTCAGTGGATCGTTCCCCCAGTGTGTTAGTGGACAGTGGACCTGGGTTTTACAGAGCAACTTTACAATGCTCTAGCTCCATAACGTCACCCCAGCACGCTAGGTAATCAAATTAAACTTTCATGCCATCTGTTACCAGGAAAATCCTAATAAATTGATATTTTATGGAGAGAAATCCTGTGTAACGTATGCGTACGGAGGCACCAAAAACTCGCTATATTTTTATCATATGGGGAAACAAACTTTTTTTTTTTATTCGGATGATAACACTAATGAATATTAAATTCAACAGAAATTTCATATATTAAAAAAAAGAAAAAAGATGTAGTTTATGCAAGCATTCATTGATAAAAAAATTCTAGTGATTTATCAGGACGGAGGAACTTAAATTAAATTTCTGATATGAAAAGGAAAAAAATCTTTCAGATTTTCCCTCAGACGAATCAGCTTATAATTAAATCTGACATGCAAGACCAAAACATATAATACTTTCAAGAAAATTTTCCACATGAAATATTAAAAAAAAAAAATAATAAGATAAAACGACTAATTTTATGAGACTGAATTTCACCACACGATCGAGCGAGTTATAATGCCAAGAAAACATATGTAATTTTTAATGCAAATTTATATTGTAATTTGGTAATCTATTAAATCTTGTGCAGATTACTCAGTCATTATATATATATATATATATATATATATATATATATATATATATATATATATATATATATATATATATATATATATATATAAAACAGAGAGAGAGAGAACTGAAAGTTCGATGTGTATTGAACACCTGTCAGTTTTACAGTAAACCTGTAGGAAACATAAATATGAAGTGTGAGGAGCTGTAGTGTCGACCTCCAACTAAGGTCCTCTTCAGCAGATCGTCTACAGTGCCTACACTCTGAAAGATGGGCTTGGATGTGGCACTACTGAGAGTCACTGGATTTGTGATAACCACGCACTTCCGGCAAGACAGCTGTTGAGCGAATACTGGTGAAAGTGTTTCATTCTTTGGGGTCACTCTACCTTGGCGAGAGAGAGAGAGAGAGAGAGAGAGAGCCGGTGTGCTAAATAAAAAGAAGAATAATCTCTTTTAGAGTTGCTGGGTTGAGTTGTTGCTGTCCATCCCCTTCAACTGTGCTACCAACTTTGTTGACATGCCACATGCTTGATCAAGACCGGGATCCATGCTGGTGCCGCATACTCTAAGAAAGGTCTAACGTAAATTGGACGTAATATCCTACGAAAAATCCCCATTAACCTACGAAATACTATCAGGAACCTTAAGTAAATATGCTTATGCAGGTATAGATAAATGACGTGTGTCCTGGTGACATGCTCGGTGTGATGCTTACTTCCATGTCTTCCTGGCGATACATCTCGCCCAACAGTAACTTTCTGATCATGTTTGTCTCCTTTTAAAGTTATCCCAATACTTCTTCCTGTTATTTCAAGTTATCCTCATTAGTCTCACATCGTCCGTAAAAGCTGAAACATAGAGAGTGAGAGAGAAAGAGAGAGAGAGAGGGAGAGGGAGGGAGAGAGAGAGGACAGGTGAGCCAGGAGGTAAGGTCAGTACTCACCCATACACATCACCGCCGCCGTTGTCGCTGGAGCCGCCGCCCACACCACGCCCACCATCTTCCCCTTCCTCGACGATAGGTGTTATAAGTGGGTGGGGTCACCGCCCCCGCCTGCTCATCGCTGATACACGTACGCACTCGGAGCACACGCGCGTGCACACCTGAGACCAGCTGGTCCTCGGGCACCTCCTCAAGATCTCTGACTGCTCCTTCCCCTCCAGCGAGTATTACCAATAGCCTGACTGATCAGCCACTAGGCCGCAATTATCAAACTCTCGTGATGAATAAACCAAACCAGTATCGTGATGTATTAATACAATATACAGTTCTTCCTAGCGAGTACCCTAACGGTGGATGCTGGTGCTGTCACCTGCTTTCTTAAGCAGAGCAAAATTTCTGTTCACAGCAGATCGAGTGATAGCCTCTTATTGCTCCCACAGCGTACTGGATCGTATCGTCCCGGGGTCAGAGGGATGCAGTGCCCAACGTACGGTACTCACTACATATCTTAAACTAGTCAACAGGGAACTGGAAGTCCAAAAGCATACATCAACTGTTCCAGTATGCTGGATAGGCACACCTTAGGGCTGGATCATCCGTGTGTGTGGAGAGATGATTTTCTCAGCGTGACAGGAAGATTAATGTGTAGGTCTCTCAGGCCTCTTCTTGCTGCCTTTCGCTACGCAGGCCTACACAACACCCATTAAATACACTGTGGCCTTCCCTCACTGGTGGGGACGCTTCTCTCCAGCGGAGAGAATGAGGGGAGGAGAGACCGCACAGTAAGAGACTGAGGGAACCCAGGCGCGGCGAACACGAGGGGAATGAGAGGAGCTGGAAGCAACAGTCCGTCCACGTCGACGATCATAACCACACTGAATAGGTCGAGGGAGAGTTGACTGCTGCAGGGAGAGGGAGAGAGAGAGAAAGAGAGAGAGAGAGAGAGTGAGGAGGGAGAGAGAGTGAGAGAGAGTGAGAAGGGAGAGAGAGAATTCACCCCCCTTCACCTCCACCACAAAACCTCTCCCTCCCATGTATAACTCCAATCCCCCCTTCCACCACAACACCCCTCCCCAACACCACCACCACAACTCCCCCCCCCCAACACCACCACTACAACCATCCATTCTGCGACTCATTCGTATTTATTGACCCGAGTCACGGATGCCACTGTGTATAGCTTTTACCAGAGAAGTCGAGGAGAACACCAGTAGTGTTCCGATCCCATTCCTTCTTCCTTCCTATTACTTCATTCTTCCCTTCCCTACCTCCTTCCCATTCCTTCATTATTCTTTTCCCTACCTTCTTCCCATTCCTTCATTATTCTTTTCCCTACCTCCTTCCCATTCCTTCATTATTTCTTTCCCTACCTCCTTCCCATTTTTTCATTCTTCCCTTCCCTTCCTTCTTCTCATACCTTGCTTTACATCCCTTCTTCCTTCACATTTCTACCTTCTTCCCTTCTCTTTCTTCTTCTCATTCCTTTCTTCTTCTCATTCCTTCCTTCTTCCCATCCCTTTCTTCTTCCCATTCCTTCCTTCCTCCCATCCGTCCCACCTTCCCATACTTCCCATTGGAAATAAGTCAAGGACTCCAGTGGGAGTCAGTCACTATGTCTTTTCTGTGTTATCATAGGTAATTTAACACAAATGTCTGTGTAAGACAATTCCGATCACCTGAAATTGCGTGAGTGTTCCAAAATAAACTTACATTTTTACTTCTTTCTCTCCCTCCTTTCTTTTATACACCCCCCCCCCCTCCCTCCACGCCCTTCCTCGTTTAACAACGTGTCAAGACTTTACAAGTCTTATTCAGTAACTTTATAATGATCCAGAATCCTTGACAGCTGGGAAAGGATCCTCAGCCAAGGATCCGATGCTTACTTATCCTACCTCTAATTATAATTAAAACTGTTAACATTCTTATTCTGACACTGTATGACTCCCCATACGGTTTTAGCTCTTCCCCATTAATATATTAGTTGTTATAATAATAATAATAATAATAATAATAATAATAATAATAATAATTAATAATAATAATAATAATAATAATAATAATAATAATAATAATAATAATAATAATAATAATAATAATAATATCCAAAAATTCCTCCGGCATTCTCCTCCTCTTGTCACACCTTGAATCGTTGCTTCCCTGTTTCCGTCCAGTTTCCGCCCAGTTTCCGCCCAGTTTCCGCCCAGTTTCCGTCCAGCTTCCGTCCAGTTTGCGTCCCACCAGAGATCACAACGGTCCAGGAGACTCCCACCACTTCCTCCTAACCACTCTCTTCTTGCTATCCCTGGAGCGTCAGTACCTCGCGAGAGGTATAATCGCCTTAAGTAGAAACCCGTGCTAGCGAATATCAAGTTAGTTTTATGATCCTCGTGGACGCTCGTGCGTGTCTCTCAACCCATAAAACTCACGCCTAGCGACCAGTTCGAAGAAGCTCTTCGAGAAATCTGGCCAGTAAGGGGCTAGGAAAGACCGGGTCCAGAGACTAATGCTATTTTGGGGGAAGGACGTGGCTTGTATGGGACAGTTGGCCTGCTGCAGTGTTCCTCCATTCTTACCTTATGTTAACATAGATCAACGGAACCCAGGACCCAGAGACTAAATCCCAAAATAGGGTCAGGGAATTCTGGGCCCAGATATTAGAGCTCAACATGGGTCAATGGAACCCCAGGTCCAAAGACTAGAGCTCAATATACAAGTGGAAATTAATCAATAAATCACACAAATATATATATAATATTCTTCCTTGAAGCCTTTTATCCACTTCTCCGAGGCTATGGGTTCCACAATTTGCAACAG